>OX387240.1:234951890-235292921 GCA_947561735.1 Cenchrus americanus
TGTTCTTGTGGCGATCTCCCTCGTCTTCACTACTGCTCGAGCTCGAGGTGGAGTACGCGGAACTGGAGTCGACGTCGCTCGCTCCAACCATCGCTCGGGCCTTGCCTCGGCTCTCCTTCTTTCTCGATCGTCGCTCGTCCTTGTACTTGTTCTTGTGCTTGCTCTTGTGGTCGCGCCTCGAACGGTACTTGCCATCGTTCATCCTCGGCTTGTGCTTGTAGCTGTCCTTGTTCTCGGCCTTCTCCCGGGCGGTCGGCGACGAAGTGTCTCGGCTTGCCGCACTGGAAGCAAGTCCTCGTGTTCCTCCTCATGTTCACGCTGTTCTCGTGCAGCCTCTCGAACCGCCTCGTCAACAGCGCCAGCTCGTCCTCTCCAAGGTCATCAAACTCCTCATCTGGCATGGACATCAAAGAGGAAAACGAGAACATCCTGGTGGATGGGTTAGAGTTAGGCTTTTCTTTGGAACCACCAACGAGGGCAAGACTATGGGAATCAGTCGGTCCCTCGAGCTTGGCAGTCATGCCCCTATCCACCTCAGCCGACTTGAGCTTCGAGAACGGCTCGTTCACCGTCGCAGTATCATACCTCTCCGACTCGACTATGGCCTCGAACTTTCCGCCCCCATATCGTACGATCCAAAGAGTGTAAGAGCTTGACCGCTCTATCATGATCATCATACGGGAGCACGTCCACATTGGCCCTCATGTTGTTCACAACCACCGTGAACCTCTCGAAACAAGGCATCAATGGACTTACCGGGGGAGATGAGTGAAGTTCTCGTACTCTCTCCGTAGGTCGCATACATCCGTGCTCGAACACCGGGCGTTCCCAACATGAGCCTCCTTCAACACCGCCCAAATCCTACAAGCCAAGTGCTCGGTGTGCTCCCGATCGAACTCGGCCGACACAAAGCACGAAACAAGTAGTCGACCGCCTTATTGTTGGCGTCGAATCCGTCCCCTCGATCTCGGAGCAAGGAAATCCATCCGCCGGACATAGCCTTGTGTCCACCGTGACATCCCAAAGAAGGCGACCCTTTCCGCGGAGGAACGCACCCATCCGCTTGCTCCACATCCGGTAGTTCTTGCCATCGAAGTGTGGAGGACCCGAACCCCGTTCTCCGGTACGCCATCCTTGGATCTTAGACTGGTTAGAGTCAACAAAGACCCGAACCGGCTCTGATACCACTTGAAGGACCGATACAGCGAACCAGAGAGGGGGGGAGTGAATGGGAGCCGATAAAAATTCTTCTCGAAGGAGATAGAAACTCCAACAAGATGAACACAGCTTCCAACACACGTCTCCGACTCACTACCAAGGTTGGTCAAGCCCACGTAGCCACTGGAGTGCCACTGGACCTAGGAACCAACACACCACCTTCCGACCCGAGAAACGCAGCGGAAAAAGCAAACCTTGAGCCTACAGACCCACACCGGTCGGACGGTGAGCACCACCGGTCGAGCCGGTCCCTGCTGGTGAAACTGAGCAACTTTCACTAAGTGGCTCTACACCGGCCAGACCGGTGAGACACACCGGTCGGACCGATGGCGACTCGAAAGCCCCCAAGGCAACAAACAGAGCCAACCGACCACCAAACAGACACACCAAGACGTTCACCCGAGCAAAATCCCACAAGGGCTCGCACCGGTCGGGACCGGTCAAGAGCACCGGTCGGACCGGTGTAGCTCCGGGCGCTCGGGATGAACAACGACCCGCGGTCAACTCCCCCAAATCCAAATCTCGATCTCCCGAATCACTCCACGGACTTGAACAAGACTTTGGGGATATCAGGAACACCTCATGAGGAGTCCATAGCCAAGTTTAATCCCACCAAATCTCGTCCAAAAAGGAGGAATCAAAGAAATCCCGCCGAAAGCACTTCCAACCCAAGAACTCAAGAAACCCCAAAATCGAGCACTTTTACTCACGGATTTGGGAGGGGAATCACGGCCCAAAGAACCACGAAGGGTTCCCACAAATTTCCCCCATCAAATCCCCAAGAGAAAAGTCCCGAAAACAACCCAAAGAAATCACCGAGAGAGGGCTCCGAAAATCACCACCAAGAACAACCGGGGAAAACACATCCAAACCTTGAGGAACCACGCCGAATCATCTATACATGAAACAAAGGTTCGTACAAGCTCTAGCAAGCCGCCCGATCATCCATCCCTCTCTACAAGATCTCTCCGTGAAGCTCTCTTGCTAGTCCTAGAGAAAACCTAAGGAAAATAGGTGGAAAATAGGAAAACAAATGAGCTAGGGTTCCAAGAGTTGGCTGCCATCCTCTCACCTCTTGGGTTATATGGAGGCAACCGAATGTCTAAAACGCCCTTCTCTACTAACTAGAGATACAAGCCCCTCAAGGGCGGATTTGGAATTCTTGATGTCTTCACCATCAAACGGATGCCCGGCGACCGCACCTCGCGTAGCCTCGACGCAAGCCATGCGATCCGACGCGTGTCCTCCGCTTCGAAGATTCCGGACCGCGTCGTCGCACACGGTCGGACCGGTCGGACCCATCGGTCGGACCGGTCTCGTCTTGCTACACCTCCGTCTTCGGTTCTCCCGGTCTTGGCTTTGTGGATCAACCGAGGAACCCGGTGGTTTTCCGGTGAACCACCGGAAACCCCGCGAACTCGGTGTAGCCTCCGTCAATCTCCACTCATGACTCGGCTCCCACATAGTCCCGGCTCAACCTTGGTTTTGAGGCTCAACCAAGAAACCGTCCACGACTTCATCTTCTTGTTCATGCCACCATGTGCCCCGCACTTGACCCCCGCCGGCCACCGGGTCCCTCGAACGAAGCCTACTTGTCTTCTCCACACCTGAAGGCCTCACCGGTGACGACCTTTCGCGCTTGTTCTTCACCTGCACCAACACCAGTCAAGCCGCAACCTGCACCTGCAATACTTAGCCAAGAATCAGTCCACACAACATTGTCAATCACTCATCACACAAGGAAGCGACCATCCATCGGTCCTCGAGCCACACATGGTCCTCACATGGTTCTCGTGTTCACGAGTTCTGAGGAGAGGTACTTGAGTGACTCTGTTGTCAACTCTCATGAAGTAGGCGTCCTCCGCGAGCTTGGTGATGACTTCACCCGCGCGTATCCCCTGAGCCTGACGCGCTATTGTGGTGATAGACATGAGGCACTGTTCGGGGGTCGTGTGCACCTGGCTGGCGACTTGATCAAGAGTCTCTGCGAGATTCCGGATGGGGAGGGATTCGCGGAGACGTCTACTCCGTTCGTTCCGCTTCCTGTTGCGTTCACTTCGGGCGTTCTTGTTGTCGTTAGTTTCATCGACGGGTGCATTGGCAGACAACTCGTCTGTTGAGATGTCATTTAAGCAGCAGTCAGGTCGGGTCCCTGAAGGTCTTGGCATCTCGCCAGCAGCCATGAAGACTTGGTGATCAGGGGTACTGAGACCGGAGTCAGTAGTCGCCACCTCGGTTGGAGTATGCTCTTTTGTCACGTGTGCAGGCTTGCGGTCTGGCTAGTAGACGAATTTGTCGGCAGGTGTAGATGTTATAACTAGGCCGGTGGCTAGTCCTGACAACGGTTGCTCAATCATGGAGTTCTCGAACTTGGGTCATCGGGGTCCGACTCGAAGTCAAACTCGTAGGAGGAGTCCGAGTGGTAGCTGGAGGCGGGGTTGGAGTCCGAAGAGTAGTCGGAGATGATCTCCTTGCCAGCCCGGCGTGCAGCGAGAGCCTCCACATGGGCCCTGCTAGCATTGCAGAGGCCATATGGGAAGTGCTCATGGAGCAGTACGTCAGCACACGATGGCTCAGTAGCCGGCTCGCATGTGATGGACCATGGGGACGTCGAGTTCGAGTTGGAGGCGGATTCAGACTCGAAATCGGCGTGTTGGTTGTAGAGCAAAATTTCGCCGAACTTTCTGGCGAGGTTGCCTGTGATCACCTCGGGAAGTGTCACGAGCTCGGTCTTCGGGTTGGGTGTTATGGTGAGGCGGCGTTGGAAGGATCCAGCGCCGTCAGCTATGCAGACCCAGGACCCGAAACGAAGGTGTCGCCGCGGTTGAAGGCGACAGTTGGCTTGATGAAGATTGAAGCCGTCGAGTTTGCCATAAGATCTTCGATGAGATCCCCTACCTGGTGTGCCAGTTGTCGGTGTTTTAGACCGGCAACCTACCAAGGGGAGTACCAGAGGTAGATGAATGTGGCCTCGCCGAGATCGGTAACTCAAAGGAAGAGACACGTAGCACAAAATTTAGATAGGTTCGGGTCGCGAGGTGCGTAATACCCTATGTCCTGTATGCTGCGTAACTCTAGATTGATTGGGTGTGATTACAAGATGATGCGTATGAGAGAGATAGGGGTCCCTGCCTTGCCTTATATAGCCCGGGAGGCAGGGTTACAAGTCGGTTTGGGGAGAGAGTACTAGTCGTGTATGTCTAGGAGTTCTCTACATGGTACAAGACATGCACAGCTTCCTATCGGAGTACTTCTCCACCGAGGTCCTTGTGCTCCACGCCAACGGTGTCGTGCAGCCCAAGCCGAGTAGTCCCAGGGGCCCACCGAGTAGTCGGCCCTGGTACCCACCGAGGTAGTAGGCCCAGGGAGGTCCATACGACAAAGTTCTCTGTTGGAATGTTTGTGGCTTGAATGCTAAAGAAAAATGGGATGCTATTCGAGATAGAATCTCTAAAAGTGGTTGTGATGTTATTTTCTTGCAATAAACAAAATGACAACATTCTGATCTCCGGTTTATTAAGAAGTTCTGCCCTTCTTTTTTTATGCCTTTGAATATTTGCCATCTATTGGTGCCTCTGGGGGTATTATCACTATTTGGAAATCAGCTCAATTCACTGGTTCTTTAGCCTTCAGCAATAATTATGTAATTTCTGTTGACCTGCATTCAAACCATGATCAAGCTGACTGGATTCTGACAATTGTATATGGGCCTTGCACTCCAGAGGGTAAATTAGACTTCATTGATTGGATCGAAAACATTCAGATGGCAGATGGTGTTGATTGGCTTGTAGTGGGGGATTTTAACCTTATCTGGGACCCTTACAACAGAAACAAACCAGGTGTGGAAGTCAATATTATGCTTCTCTTCAATGAAGCCATCAGTGCTCAAGTTTGGATTGAACTACCCCTTCATGGAAGAAAATTCACTTGGTCCAACAAACAAGCTTTTCCTTTATTGGAGAGACTTGAGTGTTTTTTTAGCTCAAGCTCCAGGACCATTAATTATCTAGATATTTTTGTCTATACCCTAGCAATGGAGCCTTCTGATCATGTCCATGTGTCATCAGCATTTGTACAACAATCCCCAAGTCCAACATTTTCAGGTTTGAGAATTATTGGATGGAACAAGAACATTTTTTGGAGGTAGTGGCCCACGGTTGGTCAGTACCACATTTTCAAAAAGACTCAGGTTTTAATAGCTAAGTTCAAAAATTTAAGAAGAGTTTTGAAAGCCTTGCAAACTCGGCTCTCAAGCCTCAAGGCAAACATTGAAAATGTTAATGCAGATCTCATTTTTATGGGAGTTCTAGAGGAATTCAGGGATTTATCTATCTTGGAATGGAATTTCAGAGCTCTTCTCCAGGAAAAATACAGTTCATTACTCAAGCAAATATATTGGAAACAGAGGGGCATAATCAAATGGGTTAAGTTTGGGGATGAAGGTACAAAATTCTTTCATGCCAATGCTACAATCAAAAAGAGAAGGAATTTAATTACATCCTTGGCAGACAATAATGGAGCTATTCATAGCAGTCATCACATCAAGGCAAAAATATTATTTGTGAGGCCTTCAAGGACAGGCTTGGTACATCAGATTCACCTGAAATGCTTTTTGATTTAGAACATCTTTTGCACAGATCAAACAACTTGGAGTTCCTGATAGCCCCATTTACAACTGGGAAATTGATGCAGTAGTTGCAAATCTACCATCTAACAAGTCACCTGGACCTGATGGTTTTAATACTGACTTTGTCAAGAAGTGCTGGACTCTGTCAAGAAGTGCTGGACTCTGATTAAGTAGGACTTCTACAACCTCTACAATGACTTTCATGCAAGATCAGTTTGCCTTCAGAGCTTAAATGGATCACATATAACCCTGCTCCCAAAAGTGGATGTGCCTGCAAGAGTCTCTGACTTCAGACCAATTTCATTGTTGAATACCTCAATAAAAATTCTCACAAATCTTCTGGCAAACAGGCTGCAAAGAGTTATCATGGAATTAATTCATCAAAATCAGTATGGATTTATAAAGTCAAGATGATAAGGACACGGCTACGATGCCCGAAATTTATGGCCCGATCTTTCATGATACAGATTTATATGAATAATTCAAGTGTATATATTACAACTTGCTGGAACTCGCACCAGGATGCTAGTATTGAGAATTTCAGGAAATAAACAATACTAAACCTCACGTCAAAACTAGTATTGATCAGCACCTCAATAAGTGACGACCACGATGAACCAGCAGAACAATATTTAAAGGAGAAATAATCTCAGGCCGTAACAGTTCAGATCAAACAATCCTCCCAATAAATCAGTCACCAACAGCAGTCGTAGTAATAAAAAAGATAGAGGGATCAGCTTACAGTCGATGATGTCCAAACCCTAGATAATTTCTTCCACTGGTGGCTGCGACAAACCACACTTAGAAGAATGGTATCCCGACAGGAATCCGAGGTGAGTCCAAGCCATAGGGGCTCGATTACGCTGTCGACACAATCCGAGAAGGATTGGCAAGGTAGACTGGAGAGGGCTACCGCCGCTCTTGCTCGAGTTGGAGAAACCCTTGACGAGGAATAACTCCGAATAAAATCCAATCTCCCCTTCCATGGTTACACCGACCCTATTAATAAAAAGGCACGCAAGCCCTTGACAAACTAATTAATAAAAACTGAAACTAACTTTACAACTCCCGTGTACACAAATGCTTGGGAATAAATATAATATTCCAACCACGACGTAAAAATGTTGGAGATAATTCCATTTGACCAGCTTGCTTCGGTAGTTCGTATCATACATATAATTCAATCTTCTTCCTGTCTTGCACGATGCCAAAAATTAAATAGTTGCTTAACCACATGCGCAGTCTAGGTTGATAATATTTGAGCCAATATAAATATATTTTCTAGTATTCTCATTATCTTTCTTTCCCAAATTAATTCCTTTGAAAATAAGCTTTCCCAAAGATGTCGTATTGGATATCACTCCTTACTTGTCTTGCTTTTCTTTGTATCATATACAAATCCACCGAACTGAATGATTTAAGTAGCCAAGGGCTCATCACAAGAACAATTCAGGATTGCCTTGCTTGGGCATTTGAATATCTGCATCTTTGCCACAAATCAAAAAAGGAGCTAATCATCCTAAAACAAGATTTTGAAAAGGCTTTTGACAGAATTGAACACCAAACAATGTTCAAATAATGGAATACAAAGGCTTTGGAGTGACTTACTTTAGTGGATGAAATCCATTTTTAATTCAGGCACATATGCAGTCCTTCTTAATGGTGTCCCTAGTAAGGTTTTTCACTGCAAAAGGGGAGTCAGGTAGGGTGATCCCCTGTCACCTTTGCTCTTTGTCCTAGTAGTTGATTTCCTAAAGACTTTGTTAAACAAAGCTAAGGACTTACATCTGCTCAACCTACCCATTCCTTTGGATTACACCAATGATTTCCCAATCATCCAGTATGCAGATGACACACTGATCTTCATGGAGGGGTGTGCGAAACAACTTGTTTTCTTGAAAAGCCTACTACAAACTTTTGCATCTTCGTCTGGTCTGAAAGTTAACTACTCTAAGTCCATGATGGTGCCCATTAATGTTGATGATCACAAAATGCAGATTCTGTCAAGTACTTTTGGCTGTTCAATTGGTGCTATGCCTTTCACTTATCTGGGTCTACCTCTAGGGACAACAAAACCAAAAGTGGTGGACATCCTCCCATTGGTTTCAAAATGCGAAAGAAGATTAATTGGCATCTCCACCTTTCTATCACAAGAAGGAAGACTTCAAATGACCACTGCAATTTTTTCAGCACTGCCAACATTTCATTTATGCACCTTTAAGATGCACAAAACAGTTATTAAACAAGTTGATAAGTACAGAAAACATTGCTTATGGAGAGTGTTGACGCAAAATGTGCACTCAGCGCCAATCACACAGCAAGCCGAAAAGCTTAGCTTCGCACGCGCGAGAGAGAAAGTGACGTGCCGATCAATTTTTCCCGAAAATTAACAAAAGATGAAACGGTTAAATACCAAAATTTGGAACCTACGGGTGGTACCAGTGCGGTTCCATATTTACGGCCGAGAAGCCAAGCAAAACGACATGTAGCTATGCGAAGCTACTCGTCAAAGAACCACGACCATTCGGGTAACCAAGAAGGGAAAAAGAACATTGCCGAATGGATGACGTAAGCATGACAACGATCGATCTTTGAATGAACATGGATGCATGTGCCAAGCCATAACCGATCCTCATGAAGATTAACATTAAATAAAGTAGAGCACGAACATGATCATGTACTAAAATAAGCATGCATAGATCCAAAGCGTTAGTCTACCGCATGTCTAATCACTTTAAGATCCGTCGGGCACGACATCGCAAATCTATCCACCGCATGATACAACTTGCATGAAAGAACGCACCACTTTCCACAAATAGATCTATCCACCGCATGATACAACCTAAATATGGAAAGCTAGAAGCACACGTCTTTTAAAACATAAATAACGCACGTGATCCACTCGTGAAGATATAACCGAATGCGGCCGAACAACCGATTCGGGGTCCATGGAGAAGGAACAAACATTACCACGTGCATAAATATATCGAAATTTGAATTGGAAATCTAATCCACCGGATGACTAGCTCCAAAGCAACCCAAAAACCTCGCATCTACCGCATGATACCCGGCTCTTTCAAGATTTATGCTAACAAAGCAAGCTTGAACCCGCAACATGTAACAACCTAGATCGATTCGGTTTCGGCTATCGGAGAGCACGAGATCCACACGTCAAAATACGAGACCCACTCGTGCACAGATCTTAAAAGAAAAAGAGCCGATCCAAACCCATCTAGATTGGGCAAAGTGTATTACATGAATTAAAACATAAAGCAAAAACTCATGATAACACGGGGTAACTTAATGAATCTCTTGGATCTTGCCAAAATCCAATAGAGCCGATAACTAGCTTCGAGCTAAACCTTAGCCTACCGCATGGCTCATGATCTAACAAGAAACCCTCTTGAACCAAGCTTGAATCTACCGCATGACACGAAGCATGGTAACAAGACTACTTGCATCGATCTAAATCCACCGCATGATACTAGACATGATACAAGGTTGCCGATACTCACGGAGGTCGACGGATCGATTGGTCCTCTCGAAGAACTCGACGACACGACAAGGGACTCTAGGGTTTTGGCGTAAGGCCGGTGTGTATTGAGGAATGAACGTACGTTTTACATACATCCGGGGATCATATTTATACCCCGCCGATTACAATTGCGAATGGATTCATTGCCTAACTAAACTTGATCACTGTCCATCCATTCGCTTCTCCCGATCGAGCCACGTCACCGTCCAATCCCGCAAAATCGGCTCTGCTTCCTTTGCCGAACCGGAGCGGATAGCCGACCGCGGATCCTTCGCCGAAAATCTCTCGAAGATACCTTTCCTTCCACCGGACGGACTCTTTTCGAATCGGACCCACATGTCATACTCCTTACCAAATTTTGGTGTTAACACATGCCCCTTCAATTGTGGGATAAAAGTAATTTTGTTCCACAATTGACTCCGACCACGAATCCTTGAGCCAATCCTCGTCAACACCTGTTCTTCGCAATCCGCCGGATTCTTCGTTCGGATCCAACCCTAGATCCCCTTTGTTCCGAGCTCGAAACTCCAATGGCAACTCGGCACCAAGTCTGCTCGGGTAACTTCACCCCTCCAAACCTTTGTTCGGCATTAGGTTTTCAATTTTACCCGAGATTTTCTTCTTCCGTTTTCTTCCGGGAACCATCTACTGCCCTTCGATTCCTATTGAGGCCAATTCGCAGCCTTATTATCTTGGTCCCGAAGGGAATCCGACCCTCGAGATTTCATTGCCGTCGAATCTCGGAGAATCCCTTTCAAGGTAGCTTTATCTCCACCTCCTCAATGGCAAGATGCGTTCAAGAACCGGCCTTTGCCCCCAATCGCGGCTGGAAGACTTGGTACCGTAGGATTCTTGCGGATAAGAGTGGATCGACCAATCCGGATACCCTCCGCATCGCTCAATGTTTGGAGTTGTCCGTACACGAGATGCCCAAGAATGAAGATCTTCGATAGCCGCGTGCCACTTCGGTCCAATAGCGTCAATGCCTTCTCGTTTGGGCATGGCCCAATGTCTCCAACTTTGGCCGATGTGTACATGATCACCGGCCTTGACATCACCGGTCTCGTTCGGCCTTGGAATTTCAAGAACTCCTCACGCCAAACGGGGGTAAAGCCGGGGAATGGCTACAAGAATTATATTTTGAAACATATGAGAGATAATCCCCTTGGCGAAGTTGAATACGAGCCTTCTTGAACATGTGGTTATGCGGTTTGTCTTCTGTGGCAAGGCCAATGAACCCACTCGAATCATATCGCAATGGCGATCCATCGGCCGGCGGCAACCGCCTTCCTCCGGGAAAATTCCTCTTGGGCGGTGTATACCATATGCTTCATCGGACGCTTACCCAAATGTATACCGGCCCGAGAGGATAACGTGCGTCAATGGCCCTTGGTGGTTTGTTCGGATTTGGCCGCGACTTCACATGCACCGGATCGTAGGCGTCGACTTGAGCTCCGGGTTCTTCCCCTGGTCCAATCCCCCCGAAGGAGAGCTTCAAGTCACCGAGAGGATGCCAAAGCTATGGAGAAGCGACTTCAACCGTTATCGTTCGACGGGACATCACCCAACTCTTCGAGTTGTTCTTCAAAGGCTTCCCCAATCCTCTTTGGCTTCCTTATATAGGCTATGACACTCTGACCTTTCCTGTCGAGTTCTCCTTTGAGCCCAGCCATCAAGATGGGAGATTCCTGGAAATCTTTAATATCATAATCCGCCCATGTATATTACCGGCCGAGTTCAATGGAGGGAGGCAGAATGCCAGTACTTATGAGTACTACCAGCCTAACATAATGGCCAGGCAACTTGGATGTGGCCAGCTGCCCCCAAGATTGTTTCTGCATGAATTCCTCAAGCCCAGGGAGGAAATCAAAGAATCGATGCAGTGCAGCAGAGTTTTCAACTATGTGTGCAGTCCCACTGTCTACACATGTCCTTTTGTGCCTGCAATCATAGCTCACCCTACCTTCAACTCATGGTGGCAAGAATTCCACGACCACATCTTCAGTGAACCCGTTCATGTGTTCTGTGCAGAACTGGTGCCTGATTTTCTGCCGAATTCGAGAGGTAACACACTGAGCCCCTTGATCAGACTTTTACTCATGGTCCTGACCTCCATCTTCTGTCCACAGAACACAGTTCCTGCCCCCCGAGCCGGGGTAATAACTTATAATGCCGAAGGCCCAATTTCAGCATTGGGGTTTAAATCTACAACCCCGCGCCAACCGATGGACGGGTATGCTACCACCGATCCCGGCCTCTCTAGCCTTGCTTTGTTGATAGGAGGCAAGGTTTACATCCGATCCCTCCTCCGAGCGCTAAAAGGAGGAGAAGCTGTCAAGAAAGTACCGATTGAGGTAAACTCCTTTACCTTCTTGATTACTGGGTCACTCTGTTCTTGATGGATCATATCATTGTGTATTTCGGACCGAGCCCAACATTCTTCGAGAACCAATACTCGCCGATGCCCCATCCTTTGGTATGGCCTTTCTTTGTTCTTTCTCAAGGATGAGCACCGGCACTTATCCCTTCAATTGAACATTTGCGAAGAAACCGTTGGAGAACCACTTGTAGATGTCCCGGTGGTTCAACAGGCGAGCCCTTCCGGGTTTGAATTGCCCATCCCGATGAGAGGTTTCATCTTCATCACCTTCTGCGGAAGCAGTACGCTCTCCAGAGATGAATCCCCCAACTCAACTGGAGCCGCCAAGTTCTCCCAGGATGCAATCGCCTATCAGCCAAGCTGCAACGGCTAACCCAACGAGAGGAAGATCCAATTCTTCCCCGGCCCGGAAACTCACGAGTCGGCCGATTGCCGCACCGGCATCTCCCGACTTGGACGTTTCGGCTCTACTCGGGACGCCTCTTCCGTCTGCGATTGCTCCCGCTCAAGATACCATTCACGAGGTACTCGGTTCCGCTCTTAATCTTGATACCTTGATGCTAGCATTCTCACCTTGGCAGTGTTGTTTTCAGGATCACGCCCCGTCATCATCGAGCTTGCCATCGAGGGGCCCATCGGTGCCGATGTGGTGAAAGAAGTAAACCGGCCGTTGCCCGACGAGGTATTGCTCAAGCTCAAAGAAATTGCGGCTCGGCTAGAAAAAGACGTCCGGGATCAGCTCAATGATCTCTGTCATTTTGAAGAGATGTTTGAGCCCATTAGTCGCCAACTTCCCGATGACATCAGAGCTTTTCTGTCGTCCATCTACGACTTAGAGTCCTTCTATGTTCCCTTGAGGCGCACTTGGAGGAAATTGCGCTCCCGCTCGGCCATTGAAAAGGAGAAAACTGATGCTGAACAGGCCATGAACGGGATACAATCCCAAGCAAAAAGCCATAAGGATGCCTTGGCCGACACCGCAAGCTTCTTACGATCCGAAAGTCGCCGGAAAGGCTGCTCTAGAGGCGGAATTGAAACGCCCGTCAACGGAGATTGAAATTGACCGAAGAAAATAGCCGATCTCCCTGGATTAATAGCAAAGACCGAAGCGGAGGCGAGAATCGAGTCGTTACCGCAGTAAAGCAGTGCGATGCAGAGCTTACTGACTTATCTGATGCCCAAAAGGACTATCAGGAGATCTTGGATAACTCCCGCTTGATAATATCCAATGTTCGTCACGCACTTGCAAAACTCCTTAACGCTTGAATGTTCTTATTGATGTATACCTGGACTGGTCGTTCTTGTAATATTTCCTTTGCGATTTGTTTCCTTTCCTTGGCGTACTTTGAGATGTGATGCCGAACGACCCATTCGGTAGTGAAACGCTAACTGCCGAACGACACCTTGAATTCCTTTAGCCGAAACCATCGACCCACACGCGTTTCAGCTTAGAACTCCAAATGACCCACCGGCGGGTTGGTCAAGGAAATCTCTCCGCCTTCCGATTTTATTGGGACGTGCGCCACGATCCACAGCCACGATTCGAAGCCACAACTACCCCCGCCAGGCCTATAAATGTTGCCGTAGGTGCCCCTAGCTCTCCACCAGGCCTTCTAGCTCTCGAATCTTTGCCAATCTCTGGCCTTCTTGCAAACAGTGCACATCCCCAAACCGCAATGGTGCGCCGCCTCAACCGCCGCCGCGCCTCCGACGAGGCTGAGGGAAGCAGCGCTAATGCGCGCAGGCGGTAATGATCGTCAACTTCTCCTTGTCGATCTTCCTTTTGATCTTCCTTGACAATCATCTCCCCTTTTCAGTTTGATTCAGTGGAATTCGCCCCGCGCGCCGGCCAATCAGCCCCTCCCTGATGACTCTTCGGAGTCCGATGGCCACTCCCCGGTGCCGTACGGGGAAGCAGACGCTATTCGCTTCAAGGAGGAGCTAGAGGCGTCTCGTCTTGAGCTGGAGGCCGTCTCCAAAAAAGCGGGCGTGGCCGAACTAGAGTGGGAGGACCAGCGGAAACAGCTGCTGGAAGCCATTGATGGTATGGTTCTGATTCTTGATTCAGTCCGGCCTTTGGTGCTAACCCCTTCTTGTTTGTCTTGTGCAGCCCGTGATGCTGAGCTCAACCAGTTAAAAGCACTGGTAGAGCAGCTGGCGGAGAAGGTGAACGCTCACGGCGACACGCGGCGGAGCGCCTGGCCGCGGTGGAGCGCCGCATTGACGAGGTGGCCGTCCATGGTGTTCGTCCGGGCACCACCTTGGGCACCGGCTGCGATGGCGACGCATACGGACGTCGACTATTCCACCGAGGCCGCGTGGCTTCCGTGGCGGCGCGCCGGAGGGATATCGACGAGATCGAGCTCATCTCGGAGCGCCTCGACGGCCACGGCGACGCCATTGCCGAAATTACCCATCCCCAGTCTGTGCTGAACAGACTCTTTGATTAGATTGTACTAGGGATGTGTAAATGTCGGCAATATATGATGAACTTTTGGAATCTGCATTTGTTCCGTGATATCTCCCTTCTCATTTACATCTGTGAATTTGTCCTCTTCGAATGCATCTGGGAACTGTCTTTAGCCGAACGCTCGCAAACAACTCCCCTTGGCGCAAGATCCACAAAGGATCCCAATTCGGCAATCCGTAAATACTTGTTCAAAGAAAACCCTTCGCACTCGGTGGAAAACCCCGCCGCTTGGTATTCCAACGGTGTGTACCGGCGGATCACCACTCCCAACGCGCCCCCTTGGTCAATAAAATAGCCCGTGGGGTGCTCTGCAATTCCACTCGCACACTCCTCCATCACTTCTCGTCTCTTCTTCTGCTGCTAGAAGAAAAAAAAACCCCAACGCCATGGACAAGGGTAAACAACCTCAGGGGAGCGGCTCGTCAAGGAAGCGTACGATTCGGAAGTGAGTTCTTTCTTGATCTGCTCCTTGCCCTTCTGCTTGATCTTGCGCTTCATGTTTTCCTCTGCCTCTTTCAGCCTTGATTTGCTTCTCGAAGAAATCATCGGAACCGAAGATGTTCCCGAGTACATCTCCTCCGATTCTTCTCCTGAGGCGGAGGATGCCACGCCCGAGCAAAGGGTCATCCATCAGCTGCGCCGCCGTGCCCGGCGCCTGGAGCGTGACCTCAGGGACATGTCCGTCCGCTGCCAAGCCGAACGCGAGCGTCGTATGGCGCTGGAAGCGCTAGTAGGGGGTAAACGCTTCTGTCCCCCTTCATGTTTGCATCTGGATTTCTTGCCCCTAACCTTGATTCTTTTGCTCCAGATGTCTCTGACAGGTACGGCAACCTGAAGGCGGCCTGGGATAGCTTGGTAGAGGCCGCCAATCGTGGCCATCCTCGTGCGTTCCAAGTCGCCGTCACGGTGGTCCTGGAACAACTGAAGAGGGAGCAGCAGCCGAAGAAGCAAAGAAAAGATTGAACCATACTTTCGCTTCTTACTCCACGCCTTCTCGCTTCCCTCCCTTAGGGGATTTGGCCTTCAGGGCTGCTATGTGTAATCCTGCAAGAAACCAGTTGTGGTGTAGTATTGAGCTAAGGGCAATGCATCAGGCACTGGCCATTTCCTTTTGTTCATGGATTTTTGTTCTAAAGGCGGCCTCATCCTCGAGCGCCGGCTGCTTCTGTGTCAGATGTGTATAATCATCGATCGATTTCAATGCTAGGATAATACTTCTTCAGATATCTTCCATTTATTGCGGCGGAAAACTCCTCTCCTAGCAAAGTTTTCAATATGTATGCATTACCGGAACGCATCCGACCACACGAAAAGGCCCCTCCCGGTTAGGGGACCATTTGCCGAATTCACCGTATTTAGTTCCAATCGGCGGTAGCGCTTTCCAAACTAGATCGCCCTCTCGTGAATTGCTTTACTTTCACTTTCTTGTTATAGTATTTGGCGACCCGCGGCTTGTTTTTCTCGATGTTTTCCGGGGCCCCGAGACGGATCGTATGCAAATCTTCTAACTCATCCATCATTAGGCCACCGTAATCCTTGGAGCTCAAATCGTTTTGCGGCACTACTCTCCTTGATTCCGATTGCATTTCCCGGGGCAAGATCGCGCGATGCCCGTAAACCAACTCGTAAGGAGAAGTCTTTGTAGCTCCATGGGGGGCCATTCGGTAAGCCCACGGCGCTTCACCGAGTACCGAATGCCATCTCCTCGGCTTCGGTCGATCTTCTTCTCGTATAAGCTTGATCATGATCTTGTTAGAAGCCTCTCGCTTGACCATTAGCTTGGGCATAGTATGGAGAAGAATTAAACAAGTTTGATTCCCATGCTTTCGGCAAAATCTCCGAATTCCAATGACACGAATTGTGCCCCTTGGTCGGTGGTAATCGTCGAGGAATCCCAAATCGATAGATGATGTGTTCCTTGACGAATTCGATCATGTTTTACGATGTCACCTTCTTGAGTGGGATTGCCTCGACCCATTTGGTGAAGTAATCTGTAGCCAAAAGCACGAACTTATGCCCCTTGCTAGATGGTGGATTAATTTGGCCAATCAAGTCTATACCCCAACCCCCGAATGGCCATGGCTTGATGATGGGATTTAACGCCGATGCGGGAACTCTTTGAATATTCCCGAACCTCGGCAATCTTGACACCCCTTGTAATACTCAAAGCAGTCCTCTAATATCGTCGGCCAAAAGCATCCGGCCGCCTAATAACCCATTTCATGCGATAGGCCGATTGGTGCGCTCCACATATCCCATCGTGCACCTCGCTCATCATGTTCTTGGCTTCTTCTGGACCCAGGCATCGCAACAGTACTCCATCTAATGATTTATAGAATAAATTGTCATCCAGAAGAACGAACTTGATTGCCTTGTACCTGAGCTTCCTAGAGACTTTTCGGGATGGATCTCTCAAATAGTCAACGATCTCTTTCCTCCAATCATCTTCTCGTGAGATCCATCCCCATTGCGCTCACCTCTGCAGCAAATGCTTCTTGACTCTCTTTATAACCAGAGGCGCTCTGAGCCAACCTGTTTGCTTCCTCGTTATGCTCTCCGGGAATGTCTTTGTAAGGTTACCGGTGGAAAGCCCTTCAAGATTTCTCTCGCATTCCTCGTAGTAACTCCTCGGCGCCTCGCTTCGCACTCGTCCCGGCCGTTCAATTGCTTGATGACTAACTCCGAATCTCCATAAACTTCAACCGAAACGGCCCCCGGCTTCTCTCAAATATTGAAGCCCTCGAAGCAGCGCCTCGTACTCAGCCTGGTTATTTGTGACGGTGGGTTGTATAGGAATGGCGAATTCGAACATCTCACCTCTGGGAGAAATTAGTAGAATCCCTACTCCCCCACCTTTGCCACATGATGACCCGTCGAAGAATAGAGCCCATGGGGTAATTTCAAGCAGATCAATCGAAAGGTCACGGTGTTCAGTTATAAAATCGGCAATGACCTGACCTTTGATGGCTTTTGCCGATTCGAACTTCAACTCGAACTGCGATAGAGCTAAAATCCATTTGCCAACCCGACCATTCAAAATTGGCATAGATAACATATGTTTTATCACATCAAACTTCGAGTATACAGTGCATTCGGCATTCAACAAGTAGTGCCGAAACTTTGTACACGAGTAGTATACGCAAAGACATAATCTTTCTATAGCCGAATACCTGGTTTCAGGATCAAGTAGTTTTCGGCTAAGATAGGCTACTACCCGCTCCTTCCCTTCGAATTCTTGAATAAGGGCCGATCCAATAGTTTGGGTATCGGCCGCCACGTACAACTTGAAAGGCTTGTTCGGTCGAGGAGGAACCAAAGACCGGCGGCTCCTTCATGTATTGCTTGATTTCTTCAAAAGCCTTTTGTTGTTCGTCGCCCCATGTGAACTTCGATCCTTCTTTAGTTTTAGCAACGGAGAGAACGGCAACACCTTCTCGTGATAAATTTGAGATGAACCTTCTCACAAAGTTGATCTTGCCGAGCGGTGATTGCAACTCCTTGAGGTTGGTTGGAGGAACGACTTCATCAATGGCTTTCATGCTCTTTTTGCCAACTTCAATCCCTCCTTCGTGGACCAAAAACCCCAAGAACTCTCCAGCTGACACCCCAAATGCACACTTGTTTGGATTCATCTTCAGACCATGCTTCCGGGTGCATTCCAGGGTTTTCTTCACATCTTCCAGATGGGAGTCATGGCTTAAGGACTTGATCACCACGTCGTCAATGTAGATTTCCACGGTCTTGCCGATCAACTCATGAAAAATGTAATTCATGGCCCGTGGTAGGTTGCACCGGCATTTTTCAACCCAAATGTCATGACGATCCATTCAAATAGGCCTATATGACCAGGACACCTAAAGGCCGTCTTCGAGATGTCTTCTATTGCCATAAAGATTTGATTGTATCCCGCGTTGCCATCCATGAAGCTAATCACCTTGTGTCCGGCGGCGGCGTCAATTAGCAAATCGGCAATAGGCATTGGGTATCCATCCATGGGAGTAGCTCTGTTTAGGTCCCTGAAGTCTATGCAAACTCTCATTTTCCCATTTTTCTTGTACACAGGGACGATGTTAGAAATCCACTCCGCATATCTGCAGGGCCGAACGAAGTTTGCATCAAGTAATCTTTCGATTTCCTTCTTCACATCGGCCAATACTTCATCCTTGTAGATTTTCCGGGCGGTTGCTTATATGGCTTGAATCCTGGCTTGATTGGCAACCGGTGCTCGACGATGGATCGATCCAATCCAGGCATCTCCGAGTAATCCCAGGCGAAGCAATCTTTATATTCTTTGAGAAGCTTGATTAAGTTCCCCCTGAAGTCTGGTTGCAAACCTGCACTGATGAACGTCGGCCTCGGTTTATCACCGTTTCCAATGTCAACTTCCTCCAGCTTATCGGCCGACATGAATCCTCGTCCCGCCTTGCCATCGGTGCCATCCACGGGGTTCTCCATTAAAAATTCTTGTAAGAGCCGATCGCTTGAATCGGCCGTTGGTCACCGCCGACGGTTCAACGGACCTTCTCCCCCGATCCTTCCCCGAGAAGCAATCGATGCCTTGGTATTCCCGGAAGGCCGGTTCCATGTTAGCCACGCTCACGGAGTCGTCCGCTCGTACGACCTCAATTTCATCGTCCACCCACCGGATCGGTCGTTGATGCATAGTGGATGGGACGCGGCCGCTTGGCGTGGATCCGGTCCCCCCAAGCGGCGGGCCGTAGGCTCCCTTCCCTTCGATGACGAAGAAGGTGGTGAGCAGCGTTTTGGACCCGATCATCAAGTCCACGTGAGCGCATCCTTTGGTGTCTGAGGGGTTCCGGCGCGAAGTCGTTTAGGATGATGCTTGTTGGTGTCAGATCGCTCGGGGTCATGCCAAGCTTCCTGAAGGTGGTGTACGGCATCACGTTGACTGCCGCGCCGCCGTCGACGAACATCTTGGTCAATGGCTTGCCATTGACGTACCCCCCTCAAGTACGGTGGTCTCATGTGGCGGTTCTTGGCCGGCTTGTCGAAGACGGCTTTGTTTGGCGAGCACTAGTTGTGCCATCATCTCCTCGGCGTGCTCGTCGTCGAAGGAAACTTCCTCTCCGCATGACCCGGTTAGCGGGAGCCATGAACTCGTTCGGTAGGAAGTATACCATGCATGTAGGGGCCGAACGCTTCGATCCTTCCGGCGATCCTTGGGGCGCCACTTTTGTCTTGTCTGGATCCCGGCTTGTTTCAACTCGCGGTTCCTCAAGCGTTGGACCCGCCTCTTCTGGCTCTTGCGCGGACCGGTGGGCACCATTGCCCCTTCTGCCAGACGTAGACATCTTCATCCCCCTCGTGGTCAGCCCACCTGAGATCGGCTCGGCGCTTCCTGGGATGATCAATGATTTCAATTTTTTGCCGCCGATCCCCATTCGGGTGGATCCTTCCAAGTCTTTCATGGACGGATCGGCGATTGGCGCGTTTCTGCCCTTGTATTCGGCATATCCGTCGCTGCATTCGGGACGGTTCCTTAATGTGGGCGGTTTCGGGCCCTCATTCCAGCAGTGTCTGAAAAAGGCGCACCCCCGGTGGGCGCGCTCCCGCGCGCGCGCGTGCCTGTTCCCGATTCCATCCGCGCGCTTCCTCCTCGGCCCCCGCGTTGCTCCTCCTCGTGACGACGCTCCCGGTAGCGTTCCTTCTCCTTCGGCGCTGCCATTTGTTGAGGAGAATGCGTGACGTCACCTTGGGTTTAGGCTTGGACGATTCCCCAATCTCGATGTGGCTTTTGAGAACGCGGGGGCGTCGCCTGTACTTGCTCTATGGTCACCCGGCGCTTCGGGTCAACCGATCCATCTTGCTTGGACTCGGCCGAGGTCGGGACCTTGACTTTTCCTTTCTCTTCGGTGTTATCGCATTGATAGAAAAGCCGAGCATGTTCTAACGGGGAAGGGGTGGCCATCCGGCTTCATCTTGTTGTCGAACTTGAGATGCCCTTCTGGATAGCCTTCGGATCCTCATCCCGAAGACCACCGCAATCGTTGATGGAGTGCGAGTCCCCTGTCATGGAAGCCGCGTAACGCTTAGCTTTGACTCCATCGGGCCGAAGCATAGAATGCCCTTCGGGCGGCTTGATTCGGCCTTCTTTTACCAAGAGCTCGAACAACTTGTCGGCCTTTGTGATGTCGAAGTCGTAAGTTCCTTTGGTCCGTCGACCCAACGCCGATTCATTGTGAGAGGCTCTTTACCCCACATGATTTCCGCCGCAGCTATCTCCGGTTCGTCGTCGAATCCTCGAACAAATCGGCTTTGTCCAAGAATTGATTGTAGATATCGGCGATGTCGTCTTGCTTGCCAAACTTGGGGTCTTTCTTGAGGCCATATGCACGATTGCTCATCAAGGATAACTTTTGCGACAAATGGCCCGGGTTCTCGAACTCCATCCCAAATAACTTTTCGCGCACGGCCGGCAACATCCCGGCGACGGCCATATCGCCTAGCCGATCGTCCGGCAAGTTCAATGAGAAGCACATGCCCTTGACTTCTCTGAACCTTCTGAGGAACTCCAGCGGTGTTTCACTATGCCTTTGCTTTAGGGTGGCGAGATCAATCAACTTCTTCTCGGCGCTGCCGCTGAAGTAATGAGCGTGGAATTTGCGCTCCAAATCTTTCCACCTGGCCACAGATTCAGGCGGCAAGGACGAGAACCACTGAAAAGCCGGACCCGTCAGCGAGGCGGGGAAGTAGCGAACCCTGAACGTCTCTTCGGCTGAACACTCCCCGAGCTGCATGAGATAACGAGCGATATGCTCGACCGTGCTTGTCTCGTCCCCGCCCGCAGAACTTTGTGAATTCCGTCGGCGGTTTCACCCTTGGTGGCGGGAGCACGTTATAGTACCATTCGGGAACGGCGGCTCTGTAGGTGGGGCCCCGCATCCTTGGCTTGAGGCCGAGCCGATTCTCGCATCAATTCGGCCATCTTGCGTGCTAGGGCATCTTCCTCCCGAGCGCCCAGTAGCCGGCGCGTACCCCGGGTGCGGAAAGGCATCGAACGCTCCGTAATTCCCCACTTCATGATAGCCACCGCCGTATAAATTCCTCTCGGAGCCGGTTGGTGGACGGAGCTATTCTTCGGCCGGGGTCGAGTGGGGCCCCGGATGAGCCGAACGCTAGGTCTCCGTACGTGGGCCGGTACGGATTCGAGCCGTTGCACGGGGCGACTTGTCTTTGCTTTGTGGTGGCGGCGGGATTGGTTGACTTCCCGAAGCTTGCAACGACGGCCGAACCGGCCGCCCCCCGGCTCCCCGTGGAGGAGGTTGGAACGTTTGGCTCCGGAGCTCGAGGAGGAGGGCTGTTGCACCGGCCCCGTGGTGGCGGCCGAGAGCTTGATTCGCCCGGCTCCACGGTGCTCTTTCCGGCGTACGCCTTTCCGAACGCCCGCCCCGCGCCGGACCAAAGAGGGCCACCATCATCCGTTGGAGCGACCCAAGGAAAGCTTGATTGTGCTTGGTGAGCACGTCGTCCATTGACTCTTGGAAGATCCGCGCGCATTCTTCCTTTTCTTGTTGGGTCGTAGCGTCGGTTTCTCCCGGCAGTAACACTCTGGGCAGGCCATTCTTCAGATATGGTACTCCACTTCGATTCTTCTTGAATGACATGAGACACTTTTGTTGAAACTGATTCACGGCGTCTACGAGCTGCTGATGCTGCTCTGGAGAAAGCTCCTCAATGCTGACATCCAAGAGGTCTGTGATCTCAGGCATCCTGACCCAATTCGGCTGTAGGTCCCACTGGGCGTGCCAAAAAGTGTGTTGACGCAAAATGTGCACTCAGCGCCAATCACACAACAAGCCGAAAAGCTTAGCTTCGCACGCGCGAGAGAAAGTGACGTGCCGGTCAATTTTTCCCGAAAATTAACAAAAGATGAAACGGTTAAATACCAAAATTTGGAACCTACGGTGGTACCGAGGCGAGTTCCATATTTACGGCCGAGAAGCCAAGCAAAACGACATGTAGCTATGCGAAGCTACCTGTCAAAGAACCACGACCATTCGGGTAACCAAGAAGGGAAAAAGAACATTGCCGAATGGATGACGTAAGCATGACAACGATCGATCTTTGAATGAACATGGATGCATGTGCCAAGCCATAACCGATCCTCATGAAGATTAACATTAGATAAAGCAGAGCACGAACATGATCATGTACTAAAATAAGCATGCATAGATCCAAAGCGTTAGTCTACCGCATGTCTAATCACTTTAAGATCCGTCGGGCACGACATCAGCAAATCTATCCACCGCATGATACAACTTGCATGAAAGAACGCACCACTTTCCACAAATAGATCTATCCACCGCATGATACAACCTAAATATGGAAAGCTAGAAGCACACGTCTTTTAAAACATAAATAACGCACGTGATCTACTCGTGAAGATATAACCGAATGCGGCTGAACAACCGATTCGGGGTCCATGGAGAAGGAACAAACATTACCACGTGCATAAATATATCGAGCCGAATTGGAAATCTAATCCACCGATGACTAGCTCCAAAGCAACCCAAAAACCTGCATCTACCGCATGATACCCGGCTCTTTCAAGATTTATGCTAACAAAGCAAGCTTGAACCCGCAACATGTAACAACCTAGATCGATTCGGTTTCGGCTATCGGAGAGCACGAGATCCACACGTCAAAATACGAGACCCACTCGTGCACAGATCTTAAAAGAAAAAGAGCCGATCCAAACCCATCTAGGTTGGGCAAAGTGTATTACATGAATTAAAACATAAAGCAAAAACTCATGATAACACAGGGTAACTTAATGAATCTACTGGATCTTGCCAAAATCCAATAGAGCCGATAACTAGCTTCGAGCTAAACCTTAGCCTACCGCATGGCTCATGATCTAACAAGAAACCCTCTTGAACCAAGCTTGAATCTACCGCATGACACGAAGCATGGTAACAAGACTACTTGCATCAGATCTAAATCCACCGCATGATACTAGACATGATACAAGGTTGCCGATACTCACGGAGGTCGACGGATCGATTGGTCCTCTCGAAGAACTCGACGACACGACAAGGGACTCTAGGGTTTTGGCGTAAGGCCGGTGTGTATTGAGGAATGAACGTCCGTTTTACATACATCCGGGGATCATATTTATACCTGCCGCTGATTACAATTGCGAATGGATTCATTGCCTAACTAAACTTGATCACTGTCCATCCATTCGCTTCTCCCCGATCGAGCCACGTCACCGTCCAATCCCGCAAAATCAGCTCTCTTTCGCCGTTCCTTTGCCGAACCGGGAGCGGATAGCCGACCGCGGATCCTTCCGCCGAAAATCTCTCGAAGATACCTTTCCTTCCACCGGACGGACTCTTTTCGAATCGGACCCACATGTCATACTCCTTACCAAATTTTGGTGTTAACGAGAGAGGAGCCGACATCAATGCCAACCACCCCAAAGGCAGCTTGAGACATGGTCTGCTTGCCAAAATCAGAAGGAGGTTTGGTGGTGTTACAACTGGAATCACACAATGATGCCTTAATGTAAAAAACTTACACAGGTTCTTTAACAAAGTAGATATCCCCTGGGTAGATCTAGTCTGGAAAACATACTACAAAAAGGGCAAGTTGCCCAATCACACTTTGAAAGGTTCATTCTAGTGGAGGGACATCCTCAAGTTGCTAGGTAAACTCAAGAGTCTAGCCTCCGTTAACATAAACTTGGGGGATACATGCCTTCTCTGGCATGACTTCTGGAATGGTTCAATCCATAGTCAAGTCCTTCCTCAGCTTTTCTCCTTAGCCAGATCACCCTTCATTTCAATCAATAAGGCCAAGGCAATCACAGATGTAAGGCAACTTTTTCACTTGTCGATTACTCAAGAGGCTTATGAATAGTTGTTAACACTTGCAGAAGATCTAAATGCTTTGCCAACATCAGACCAGCAAGATATCTAGACCTATTCTTGGGGATCTCCAATGTTCTCCCCAACTAAGGCTTACAAACAACTCATTGGTACAAGCCCCATGCTTCAAATGGCTTTGGAAAAGCTCAACTCAGAAAAAAATAAGGTGTTATTTTGGTTGCTCTTGAAGGATCGACTCAGCACTAGAAACATTTTAAAGAGAAAAAACAGAGCTCTACCCTCTTATGATTGTGTGTTATGTCAACTGCAACTTCAAGAAACTCTGGAGCACCTGTTTTTGCATTGTCCTTTTGCAATCAGTTGTTGGAATTTGTTACATCTCCACATTGCTCACGGAGATCCTTTTGAAATTTTGCAAGCTTTTCGAGCTAGTTGAACAAGACTTTCTTCATGGACATCATCATTCTCATGAGTTGGTGCATTTGGATGGCAAGAAACGACCTCATATTCAAAGGCTTACAACCTTACCTTCAATCTATTTGTGAAAGATTCAAAACAGAATTTGCTCTAGTTATACTAAGAGCAAAACCAAGATACAGATATGTCTTCATGGATCGACACAGCATTGTAATTTTTTTCATTTTCTTTCACTCTTTCTTTGTTTCTTGATATGTTGCTGTAAACTCTTTTTTACAATTTTTTAATATATAACCAGTAGGGGTCTCCACCTCCTGTTCCATCAAAAAAAGTTCTGCAAGAACGGTACAGACGATCAGACAGCTAGCATGCATAAATACGTTCTGTCGACGGTTTGCTTCCATAGATTCTTAGTAAGGATAACCAACATTTTGTGTGGCACTGGTTCAAGAGCCACATAGCAATGTGAAATTCAGCATTTAGTTTGGCAAGCACTGTTTAATTATTTATGATGAGACAAACAACATTGCGAAAATACAAACAACATTGTCAAAATATGAACCATTAATCCATTATGATGTCGGTGGAAACTGATGCAAGCTTGAGTGTGGCTTTAGTTGTGCTGGTTTGTGCATAGTTTCTGGTTTTCCAGGCTCTCATCTGGTCGCTCTCTTTCTCCATGATCACATTTTCCATTTTCATTTGCAAACTTATGTATTTTGATGATTTTATTAATTCTTTTGATTTTGATGCTTATGAATATCTTTAAATTTTTGTAAAGAATTTTTATTTTTGGGTTTAAATATTTTAAATATTTTACTACATGGTACTACGTAGTTGATGTTAAATGTAGTGAAATGCGTTGTTTGAACATCTATCGTACTGACATTACAGTGCGCGGTTCACTTAATCTAAATGCCCGCCAATAAGAAAATCTACATTTCATATTCTGTGTAATATATATGTAACACCCGAAAATTCCATCACAATAAAATAATATTAGAAACATGGTTTAGTTTTTATTTTCTAAGGATTTAATAAATTTGACTAAATAAATTGCCTTTAATTAATATAAACAACAATTAAATTTATAAATTCGCCAAGTGTTTGATGCATTCATGCCTTTGCATTTGTTTTGTTTGATTGTGTGTTGTAGTTTTCAAAATAAAAAGGTTCGAAATGTTCAAAAGTTTAAAGTCTAAGAAACCACATCAAACCCTCAAACCTCTCCCTCTGTCTTTTCCCTTTCCCAAAACCAGCCCTCTTTTCTTTCAACCCAGCGTGCAGCCCATCTCTCTCAACCTCCTTCCTTTTCTTTTCTTTTCCCCGCAGCAAAAATCCTTCTGCGGTCCACCATCCTTTCACCTCCCTTCTCTCTTTTTTTTGCCCTCAGCTGTCGGGTCAAGCCGCCTGCCCAGTCTTTTGTCCGACCCAACTGGATCCCGCCGGCCCATCTTTCTTCCCCTCTCTTTCTCTCACCGACACCGAGGCCCCACGCGCCAGACCTTTCCACTACCTCTCGCCACCTCCTACCTCCTGACGGCCGCCCCCATGGCCGTGTTGTGAACTGCCACGCCCACAGCCTTTCCCCTCCCCTCCCACGACACCATTAATTGCACGCATGTGCACTCACCGCGTCGCCTCGCATCGTCTCCCACCCGTAACGCCCAAACTCCACCGTCACCGAGCATTCATGGCGTCCCACCGCCAGAGCACGCCCCACCGCTTCGGCCGCCCCCTCCCCTTCCTCCTCTCGCTCCAACCCGCTCGCGCGCGCCGCCGCCGTTGCCCGAGACCCCGGAGCTCGCCGCCGCCGCCGGCGCCGCCGCCCCCGATCTCCTCCTCTCTGCTTCTCCCGCCTCTCCAAGTGTCGAGGTAAGTTCCCAAGGTCCCTAGCTTCCGGGAGCTCGAGATCGAGCATCTCTCGCAACCGCGCCGCCCGGTGTCACCGCACGGCCGGTCTCCGGCGAGACCGCCGCCAGCCACAGCCCATCGCCGTCCACACCAAGATCTACGGCTCTGATCTGCGTAGCCACAAGTCAAGCAGACCACGTGACGGTCAACCCAGGTCCTCGCCGCCCTTTTTGCAAAAATGCCCCTTCACTTTTAAATATCACAAAATTACCCTTCCACCTATATAAAAGCCTCGCAGTTAAGTCCTTTTTCTTTTGCTTAGGCCCTTGAAGTCCTTAGTTTTTCTGTTCTATAGTCCATCCATGATTTTTTACATGTTATCCCTCCTGTTTTTATGAATAGTTATGTTTAGGTCCCTGGTTTCTTGCAGATAAGCCCCTGAAAGATAGTTTTCTACACAATCTAGCCCCTGAACCTTGTTTTATCCATATCTTTTCTGTCTTAGCTGTGTTTTACGCGTTCTTGGTGTCCACACAATCGTCTCAGCAAGCACGTTAGTTCTAGAAGCTTGTTTTAGTCTTTTAGCAATGTTTGATGTATTGTTTTATTTATTGCATGTTTTCTTGTATGATCGTAGCCAACGCCCCATTCGAGGAAGAACAAGTGCAGAGCCTGGAAGTAAAGGAGAATAACTTTTGGTTCGAGAAAGGCAAGTGACCCTAACCACCCTTCTACCTATTCTTTAATCAAGAATACTATAAATTAATTAGAACATGGAGAACCACCCAAGAAAACAGTGTAACCACAGTCCACATGGCTCTGGCTTAGCCAATTATTTAGGTGTGCGATTGTATTGATGACCTTATCCGAAAGGAACACATGGGGCTCTGGGTTGCAGGAACTTATGGGGTAGCGGCCTTTGCTAAGGTGCTGACCACTAGGGAGGGTTATGGTCCGCCCAGACTTCATAGCATCCCTATGCAATCACACCTCGGAAGTGTGGTATTATGCCTAATCAGCACATGCATGGTTGGGTTCAAAGTTCTTCGGAAGTTTTACGCGAACCGTGGTGAAAGTGTGCAACCTCTGCAGAGTGTAAAACTGATCGATCAGTCGTGCTCACAGTCAAGAGTGGCCTGGACCCTCACATGATTAATGAACTTAAAGATGGATTTAATATTGCTTTCCGGTTATTTCTGTGGCCTTGCTGAGTACCAACCATAAGTGTACTCATCCTTGCTTACGCTGTTCAGAGGAGAACCCCAGAGAGGAGTACTTCATCGACTACGAGGAGTTCTGAGGCATGCGGTCAACCAGTCAGATGTCTGTGGAAGATGAAGATGGAGTCACGTCTTCATAGTTATCGTTGTTCGTGTAAAGACCTTCGTGTCTACCCACGTTAGTGTAATAAAAGTTAATAAACCTTTTCTGTACGTTTTGAACAATGTCTTGTGATATTACACTCATTTGTCTATCATATGTGTGAAATTTTGATCCTGGCACACATATGAGATGCATTCGGTTTTCTTTGAAAAACAGGTGTGACAATATATTCATCTAAAGACTGCATGTTGTTCACTTTATAGATTAGATTGTAATTCAAACTCAATCTGTATAGTGCAAATTTTACTAGAATAAATGTGTTGATCATGAGACATATTGGGATATAACAACTTGACAAGCCTCCTACTTCGCCCTCTCCATGTGACAAGTTGTGCAAAAAAATTCCCTCTCCATCTTGTACTCTAGCAAACCTCTACATAAATCGTGATTCTCGATTATAGACATGGATTTTGTTTTTTTATACATGTGGAGCATGTTCAAAAGTTCTATAGTAACATCGAAATTCGTAAAGAAACAAAATTGGAGTGTTTTTCAGCAATGAGAGTTAAGTTCTTTTGACTTATTTTGAATTGCAAGGAGGAAAATGAAAAGGTCGTCGCCTTGACTCAATTAGAGGAGACAAAACTCGTGTCTCGACAATCTTGATGGACCCGACTATCGAATGTATTTACAGGACTTGAGGGAGAATGCTCACATTATTTAGGTTGGTGAGTGTGGCATGGAGTCATGACAAAACTAATAGTCACGATTACGACATGGTACAACACACGATTCACGCACAGGCAGTCTGATGCTCGTGTGTGTGTGTGTGTGTGTGTGTGTGTGTGTGTGTGTGTGTGTGTGTGTGTGTGTGTGTGTGTGTGTGTGTGTGTGTGTGTGTGTGTGTGTGTGTGTGTGTGTGTGTGTGTGTGTGTGTGTGTGTGTGTGTGTGTGTGTGTGTGTGTGTGTGTGTGTGTGTGTGTGTGTGTGTGTGTGTGTGTGTGTGTCTACCATGCTTTGTGATCTCGTGCCTTTCGAATTTGTTCCATTCTTTGCTTTGCGGCTTGTAATGTTAGATTGATCATCAAGATGATAGGAATTAGATGCCATGACTTGTTAGCTAAGTAGTGTGGCAATTCGGCTCGTTGAATAAATCATTAGGATGTTCGAGGAAACCGATACGGGTTTGCGGCTACAAATGACACCATGTCGGAGATGGAGTTGCATATAACTCTAAGACTATGCGGTTGATGCCCAGCAAATTAATGAGGATGATCTCGGATGGTATTCAATCATAATTTTGTCACATGTTCCTAGTAAGGAAATCATAGCCGGATCTATCCATTGTTGGGTGTCCGATGAGTTCGGTGTGTGTTACTCGTCGCACAAACAAAGGTTTTCAACTCTGTTTACAAAACCATCAATCATGTTCGGTATTACACAATTGACATTGAAAAGAAGTATGATGTATCGGTTTATTTAGTAGAAGGAATGGAGGAGCTAGTAACTTGCTTGGTTAGCTTGTGGTGAAGAACATTATTTTGTACATGATCTTCAATAATATATATATCATCGGATTGTGATTATAAATGGTTGATGCTTTGGTTTTTCTGACCATGCATGTTGCCGAAATTTGCACAAATAAAATGAATAACATTATATAATGGAAATGGTTGACACAACTAACAAGTCATGGCACAGACTAGGTGCCCTGAAAATAAGTATTGACGATGATGACCTTTGAAACACTTAGGTATCAATTAGTGTTTCTGCTAAAGATAGGACAATGTTGTTTTTTTTAAAAAAAGAGTGATTCTCCACCGAGGTCCTTGTGCTTAACGCCAACAGGTGTCGTGCAGCCCAAGCCGAGTAGTCCCAGGGGGCCCACCGAGTAGTCGGTCCTGGTACCCACCGAGGTTGTGGGCCCAGGGTGGTCCATACGACAAAGTTCTCTATTGGAATGTTTGTGGCTTGAATGCTAAAGAAAATGGGATGCTATTCGAGATAGAATCTCTGAAAGTGGTTGTGATGTTATTTGCTTGCAAGAAACAAAACGACAACATTCATATCTCCGGTTTATTAAGAAGTTCTGACCTTCTTTTTTTATGCCTTTGAATATTTGCCATCTATTGGTGCCTCTGGGGGTATTATCACTATTTGGAAATCAGCTCAATTCACTGGTTCTTTAGCCTTCAGCAATAATTATGTAATTTCTGTTGACCTGCATTCAAACCATGATCAAGCTGACTGGATTCTGACAATTGTATATGGGCCTTGCACTCCAGAGGGTAAATTAGACTTCATTGATTGGATCGAAAACATTCAGATGGCAGATGGTGTTGATTGGCTTGTAGTGGGGGATTTTAACCTTATCCGAGACCCTTACAACAGAAACAAACCAAGTGTGGAAGTCAATATTATGCTTTTCTTCAACGAAGCCATCAGTGCTCAAGGTTGGATTGAACTACCCCTTGATGGAAGAAAATTCACTTGGTCCAACAAACAAGCTTTTCCTTTATTGGAGAGACTTGAGTATTTTTTAGCTCAAGCTCCAGGACCATTAATTATCCAGATATTTTTGTCTGTACCCTAGCAATGGAGCCTTCTGATCATGTCCCATGTGTCATCAGCATTTGTACAACAATCCCCAAGTCCAACATTTTCAGGTTTGAGAATTATTGGATGGAAAAAGAACATTTTTTGGAGGTGGCGGCCCATGGTTGGTCAGTCCCACATTTTCAAAATGACTCAGCCAAGGTTTTAATAGCTAAGTTCAAAAATTTAAGAAGAGTTTTGAAAGCCTGGCAAACTCAGCTCTCAAGCCTCAAGGCAAATATTGAAAATGTTAAAGCAGATCTCATTTGTATGGGAGTTCTAGAGGAATTCAGGGATTTATCTATCTTGGAATGGAATTTCAGAGCTCTTCTCCAGGAAAAATACAGTTCATTACTCAAGCAAATATATTGGAAACAGAGGGGCATAATCAAATGGGTTAAGTTTGGGATGAAGGTACAAAATTCTTTCTTGCCAATGCTACAATCAAAAAGAGAAGGAATTTAATTACATCCTTGGCAGACAATAATGGAGCTATTCATAGCAGTCATCACATCAAGGAAAAAATATTATTTGTGAGGCCTTCAAGGATAGGCTTGGTACATCAGATTCACCGAAATGCTTTTTGATTTAGAACATCTTTTGCACAGATCAAACAACTTGGAGTTCCTGATAGCCCCATTTACAACTGGGAAATTGATGCAGTAGTTGCAAATCTACCATCTAACAAGTCACCTGGACCTGATGGTTTTAATACTGACTTTGTCAAGAAGTGCTGGACTCTGTCAAGAAGTGCTGGACTCTGATTAAGTAGGACTTCTACAACCTCTACAATGACTTTCATGCAAGATCAGTTTGCCTTCAGAGCTTAAATGGATCACATATAACCCTGCTTCCAAAAGTGGATGTGCCTGCAAGAGTCTCTGACTTCAGACCAATTTCATTGTTGAATACCTCAATAAAAATTCTCACAAATCTTCTGGCAAACAGGCTGCAAAGAGTTATCATGGAATTAATTCATCAAAATCAGTATGGATTTATAAAGTCAAGATGATAAGGACATGGCAACGATGCCCGAAATTTATGGCCCGATCTTTCATGATACAGATTTATATGAATAATTCAAGTGTATATATTACAACTTGCTGGAACTCGCACCAGGATGCTAGTATTGAGAATTTCAGGAAATAAACAATACTAAACCTCACGTCAAAACTAGTCGTGCTCACAATCAAGGGTGGCCTGGACCCTCATATGATTAATGAACTTAAAGATGGATTTAATATTGCTTTTCAGTTATTTCTGTGACCTTGTTGAGTACCAACCATAAGTGTACTCATCCTTGCTAATGCTGTTCAGAGGAGAACCCCAGAGAGGAGTACTTCATCGACTACGAGGAGTTCTGAGGCATGCGGTCAACCAGTCAGATGTCTGTGGAAGATGAAGATGGAGTCACGTCTTCATAGTTATTGTTGTTCGTGTAAAGACCTACGTGTCTACCGTCGTTAGTGTAAAAAAAGTTAATAAACCTTTTCTGTACGTTTTGAACAATGTCTTGTGATATTACACTCATTTGTATATCATATGTGTGAAATTTTAATCCTGGCACACATATGAGATGCATTCGGTTTTCTTTGAAAAACGGGTGTGACAATATATTCATCTAAAGACTGCATGTTGTTCACTTTATAGATTAGATTGTAATTCAAACTCAATCTATATTGTGCAAATTTTACTAGAACAAATGTGTTGATCATGAGACATATTGGGATATAACAACTTGACAAGCCTCCTACTTCTGCCCTCTCCATGTGACAAGTTGTGCAAAAAAATTCCCTCTCCATCTTGTACTCTAGCAAACCTCTACATAAATTGTGATTCTCAATTATAGACATGGAATTTGATTTTTTTATACATGTGGAGCATGTTCAGGAGTTCTATAGTAACATCAGAATTCGTAAAGAAACAAAATTGGAGTGCTTTTCAGCAATGAGAGTTAGGTTCTTTTGACTTATTTTGAATTTCAAGGGGGAAAATGAAAAGGTCGTCGCCTTCAGCTCAATCAGAGGAGACAGAACTCGTGTCTCGACAATCTTGATGGACCTGACTATCGAATGTCTTTACAGGACTTGAGGGAAATTGCTCACATTCTTTACGTTGGTGAGTGTGGCATGGAGTCATGACAAAACTAATAGTCACGATTCACGACATGGTACAACACACGATTCGCGCACAGGCAGTCTGATGCTCGTGTGTGTGTGTGTGTGTGTGTGTGTGTGTGTGTGTGTGTGTGTGTGTGTGTGTGTGTGTGTGTGTGTGTGTGTGTGTGTGTGTGTGTGTGTGTGTGTGTGTGTGTGTGTGTGTGTGTGTGTGTGTGTGTGTGTGTGTGTGTGTGTGTGTGTGTGTGTGTGTGTGTGTGTGTGTGTGTGTGTGTGTGTGTGTGTGTCCAGGTTGATAATATTATACTTTCTAGTCTTCTCATTATCTTTCTTTCCCAAATTAATTCCTTTGAAAATAAGCTTTCCAAAAGATGTTGTATTGGATATCACTCCTTACTTCGTCTTGCTTTTCTTTGTATCATATACAAATCCACCGAACTGAATAATTTAAGTAGCCAATGGCTCATCACAAGAACAATTCAGGATTGCCTTGCTTGGGCATTTGAATATCTGCATCTTTGCCACAAATCAAAAAAGGAGCTAATCATCCTAAAACTAGATTTTGAAAAGGCTTTTGACAGAATTGAACACCAAACAATGTTCAAATAATGGAATACAAAGGCTTTGGAGTGACTTACTTTAGTGGATGAAATCCATTTTTAATTCAGGCACATCTGCAGTCCTTCTTAATGGTGTCCCTAGTAAGGTTTTCACTGCAAAAGGGTAGTCAGGCAGGGTCATCCCCTCTCACCTTTGCTCTTTGTCCTAGCAGTTGATTTCCTAAAGACTTTGTTAAACAAAGCTAAGGACTTACATATGCTCAATCTACCCATTCTTTTGGATTACACCAATGATTTCCCAATCATCCAGTATGCAGATGACACACTGATCTTCATGGAGGGGTGTGCTAAACAACTTGTTTTCTTGAAAAGCCTACTACAAACTTTTGCATCTTCGTCAGGTCTGAAAGTTAACTACTCTATGTCCATGATGGTGCCCATTAATGTTGATGATCACAAAATGCAGATTTTGTCAAGTACTTTTGGCTGTTCAATTGGTGCTATGCCTTTCACTTATCTGGGTCTACCTCTAGGGACAACAAAACCAAAAGTGGTGGACTTCCTCACTTTCGTTTCAAAATGTGAAAGAAGATTAATTGGCATCTCCACCTTTCTGTCACAAGCCGGAAGACTTCAAATGACCACTGCAGTTTTTTTAGCACTGCCAACATTTCATTTATGCACCATTAAGATGCACAAGACAGTTATTAAACAAGTTGATAAGTACAGAAAACATTGCTTATGGAGAGGACTGACATCAATGCCAACCCCCCCCCCCCAAAGGCAGCTTAGGACATGGTCTGGTTGCCAAAATCAGAAGGAGGTTTGGGGGTGTTACAACTGGAATGACACAATGATGCCTTACTGTTAAAAACTTACACAGGTTCTTTAACAAAGCAGATATCCCCTGGGTGCATCTAGTCTGAGAAAAATACTACAAAATGGCAAGTTTCCCAATCACACTTTGAAAGGTTCATTCTGGTGGAGGGACATCCTCAAGTTGCTAGGTAAATTCAAGAGTCTAGCCTCAGTTAACATAAACTTGGGGGATACATGCCTTCTCTGGCATGACTTCTGGAATGGTTCACTCCATAGTCAAGTCCTTCATCAGCTTTTCTCCTTTGCCAGATCACCCTTCATTTCAATCAATAATGCCAAGGCAATCACAGATGTAAGGCAACTTTTTCACTTGTCGATTACTCAAGAGGCTTATGAACAGCTGTTAACACTTGTAGAAGATCTAAATGCTTTGCCAACATCAGACCAGCAAGATATCTAGACCTATTCTCGGGGATCTCCCATGTTCTCCCCAACTAAGTGAGGACCATGTGTGGTTCAAGGACCGGTGGATGGTCGCTTCCTTGTGTGATGAGTGATTGACAACGTTGTGTGGACTGATTCTTGGCTAAGTATTGCAGGTGCAGGTTGCGGCTTGACTGCTGTTGGTGCAGGTGAAGAACAAGCGCGAAAGGTCGTCGCCGATGAGGCCTCCGGGTGTGGAGAAGACAAGTAGGCTTCGTTCGAGGGACCCGGTGGCCAGCGGGGTCAAGTGCGGGCCGCATGGTGGCATGAACAGCAAGATGAAGTCATGGACGGTTTCTTGGTTGAGCCTCAAAACCAAGGTCGAGCCGGGACTACGTGGGAGCCGAGTCATGAGTGGAGATTGGCGGAGGCTACACCAAGTTCGTGGGGTTTCCGGTGGTTCACCAGAAAACCACTGGGTTCCTTGGTTGATCCACAAAGCCAAGACCGAAGAACCGAAGACGTAGGCTGGCACGGCGCGAGACCGGTCGACCGGTGGGTCGGCCGGTCGGCCGTGGGGACCGGTCGGCGGTGAGGAGCACCGGTCGACCGGTGTGCGACGACACAGTCCGGAGACTCCGAAGCGGAGGACACGCGTCGGGATCGCATGGCTTGCGTCGAGGCTACGCAGGGTGACGTCGTCGGGCATCCGTCCGATGGTGAAGACATGAAGACTTCCAAATCCACCCTTGAGGGGCTTGTATCCCTAGTTATTAGGAAAGGGCATTTTAGACATTCGGTTGCCTCCATATAACCCAAGAGGTGAGAGGATGGCAGCCAACTCTTGGAACCCTAGCTCATTTGTTTTCCCATTTTCCTTCCTATTTTCCTTAGGTTTTCCATAGGACTAGCAAGAGAGCTTCATGGAGAGATCTTGTTGAGAGGGATGGATGATCGGGCGGCTTGCTAGACCTTGTATGAACCTTTGTTTCATGTATAGATGATTCGGCGTGGTTCCTCAAGGTTTGGATGTGTTTTCCCCGGTTGTTCCTGGTGGTGATTTTCGGAGCCCTCTCTTTGTGATTCCTTTGTGTTGTTTTCGGGACTTTTCTCTTGGGGATTTGATGGGGGAAATTTGTGGGAATCCTTCGTGGTTCTTTGGGTTGTGATTCCCCTCCCAAATTCGTGAGTAAAGGTGCTCGATTTTGGGGTTTCTTGAGTTCTTGGGTTGGAAGTGCTCTCGGCGGGATTTCCTTGATTCCTCCTTTTTGGACGAGTTTTGGTAGGATTAAACTTGGCTATGGACTCCTCATGAGGTGTTCCTAATATCCCCGAAGTCTTGTTCAAGTCCGTGGAGCGATTCGGGAGATCGAAATTTGGATTTGGGGGAGTTGACCCGCGGGGGCTGTTCATCCCGAGCTGCCCAGGCTACACCGGTTTTACCGGTGCTCTTGACCGGTCTGACCGGTGCGAGCCCTGGTGAGTTTTTGCTTGGGTGAACTTCTTGGTGTGTCCGTTGCTTTGTCCGTCTTTGCTGTTGTTTCGAGTTTGGGTCGGTTTGGTGGTCGGTTGACTTTGTTTGGTGCCTTGGGGGCTTTCAAGCCGCGATCGGTCGACCGGTGTGTCTCACCGGTCGGCCGGTGTAGAGCCACTTAGTGAAAGTTGCTCGGTTCCACCGGCGGGGACCGGTCGACCGGTGGTGCTCACCGGTCGGCCGGTGTGGGTCTCGTAGACTCGAGGTTTGGTTTTCCGGCCGGGTTCTCGGGTCGGAAGGTTGTGTGTTCGTTCCTAGGTCCAGTGGCACTCCAGTGGCTACGTGGTCTTGGCCAACTTGGGTAGTGAGTCGGAGACGTGTGTTGGAAGCCGTGTTCATCTTGTAGGAGTTTCCATCTCCTTCGAGAAGAATTTTTATCGGCTCCCATTCACTCCCCCCCCCCCTCTCTGGTTCGCCGTATCGGTCCTTCACTAAGGCTTACAAACAACTCATTGCTACAAGACAAGTTCACCCATGCTTCAAATGGCTTTGGAAAAGCTCAGCTCAGAAAAGAAATAAGGTGTTCTTTTGGTTGCTCTTGAAGGATCGACTCAGCACCAGAAACATTTTAAAGAGAAAAAACAAAGCTCGGCCCTCTTATGATTGTGTGTTATGTCAACTGCAACTTGAAGAAACTCTGGAGCACCTGTTTTTGCACTGTCCTTTTGCAATCAGTTGTTGGAATTTGTTACATCTCCACATTACTCAGGGAGATCCTTTTGAAATTTTGCAAGCTTTTTGAGCTCAGTTGAACAAGACTTTCTTCACGGACATCATCATTCTCATGAGTTGGTGCATTTGGATGGCAAGAAACGACCTTATCTACAAAGGCTTACAACCTAACCTTCAATCTGTTTGTGAAAGATTCAAAACAGAATTTGCTCTAGTTATACTAAGAGCAAAACCAAGATATAGATATATCTTCATGGATCGACACAACATTGTAATTTTTTTCATTTTCTTTAACTCTTTCTTTGTTCTTGATCTGTTGTTGTAAACTCTTTTTTACAATTTTTTAATATATAACCAGTAGGGGTCTCCCCCTCCTGTTCCATCAAACAGAAGTTCTGCAAGAACGGTACAGACGATCAGACATCTAGCATGCATAAATACGTTCTGTCGACGGTTTGCTTCCATAGATTCTTAGTAAGGATAACCAACATTTGGTGTGGCACTGGTTTAAGAGCCACATAGCAATGTGAAATTCAGCATTTAGTTTGGCAAGCACTGTTTAATTATTTATGATGAGACAAACAACATTGTGAAAATACAAACAACATTGTGAAAGTATGAACCATTAATCCATTATGATGTCGGTGGAAACTGATGCAAGCTTGAGTGTGGCTTTAGTTGTACTGGTTTGTGCATAGTTTCTGGTTTTCCAGGCTCTCATCTGACCACTCTCTTTCTCCATGATCACATTTTCCATTTTCATTTGCAAATTTATGTATTTTGATGATTTTATTAATTCTTTTGATTTTGATGCGTATGAATATCTTTAGATTTGTGTAAAGAATTTTTATTTTTGGGTTTAAATATTTTAAATATTTTACTACATGGTACTACGTAGTTGATGTTAAATACAGTGAAATGAGTTGTTTGAACATCTACCATACTGACATTACAGTGCGCGGTTCACTTAATCTAAATGCCCGCCAATAAGAAACTCTACATTTCATATTCTGTGTAATATATATGTAACACCCGAAAATTCCATCACAACAAAATAATATTAGAAACATGGTTTAGTTTTTATTTTCTAAGGATTTAATAAATTTGACTAAATAAATTGCCTTTAATTAATATAAACAACATTTAAATTTAGAAATTCACCAAGTGTTTGATGCATTCATGCCTTTGCATTTGTTTTGTTTGATTGTGTGTTGTAGTTTTTAAAATAAAAAGGTTCAAAATGTTCAAAAGTTTAAAGTTTAATAAACCACCTCAAACCCTCAAACCTCTCCCTCTTTCTCTCTTTTCCCTTTCCCAAAACCGGCCCTCTTTTCTTTCAGCCCAGCGCGCAGCCCATCTCTCTCGACCACCTTCCTTTTCTTTTCTTTTCCCCGCAGCCCAAATCCTTCCGCGGTCCACCATCCTTTCACCTCCCTTCTCTCTTTTTTTTGCCCTCAGCCGTCGGGTCAGGCCGCCGGCCTAGTCTTTTCTCCGGCCCAACTGGATCCCGCCGGCCCATCTCTCTTCCCCTCTCTTTCTCGCACCGACACCGAGGCCCCACGCGTCAGCCCTTTTCCCTACCTCTCGCCGCCTCCTACCTCCAATCGGCCGCCCCCATGGCCGTGTTGTGCACTGCCATGCCCGCGGCCTTTCCCCTCCCCTCCCACGACACCATTAATTGCATGCCTGTGCACTCACTGCGTCGCCTCGCATCCTCTCCCACCCGTAACGCCCAAACTCCACCACCACCGAGCATTCATGGTGCCCACCGCCGGAGCACGCCCCACCGCCTCGGCCGTCCCATCCCCTTCCTCCTCCAGCCTATAAATGGCGAGCCCGAGCTCCCAACACCCCGCGCCTCTCCTCTGCTCCAACCCGCTCGAGTGCAGCGTCGCCGCCGCCCGAGACCGGAGCTCCGTTGCCCACCGAAGCGCCGCCACCCCAATCTCCTCCTCCGCTTCTGTGACAACCCCACCCGAGATAATTCCATACTATCGCCTAAACCACTCCATTTGGTCATTAAGCGATAATAAAGAAGTATCCCGTTGAGTGTTGTCGGGTTAACGCCCGGTAAATCACTTGACATCACAGAGAGGATCGAACGTATGCATTAAAACTCCCACGAAGGAGAGTCCAGAGTGCCTTACAAATTAACCATCACACCCCCGTAGGGTTCGTTATTACAAACATAGTTCTTTGACATGAAAGTAAATGGTTCAGAGTTTATTGAAAACAGCGGAAGATAACTAAACGGTACGATCACATCATAGGAGGCAAGTCCATGATGCAATCATTCTTCGTCATCCACCCATTCCAGCTCCCAGCCGGGTGGAAGTTCTCCGGGCCACACATCAGATGCATTACCTGGAACAACATTTATAAAGCAAGGTTGAGTATGCTAATACTCAGCAAGACTTACCCGTCTAAAAGAAAGACTTTACCTCTAAACATGCATGGCTTTTGGCTAGTGGATTTGTTTGCCAAAAAGCTACTAAGTAGTGAATCCTTACTTTCGCATTTTAGCTCATTTTCTAGTAGAAGTAGTCATTACTAGATAAGCAACTATTGCAACCAAGTTTGTACAAACAATTAATCAAAGTAATAATCTTCACAAAGTTCCATCATAAAGGGATATCATGGCCAGTCGGGTAAGTAGTCTCAGATAACGGTGAGAGGCCGACAATCGATTGATTCATAACCTTGCAAGGTGGACCTAAACACACGGGAGGTGTCCTCACCAAGAGTTCACCAACCAGGCGGTTCCCGTCATTCTTCGGTTTGGGGATAATAGCTCACAGTCTTAAGTACAAGGTTTATCTGGGCTACGCCACCAAGGTCACCCAGCCTCACGCATGCACTCGGGTGGCGAGCCCGGGCGCAACCCTAAGAGTAGTGATAATAAAACCCCGTACCGCCTCATTTAGGTACTAGGCTTATCGTACCCATTTCCGACAAGTGTTTAGTACTTTCAAACACTTAGCCAACGAAGTCATTTGACCGGAGCCCAAATCTCATGCTCTTACCACATGAGCAATCCATTTAATCCATAATGTGATTCCATAAAGGAGATCCTATTCTTGCGAGGGACGAACATCACTCGACTTGTACCGGATCCTTAAAGCATAGCAACTAGCGACCTAACATGCTAGTAAAAGATCATAGGTACTTATGGATCATGTAACTAGTGGTTTCATTTCAACTCCTGAACGTAAATGCACATACAATAACAATAAGTAAATTCAGAAGTTTAAAAAAACACATAGGTTAATGAATAAACCGGGGCTTGCCTTCATCAGCACAAGCAGACACACACACTTCCGGACTTTGGTCCGGGTCTTGCTCTACGGTCACGTAGTGCACGTCTCCTCCTGCTCCCTCGTCCTCATCAGCTGGCACAAGCGTATAGATACCGTCGGGGACTTCTACATGGGGAATGCAATGCAGTGATTAGGAGTGTATTTATTTTAATTTAATTCAAAAACAGTACCAAACAGCTACAAAGAGTATAAGGTTGGTCATATTCACCTTAAGAAAAGTATTTAAACATTTCTCCTTTTAAAGATAATCAAAAAGCTTATTTAGCCTTCTCTTTAAGGTGATTGTGTGCACATCTATTTAAGAATATTTAATTTAAATACAAACAGCAAGAAATTTAGTTTTGTACCACCATTTTACTTTCCTAACTCATTTCCTTAACTTATGCACAAGAGAATGTATTTTTCCTATTTTTCCCTTTACTAGATTAGTCTAGTTTACACTCTTTTACTCAACTAAACACATCCCAAACTTGCCCAACAGTGCCCTCTAGCCCTAATGACCAGGAACACTCCCTTGGACAGCAAGGAACTAGTTTTTGCACCACTGAATTTAAATACACAAAATAAAGGCATTTCTAGCTAGCATATAAAGGACTAATGCATATAAAAATAATTATAGCAGAAATGAATCCAAACTTTCTCCTACACATGATTTGGTCCAAAACAAGCCTAAAGAACCAATAAACACACCTATAGCCCTTATGGACCTTGCTACACATATTTATGATTAAAAACAAGCATAAATGAGGAAATAATATTTCTAGCAGAGATAAAATCATGGTAAATTCATCAAGGATGCATTTTGCGGCGGAGCGGCGGCCCAATGGCGTGCTTTGCGGTTCGCACGCGGTGAGTGGGAAACGACCACTTGGCGCCGTCCAAGCGCTCATGAACGTCACCAACGGTAGCACTCCCGGCGCGGCGCATGGACCGTTGGGTCCACCGGTGCCTCGGCGTGCGCGCGTGTACGGCGGGGCCGGCGTGGCGCGCGCACGACGTCGCGCGAGAGCGCGCTCTGGCGTCGCGGGGTGGAAACAGTTCGCTGATGCATTGTTCAAAATTGTTTTTCTCTGGATTTCCAAACTATAGTGCACCTTACGATCTATAGCAAAGTTGAAGATCACACATCCCTCTACGACTTTCACAAAGGTTGGTAGGGTTTTACCCAAGGAATCGAGCAGGAACATCGTGCCAACTTGGCCAAAATCTCGGTGCTGATGAATAGTAGACCAGCACCTTGATTAGCCATTTCCACCACCCTACACTCCAAATTAGCAATGCCACTCAACAGCAAAGTTGTGTGCCTTGAAATTCTGCACATTTTTCCCTTTGGGTGATTTTGAAGTGTTTAGGGAAATTTTGGAGAACGTGCTAAAAATCTAAACTGGCACTAGGGGGTCAAAGGAACATTAGGGTTTTTGAGTTAGGGTTTTGACCATGGGTCAACCTAGGACTCTCATGGGTGGTTAGAGGAGGTGTTAAGAGGGTCATTAGCACAAATCACCACTAAGAAAAAACACGGGGTGTTGCATCTTCTCCCGCCTCTCCAAGTGCTGAGGTAAGTTCCCAAGGTCCCTAGCTTCGTTTTCATCTTAGTCTTGTCGAGTTTGGCAGCCGGGAGCTCGAGATCGAGCATCTCTGGCAACCGCGCCGCCCGGTGTCGCCGCACGGCCGGTCTCTGGCGAGACCGCCGCCAGCCACAGCCCGTCGCCGTCCACACCAAGATCTACGGCTCTGATCTGCGCAGCCACAAGTCAAGCAGACCACGTAACGGTCAACCCAGGTCCTCGCCACCCTTTTTGCAAAAATGCCCCTGCACTTTTAAATATCACAGAAATACCCTTCCACCTATATAAAAGCCTCACAGTTAAGTCCTTTTTCTTTTGCTTAGACCCTTGAAGTCCTTAGTTTTTCTGTTCTATAGTCCATCCTTGATTTTTTTACATGTTATCCCTCCTGTTTTTATGCATAGTTATGTTTAGGTCCCTGGTTTCTTGCAGATAAGCCCCTGAAAGATAGTTTTCTACACAATCTAGCCCTTGAACCTTGTTTTATCCATATCTTTTCCGTCTTAGCTGCGTTTTACGCGTTCTTGGTGTCCACGCAATCGTCTCAGCAAGCACGTTAGTTCTAGAAGCTTGTTTTAGTCTTTTAGCAATGATTGATGTATTGTTTTATTTATTGCATGTTTTCTTGTATGATTGTAGCCAACGCCCCGTTCGAGGAAGAACAAGTGTAGAGCCTTGAAGTAAAGGAGAATAACTTTTGGTTCGAGAAAGGCAAGTGACCCTAACCACCCTTCTACCTATTCTTTAATCAAGAATACTATAAATTAATTAGAACATGGAGAACCACCCAAGCAAACAGTGCAACCACAGTCCACATGTGAAGCGTCCCCTCATCGAGGTGACTAAATGTGACACAAATACCGGTCCCGGGAGGTCGGTAGCACATTTATTACAACGGTGGAATCGCTCTTTTACATTACGGTTACAAAAAGGGCACGGTAGTGCCAACGCTACAAGGAACAACACAAACGCTAGCGACCACACTACGACAAAGAAAGGCTTCCATAGCCTCCTCAGAGTACCACACCATGGAAGCTTTCGGTAGGGCCCTGGGTACACAGGCACGGTTGGGGGAGTAGGACAATGACCTACTCAACGTCTTCTGGGATGTAATCGGGATCCTCCTCTGTAAAATAGTTAGTAAAACAAGGGTGAGCACATACGTACTCAGCAAATCCAACCCCACCCACGGAGGGGCTTATAAGCAGAACCATGCATAAGGTATAACAAGGATCAGGTTAAGGTTCATTTTACAAACCTACACATGCAGGGGTTCATTTCAAAAAGGTTTTCGCAAATCATTCTCATAACCCAAGTAACTCAACTACTTTAGGAAAAACGCTGTGGAACTACCGGACTTCCCGTCCGTCGTAGCCCAGGCACACAGCCACACACTTCACCCAGAAAACAACTCACGTCAGAAACATCCCATCCCAAACACTAGTTTTTGTGACCACACCGTGACTCGTCCAATACCGTGGACACGGCTATTCGAATAGGTTTGACACTCTGCAGAGGTTGTACATCTTTACCCACAAGTAGGGTACCGTCACACGGACACCTCGGTGCGGTACGGATCCTATCAAAGCCATTACCCACCTTAGCTAACACTACGAGCCACCACGGAAGCACCCAAGGGGTTATACCACATAACCGGGGCGTACCTCACACGAGCATACCCCTACTCCTTGGTCTCCCGCTCGCTCACCCGCACACCGGATGGCAAGTAGATTAACTAGTGGGGTTTATGCTAAGCCGTTGCCACATACAACGGTCGAGTGGTTGTACGATGATTTGGGTCGGGTGAGATGTCACGCAACCCGTTCCTTAACCGACAAGATGGACAACTCCCAACACGCTCAACCACACGGTACGAGCTCACCCATACTCCGACACACACGTCCATCCCGTCTACCCGCTTCTTTACTCATTTTCCAAACATATCCCCTTTTTGCTTTTAAAGCACTCACACATTTTGAAAGCACACACACATTTTTAAAGCACTCGTTTAGGCCAAAACAAGGTTCAATCATAGCAATCAAGGGTGGCTATCCTACCATGTTTTGCAGTAAAACAATATGCAATTTATAAAACGGGTATAGGGCATATTTATAAAACTAGGACAGAAGCATGCATCAAAGGGGGGAGGTTGAACTTGCCGTCTTCGAAGTCTTCGAAGAGTGCCGGCTCGGCGTTCGGGACCTCGGGCTCCTGCTCGCAGTAGTCGGCTTCGATCTCTGGCTCGGGGTACCTTCCTCCGTCTACTCCGTCGGCTATAGCGCACACACAAGCAAGCAAGCAGTATTAGCACACATGTTTCCGACCGAGCTCGGGGAGGGGAAGTGAGCGGAGGAGGGGTATATATAGGCGCGGTAGGGTTTGGTCTTAACCGAGAAGGAAGGGCGTGTATGAAAAGGGGCTAGGTTAAGGGGGGGTTATAGATATTAAGGACCTATTGGTAATTTCCATTAATGAGGGGGGGTTAGGCGTGATTGGGATTAAACCCGCGCATGAAATGTCGGGTTAAAGAGATGTTTGGGGTTAATTAGGGCCGGTTAGTAATTTAGTTTTAAAAAAAAGGCCTAAATATAATACTTAGGTAAGGTGAGGGTTAACTAAAATAGCCTTAGGGATTTATTTGTAAAAGGGCAGGGGGTTTTGGTGGATTTGTTTAAAGGGTAGGGGCTAAATGAAAGGAAAGGGAGAGAGAGGGAATAGTGACAGGGGGTTCTGGGGAAAAAGGAAAGGGCAGGGGGGGTTTTTGGCTAAACAGCCCCCCCTTCATCCCCTACCTCGCGACATACAGAGGCAGGGGAGGGCAGCCGCGTGGGCCTCGGGCGGCGGCGGCCGGCCGGCCTCCCGGCCACGAATGCGGACGGCGAGAGGGGGAAAAGGAGGAGGGCGACGAGGGGGTTCTTTTCCCTCACTCACCTTGGGTCGAGGCGGCGCGAGGGGACGGCTCCACGGGCGGCGGCGGACCGGTGGTGATGGTGCTAGTGGCGGCGGCGCTCTAGTGCTCAGGCAAGGGGGGGGGAGGTGGCCGTGGTGAAGTGCGGCGGCCGGGGAAGCCGTCGGCCCCTTTTATAGGCGGCGAGAGGCGGTTCGGGAAGGGGAGATATTTTCCCGGCGAGACCGCCGGCGAGCTCGGGGAGCTTCGCGAGCTCCGGCCGGCGATGCGACAGCTCGGTCGGGTCAGCTTGTGCAGTGGCTAGGGGCGGGGATTAGACCCGTCGTGCAGGCGCGGGGCAAGCTGCGTCGGCCGGTGGGGGAAAGGACAGCTCGAGCAGGGGCATTAATGGTGGCCGCGGCCGGGCGGCCGGCCGTTCACCGGCGGGCGCGGGGCGGGGCGGGGCCACGGTGGCGTGCGCAGGCGGCGTTCTCCCGCCGGCGGTGGCGTGCGAGGGTGGGGAGGGCGGCGCGCGCGCGGGCCCGGCCGGCGGCGGTCAGGGCGCCGGTCGGCTGGCCTGCTCGCGCGGGAGGCAAGGGAAAGGAGGAGAAGAAAGGAAGAAGAGAGGGAAGGGAAAAGAGGAAAAAAGAAAAAGGAAGGAGAAAAGAAAGAAAAGGAAAAAGGAAAAGAAAGGAAGGGAAGAAATTGGAAAGAAAAATAGGAAAAAGAGGGAAAGAAATTGGGGAAAAATCTAGAGAATTTGGAAAATCGTTAGGGAAAATTAGGGAAGGGTTTTGCGGGGTTTTCCGTTTTCCGGGTGTCGGCGTGATTTTTGGGCCGGCGATGATGGCGAGGCGGACCGGCCGGCGGGACCGCGGCGTGCGCGGGGATTCCGGCCGGTGGCCGACCGCGACGTTGGGGAAGGCGCGTAGGGGTGCGGCCGGGGTGCGGTGCGGCGGGAATCGCGGCACGCGCGTCGGGAAGAGAGAGAGAGAGAGAGAGAGAGAGAAAACAGCGGCTAGGGTTTGAATGGTAACTGAGCTCGGCGGATCGGTTTTTGAAATTACGCATGATTTAGTAGGTGATTTATTTAGAGCTAAAAACGCGGGCGTTACAAACCTACCCCACTTAAAATGAATCTCGTCCTCGAGATTCGGCTAAGTCTCGAATAGGTGGGGGAATTCTTTCCTCAGTGCGTCCTCTCTTTCCCACGTATCTTCTTCCACCCCGTGTCTACTCCACTGAACTCTGCACACCCGTACTTCTGACGTTCTTGTTCGCTTGACCACCGTGTCTAAGATCTTGACGGGCACCTCTTGGTACCTAAGGTCTGGCTGTAGGTCGATGGTCTCCACCGGTACTCGCTTATCTTCCAGAACCTTCAAACATCGGCGTAGCTGAGAGATGTGGAATACTGGGTGTATATCTGCCATTTCCTCGGGTAGCTCTAACCGATACGCTACTGCTCCGACTTTCTTGATCACTTTATACGGGCCGATGTACCGAGGGGCCAATTTCCCGTGTACTTGAAACCTTCGAGTCCCCCGGATGGGTGAAACCTTGAGGTAGACGAAGTCTCCTGGATTGAAGCTCGCTTCACGCCTCTTCTTGTCTGCGTAGCTCTTCTGTCGGGACTGGGCAGCTTTCAACTTTTCTCGAATATCAGCTACGCGCTCCTCGGCTTCCTTTATGAGTGCGGGCCCAACCAGGGCACGCTCTCCTACTTCTGACCACATCAGGGGTGTCTTGCATTTTCTCCCGTATAGTGCTTCGAATGGCGACATTCCCAGACTTGCTTGGTAGCCATTGTTGTAGGAAAATTATGCATATGGCAGGCTCTGCTCCCAATCTTTACCGTAGGTAAGGACGCATGCTTTCAACATATCTTCCAAAATTTGATTCACCCTTTCGGTCTGTCCGTCTGTCTGTGGGTGGTATGCTGAGCTGAAATCTAGCTTGGTGCCCATGGCTTTATGCAGGCTTTTCCAGAACCTAGAGGTGAACCGGGTCCCTCTATCCGAGACTATTCTCGCTAGGCACTCCATGCAGCTTCACTATATTTTCTATGTAGAGTTTCGCCAACTTCTCTCCACCATACGTGGTCCGTACGGGTAGAAAGTGAGCGACTTTAGTGAGTCGGTCCACGATCACCCATATGGAGTCATGTCCCTTCTGAATCCTTGGCAACCCTACTACGAAGTCCATACCTATCTCATCCCACTTCCACACCGGGATTGGTAAAGGTTGCAACAGTCCTGCGGGCTTCTGATGTTCGGCTTTGATCCTCTGACAAGTGTCACAGTGGGCGACGAACCGTGCAATGTCTGCTTTCATCCCATTCCACCAGTACTTCTGCTTTAAGTCCATGTACATCTTGGTGGATCCCGGGTGAATGGAGTATGCTGAGTTGTGTGCCTCATCCATGATCGTCTGTCGGAAATCCCCACCTTCGGGCACGCATATCCTGTTCTTGTACCACAGGGTGCCTTGGTCATCTACCCTGAAGTCAGGGGCCTTGTTCTCTCCGGTATGCTTGCGGATCCTCATCAGATTCTCGTCGGCTTCTTGGGCCTTCCGGATCTTCACTTCTAGGGTAGGCTGAACACTCAGCTGGCGGACGTAGCCTTGGGGGACGATGTGTACGTTGAGCCGAGCCATCTCCTCTTGCAACTGGGCACTCTTGGGTGCCGCCTTCTCATAGGTTTTCCGGCTTAGGGCATCTGCTACTACATTGGCCTTCCCCGGGTGGTAGTGAATCTCTAGATTATAGTCCTTGACTAGCTCTAGTCATCTTCTCTTGCCTTAGGTTCGAGGTCGGGCCGGGTGAAGATGTACTTTAGACTCTTGTGGTCCGTGTAGATTTCACACTTGTTCCCGATCGGATAGTGTCTCCGGATCTTCGGGGCATGCACTACGGTCGCAAACTCCGGATCATGGGTGGGATAGTTCTGCTCATGGGGTTTGAGGCGACGGGAGGCATATGCCACTACCTTCCCATCTTGCATGAGAACACATCCCAACCCTTGTCGGGAGGCGTCGCAATACACGACAAAGTCCCGTTGGATGTACGGCGGGGGTCGACACCGGGGCCGTGGTCAACCTCTTCTTCAACTCTTGGAAACTTCTCTCGCAGGCCTCGGTCCAGTTAAACTTCTTCTCTTTCTTGAGCAGCTCTGTCATGGGCCGGGCGATCTTGGAGAATCCCTCGATAAATCTTCGGTAGTATCCGGCTAAACCTAGGAAACTCCTGATCTCACTTACATTGGTGGGTTGCTGCCAGTTGGAGACTGTCTCAACCTTTCCGGGGTCTACAGCTACTCCTTCTGCAGTCAATATGTGCCCAAGGAAGGATATTTTCTCCAGCCAAAATTCACACTTGCTGAACTTGGCGTATAGCTTGTGTGCCCTCAATTTTCCCAGTACCACTCGAAGATGTTGTTCGTGCTCCTCCACGCTCTTGGAATAAACAAGTATGTCGTCAATGAAGACCACGACAAACTTGTCCGGCTCTTCCATGAACACCTTATTCATGAGGTTCATGAAGTATCTTTGGTGCATTGGTTAGTCCAAAGGACATCACCGTGAACTCATATTGCCCGTAGCGAGTGACAAAGGCGCTCTTGGGGATGTCACTCTCCCTAATCTTGAGTCGGTGGTACCCCGATCTTAGATCCACCTTCGAGAAATACTTGGCTCCCTTCGGTGGTCAAACGGGTCATCTATCCCGGGAAGAGGGTACTTGTTTTTAATGGTGACCTCATTCGGCGAGCGATAGTCCACACACATCCTCATGCTCTTATCCTTCTTCTCCACGAAAAGCACCGGGGCTCCCCAAGGTGATGAACTTGGTCGATGAACCCACTTCGCCGGAGCTCGCTAGTTTGCTTCTTTAGTTCGCCAACTCGGGGGCTGCCATCCTATAGGGCCTCTTGGCTATGGGAGAGGTTCCAGGGATAAGGTCGATTACGAACTCTATGTCCCTGTCGGTGGCATTTCGGGGGAGTTCTTCGGGGAACACATCTGGGTACTCTCGTACTACTGGGACATCTTCTATGGACTTGGCTTCTATGTTGAAAACCATTATATCCGGCCTGTGTCCCCGGGTGTGGCAGGTCACTTGTATCCCATCTGGGTTGGTCAAGTGCACTACTTTATCGGCGCAACTTATGAGGCCATGGTGTTGGCTTAACCAGTCCATACCAAGGATCACATCTATCCCCTTGGATTTCAGTACTACCGGGTACGCTAGGAACTCTACCCCACTTAAAATAATCCTTATCCGGGGCATCCCGATTGACACTTAATGTCACCTCCGGGTGTTCGAGTTATTAGGGGTGCCTTAAGTAGTACCGTGGGTAGGTTATGCTTTTCCACAAAGCTTGAGGATATGAATGAGTGCGATGCTCCCGAATCGAATAGTATGGTAGCCAAAGCGAGGGCGACCGGGAACTCACCGAGTACTACGCCTTGTGCTTCTTGTGCCTCCTGCGCACCGATGTGATTCACCGGGCGCGTCCATAAGACTGCCGGGGGCTGCCTCATCTGCTGGTTGCTTTGGTGTTGTTGCCGAAGTTGTTGTTGCTGTCGCACCGGCATGCGGTTGGCTCTCGACGCAAGTGGCCTTGGCCCGTTCACCGAGTTGGAGTAGGTGGTGGTGGGCGGCTTTTTAGCATAGGGGCGGTTGGCGATGAAGTGCCGGTTTCCGGCGGTTGAAACACACTCGGGAGCCGTTGTTGTTGTTGTTGTTGGTAGTGATCCGGCGGTGTTGTTCCGTGGGGGCTTCATGGCACTCTGGTTGTAGGAGGGCTTGAACCGGGCTCGGGGGCACCGTGAGCTCGTGGCTTGGGATTGGGTCTGTGCGCATAGGAGCTTGGAACCCGGACATGGGGTGTCCAAAGTTTCTCGGCCTCCGGGACCGCTCTTCTCTTGCTTGGCCTTGTGCTCCATGAACTTGCGCTTGTTTTCCTTCTTTTCCTCGGCCCTTGCTCTCTCCGTGAGGATTGCCATGTTCATGAGGGTATTAAAGTCGGGTAAATGCGAGGAGTCGGCGGGGTCCTCGGTTCGGTGTCGGCCCCTTCTTGAACATCTCTTGCTTTTTGGAGTCTTTATCCACCTCCTCGGGGGCATAGCGTGCCGGCTCTATGAGCGGTACGTGTACTCCTCCACGGTCATGTTGCCTTGGCGGAGTTCGCGGAACTCGTCCGCCTTCCGCTTCGGTGTGGCCTCGGGATGTGATAGCGGCGGAACTCCTCCACGAATTCATCCCATGTGATGGCGGAGGGATCCTTGGGCGCGGCGCGGTAATTCTCCCACCGAGCTAGGGGCTGTCCCGGTGGTGGTGAGCGCCAAGAGAACCTTGTCATGGTCCTCGCGGTGGAGGGGCTCCGGTTCTCTCGGGATGGCCCTCGGCCAATCATCGGCGTCCGGAGGATTCACCGACCCGGCCGAAGGTGGGCGGCTTAGTCCGAGGAACTCGATCGGCTTCTCATTCATGCTCATGACACGGGGTCTTGGGCGGTTGATGGCATTGAAGATAGCCTCCATCGGGACGGTCTGGTTGGCTAAGACTTGGGCCAAGTCAATAGGAGGGGGTGGTGGTGGCAGGACCACGTTTTCTCCTCCATCTTCATTTTGGTTAACCTCCTGTTCGGGGAGACGCTCCCTCCGATCGGCTTGCGATCCCTCAGCGTCTGATCGGTGGGTCCTGACAGGGCGCCTGGAAACCATCTGTAAAGAAACGGGTTTTCTAAGAGGTCTAGTTTTATGTGATGTTTAAGTGGATTATAACGGATTTCTTTTTGAAAAGGCAGGGTTTATTCTGCCGGTAAGCACACAACAAGCACATAGCAATCAAGCAAGCACAAACAAGTTTTTATTACAATCTGGCGAGGAGGATACATCCCGACTACGCGGACACACTACACGACTAAGGACTAAGGGCGCGACTTGGACCAGTACGGCTTCATTCCCTGGGTCTTGGGGCACACTACTCGCGAGGGGAGTTGTCTTCTGGGGTCGAGTGCTCTTCCAGCGGAATGAGCGACTCGTCGTCATTCCCGTCTCCGGGGTTACCGTTTTCTGCGGCCGTGTCTTGCGGCTTCGATGTTAGCCGCTAGGGGTTCGGTGACTGCTTGGTGGTCTTCGGTGGAACTTCTATGGTTCCTCCCCATCCTACTAGGGGTGTTCCCGGCGGGACTTGAGCTTCCCCAATGGCGGGAACGGGTGTTCGCCGTGGGTCCATTCTTGCATGCGTTGGTCCCGGATTCTCCCGAGGCTTTCCGGGCGACGGCTTCACTTGCTTATGGCGGCTGCGGTCCTTGCTTCGGCTTGAGCCACTCGGACTTGGTGCATCCGTCTTGTGACTTCGGCTTGCTCGGCCGGCCGATCCGCTCCCTCAAGTGCCCGGCTCCGGTCATCAAAGAGCTTGTCCGGGGAGACAAGGTAGGCGACTACATGGTACGGCGGGTCTTCTTGGTGGCGACGTCGTTCCGGGTTCCTCATGCGGGCTTGCCAAGCCGGGGTTCGATGGCGGGGAGGGAAGTACCTCATTGGTGTGGGGACGAGGTGTTCCTCGTAGATTCGGCACGGATAGCGGAGGGCTTTTCGAGGGCCAAAGGGTAGGTGTCCCGGTGTCGGAACCCCGTGGCGGTCACGCGCCACGGCTCGATGTTGGTGTGGCGGTTGCTTCTAGCGACGGAGAGGACCACTCTACGGCGGAGAGTGCCGAGTTGCTCGTACTCTCTGTCGTAGTACCTAGGGCGCTCGGTGATGCCGAGGCGCTCCCGGGAGTTGATGAGCGAGCGAACAAAACCAGGCTCCTCCTGGCACACGCCCTGGGTCCATCCATCTTCCGCCATCTGAAAACAAAGATAGGGTTGAACAGGTTGTGGTGGGGTACAAGAGATGGATAACTTTATTCAGTAGGAAGGTTGGGGTACATCCTTCGGGGTGCACTTATTATTACTAGGACTCAACTTCTAGCCTAACATCCTAGTCTTATCCTCATGGTGACTCTTCCTCTAGCTGGATACGACGCTTCTTTAGTGGAAGATCTTGCTCCAGTATCTCATCTTCAGTCTGGATTCCTTTGTCCCAGTGGGTTTCTTCGGGTTCATTCTCTTCTGCTCTGGCTTCTTCATCTCTGCTTCTACGCTCCTTCAGTTCATCCCATAGGGCTTTATGGGCCAACAGCGTGCGCTCTCTTTCCCTGAGGTATTCTTGCTTGGTGTTGTGTAGTTCAACTTCTGCTATGGTTGTCTTTCCCCTTTCTAGCTCTATCCTCTCGTTCGCTCTTTCCGCCCGTCGATCTGTTTGCTTTAGTTCTTGGGCTTGCTCCCGATAAAGGTGGTCCGGGCCTCGAGGTATATGGATAGGTGGGAGACCGCCTCTTCTAAGTCTTCTTCCTCTCGTTCCAAACCTCTCATGTGACCAATCCACGAGCGTCCTCTTCCTCCGGAGGGGTGGAAAGAATCCCATTGGAGTCCTTCGGTGGTGCTGTTCGTAAACCACTCGTAGGCGACGCGGGGCCTTCCGAGCGCCCTTGGGGTAGGTGTCGGCAAAGCGAAAACCAGTGGCGTTGACGAACCATGGCTCTATGTCGGGGTAAAGCGTGCTCCTTCCCACAAAGATCAGCAGCTTACACCGAAGGGTGCCGAAGCGTTCGTACTCCCGGTAGACGAACTCTGGCGGGTCCCTTACTCCGACGCGCTCTAGGCTGAGTAGCAACAGGTTAGGGAGGCCAGGCTGGACGGGGCAAATTCCTCCGTTCCACTCGGGGTTAGGCATCTGGAAATAGGCAAGAATCAAGGTAAGGATTTGGAAAAAGGTGAGTTTAGCAAAGGAAAGGTTAGAGGGGGCCAGAGGAGGTCTCGTATCCTAGGGGTCATGTCCTACGGCCAACCTGCGGCTCTGATACCACCTGAAGCGTCCCCTCATCAGAGGTGACTAAATGTGACACAAATACCAGTCCCAGGAGGCTGGTAGCACATTTATTACAACAGGTGGAATCAGTCTTTTACATTACGGTTACAAAAAGGGCACGGTAGTGCCAACGCTACAAGGAACAACACAAACACTAGCGACCACACTACGATAGCAAAGGCTTCCATAGCCTCCTCAGAGTACCACACCATGGAAGCTTTCGGTAGGGCCCTGGGTACACAGGCACGGTTGGGGGAGTAGGACAATGACCTACTCAACGTCTTCTGGGATGTAATCGGGATCCTCCTCTGTAAAATAGTTAGTAAAACAAGGGTGAGCACATACGTACTCAGCAAATCCAACCCCACCCACGGAGGGGCTTATAAGCAGAACCATGCATAAGGTATAACAAGGATCAGGTTAAGGTTCATTTTACAAACCTACACATGCAGGGGTTCATTTCAAAAAGGTTTTCGCAAATCATTCTCATAACCCAAGTAACTCAACTACTTTAGGAAAAACGCTGTGGAACTACCGGACTTCCCGTCCGTCGTAGCCCAGGCACACAGCCACACACTTCACCCAGAAAACAACTCACGTCAGAAACATCCCATCCCAAACACTAGTTTTTGTGACCACACCGTGACTCGTCCAATACCGTGGACACGGCTATTCGAATAGGTTTGACACTGCGAGAGGTTGTACATCTTTACCCACAAGTAGGGTACCGTCACACGGACACCTCGGTGCGGTACGGATCCTATCAAAGCCATTACCCACCTTAGCTAACACTACGAGCCACCACGGAAGCACCCAAGGGGTTATACCACATAACCGGGGCGTACCTCACACGAGCATACCCCTACTCCTTGGTCTCCCGCCGCTCACCCGCACACCGGATGGCAAGTAGATTAACTAGTGGGGTTTATGCTAAGCCGTTGCCACATACAACGGTCGAGTGGTTGTACGATGATTTGGGTCGGGTGAGATGTCACGCAACCCGGTCCTTAACCGACAAGATGGACAACTCCCAACACGCTCAACCACACGGTACGAGCTCACCCATACTCCCGACACACACGTCCATCCCGTCTACCCGAGTTCTTTACTCATTTTCCAAACATATCCCCTTTTTGCTTTTAAAGCACTCACACATTTTGAAAGCACACACATTTTTAAAGCACTCGTTTAGGCCAAAACAAGGTTCAATCATAGCAATCAAGGGTGGCTATCCTACCATGTTTTGCAGTAAAACAATATGCAATTTATAAAACGGGTATAGGGTATATTTATAAAACTAGGACAGAAGCATGCATCAAAAGGGGGAGGTTGAACTTGCCGTCTTCGAAGTCTTCGGGGAGTGCCGGCTCGGCGTTCGGGACCTCGGGCTCCTGCTCGCAGTAGTCGGCTTCGATCTCTGGCTCGGGGTACCTTCCTCCGTCTACTCCGTCGGCTATAGCGCACACACAAGCAAGCAAGCAGTATTAGCACACATGTTTCCGACCGAGCTCGGGGAGGGGAAGTGAGCGGAGGAGGGGTATATATAGGCGCGGTAGGGTTTGGTCTTAACCGAGAAGGAAGGGCGTGTATGAAAAGGGGCTAGGTTAAGGGGGGCTATAGATATTAAGGACCTATTGGTAATTTTCCATTAATGAGGGGGGGGTGTTAGGCGTGATTGGGATTAAACCCGCGCATGAAATGTCGGGTTAAAGATATGTTTGGGGTTAATTAGGGCCGGTTAGTAATTTAGTTTTAAATAAAAGGGCCTAAATATAATACTTAGGTAAGGTGAGGGTTAACTAAAATAGCCTTAGGGATTTATTTGTAAAAGGGCGGGGGGTTTTGGTGGATTTGTTTAAAGGGTAGGGGCTAAATGAAAGGAAAGGGAGAGAGAGGGAATAGTGACGGGGGGTTACGGGGAAAAAGGAAAGGGGCAAGGGGGTTTTTGGCTAAACGGCCCCCCCCCCTTCATCCCCTACCTCGCGACATACGAGGGCGGGGGAGGGCAGCCGCGGGGGCCTCGGGCGGCGGCGGCGGCCGGCCTCCCGGCCACGAATGCGGACGGCGAGAGGGGGAAAAGGAGGAGGGCGACGAGGGGGTTCTTTTCCCTCACTCACCTTGGGTCGAGGCGGCGCGAGGGGACGGCTCCACGGGCGGCGGCGGACCGGTGGTGATGGTGCTAGTGGCGGCGGCGCTCTAGTGCTCAGGCAAGGGGGGGAAGGTGGCCGTGGTGAAGTGCGGCGGCCGGGGAAGTCGTCGGCCCCTTTTATAGGCGGCGAGAGGCGGTTCGGGAAGGGGAGATATTTTCCCGGCGAGACCGCCGGCGAGCTCGGGGAGCTTCGCGAGCTCCGGCCAGCGATGCGACAGCTCGGTCGGGTCAGCTTGTGCAGTGGCTAGGCTGGGGATTAGACCCGTCGTGCAGGCGCGGGGCAAGGCTGCGTCGGCGGTGGGGGAAAGGACGGCTCGAGCGGGGGCATTAATGGTGGCCGCGGCGGGCGGCCGGCCGTTCCGCCGGCGGGCGCGGGGCGGCGCGGGGCCACGGTGGCGTGCGAGGCGGCGTTCTCCCGCCGGCCGGTGGCGTGCGGAGGTGGGGAGGCGCGGCGCGCGCGGGGCCCGGCCGGCGGCGGTCGGGCGCCGGTCGGGCCCCGGCTTTGCTCGCGCGGGAGGCGGGGGAAAGGAGGAGAAGAAAGGAAGAAGAGAGGGAAGGGAAAAGAGGAAAAAAGAAAAAGGAAGCGAGAGAAAGAAAGAAAAGGAAAAAGGAAAAGAAAGGAAGGGAAGAAATTGGAAAGAAAAATAGGAAAAAGAGGGAAAGAAATTGGGGAAAAATCTAGAGAATTTGGAAAATCGTTAGGGAAAAATTAGGGAAGGGTTTTGCGGGGTTTTCCGTTTTCCGGGTGTCGGCGTGATTTTTGGGCCGGCGATGATGGCGAGGCGGACCGGCCGGCGGGACCGCGGCGTGCGCGGGGATTCCCGGCCGGTGGCCGACCGCGACGTTGGGAAGGCGCGCGGGGGGTGCGGCCGGGGTGCGGTGCGGCGGGGAATCGCGGCACGCGCGTCGGGGAGAGAGAGAGAGAGAGAGAGAGAAAACGGCGGCTAGGGTTTGAATGGTAACCGAGCTCGGCGGATCGGTTTTTGAAATTACGCATGATTTAGTAGGTGATTTATTTAGAGCTAAAAACGCGGGCGTTACAACATGGCTCGGCTTAGCCAATTAATTAGGTGTGCGATTGTATTGATGACCTTATCCGAAAGGAACACAGGGGGCTCTGGGTTGCAGGAACTTTTGGGGTAGCAGCCTTTGCTAAGGTGCTGACCACTAGGGAGGGTTATGGTCCGCCCTAAGCTGTAACTGTCGTGGGTTGTTGGTGCTTTTGCATATCTTTGTAAAGGCTTCGTAGCGTCCCTATGCAAGCACACCTCGAAAGTGTGGTATTGTGCCTGATCAGCACATGCATGGTTGGGTTCAAAGTTCTTCGGAACTTTTACACGAACTGTGGTGAAAGTGTGCAACCTCTGCAGAGTGTAAAACTGATCGATCAGTCGTGCTCACAGTCAAGAGTAGCCTGGACCCTCACATGATTAATGAACTTAAAGATGGATTTAATATTGCTTTCCGGTTATTTCTGTGGCCTTGCTGAGTACCAACCATAAGTGTACTCATTCTTGCTTACGTTGTTCAGAGGAGAACCCCAGAGAGGAGTACTTCATCGACTACGAGGAGTTCTGAGGCATGCGGTCGACCAGTCAGATGTCTGTGGAAGATGAAGATGGAGTCGCGTCTTCATATTTATCATTGTTCGTGTAAAGACCTTCGTGTCTACCCTCGTGAGTGTAATAAAAGTTAATAAACCTTTTCTGTATGTTTTGAGCAATGTCTTGTGATATTACACTCATTTGTCTATCATATGTGTGAAATTTTGATCCTGGCACACATATGAGATGCATTCGGTTTTCTTTGAAAAACAGGTGTGACAATATATTCATCTAAAGACTGCATGTTGTTCACTTTATAGATTAGATTGTAATTCAAACTCAATCTGTATAGTGCAAGTTTTACTAGAATAAATGTGTTGATCATGAGCCATATTGGGATATAACAACTTGACAAGCCTCCTACTTCTGCCCTCTCCATGTGACAAGTTGTGCAAAAAAATTTCCTCTCCATCTCATACTCTAGCAAACATCTACATAAATTGTGATTCTCGATTATAGACATGTATTTTGATTTTTTATACATGTGGAGCATGTTCAAGAGTTCTATAGTAACATCAGAATTCGTAAAGAAACAAAATTGGAGTGATTTTCAGCAATCAGAGTTAGGTTCTTTTGTCTTATTTTGAATTGCAAGGGGGAAATGAAAAGGTTGTCGCCTTCAGCTCAATTAGAGGAGACAGAACTCGTGTCTCGACAATCTTGATGGACCCGACTATCGAATGTATTTACAGGACTTGAGGGAGAATGCTCACATTATTTACGTTGGTGAGTGTGGCACGGAGTCATGACAAAACTAATAGTCACGATTCACGACATGGTACAACACACGATTCGCGCACAGGCAGTCTGATGCTCGTGTGTGTGTGTGTGTGTGTGTGTGTGTGTGTGTGTGTGTGTGTGTGTGTGTGTGTGTGTGTGTGTGTGTGTGTGTGTGTGTGTGTGTGTGTGTGTGTGTGTGTGTGTGTGTGTGTGTGTGTGTGTTCTACCATGCTTTGTGATCTCGTGCCTTTCGAATTTGTTCCATTCTTTGCTTTGCGGCTTGTAATGTTAGATTGATCATCAAGATGATAGGAATTAGATGCCATGACTTGTTAGCTAAGTAGTGTGGCAATTCGCTGCTGAATAAATCATTAGGATGTTCGAGGAAACTGATACAGGTTTGCGGCTACAAATGACACCATGTCAGAGATGGAGTTGCATATAACTCTAAGACTATGCAGTTGATGCCCAGCAAATTAATGAGTATGATCTCGGATGGTATTCAATCATAATTTTGTCACATGTTCCTAGTAAGGAAATCATAGCCGGATCTATCCATTGTTGGGTGTCTGATGAGTTTTGGTGGGTGTTACTGGCTGCACAAACAAAGGTTTTCAACTCTGTTTACAAAACCATCAATCGGTCTGGTATTACACAATTGACATTGAAAAGAAGTATGATGTATCAGTTTATTTAGTAGAAGGAATGGAGGAGCTAGCAACTTGCTTGGTTAGCTTGTGGTGAAGAACATTATTTTGTACATGATCTTCAATAATATATATCATCAGATTGTGATTATTGATGGTTGATGCTTTGGTTTTTCTGACCATGCATGTTGCCGAAATTTGCACAAATAAAATGAATAACATTATATAATGGAAATGGTTGACACAACTAACAAGTCATGGCACAGACTAGGTGCCCTGAAAATAAGTATTGACGATGATGACCTTTGAAACACTTAGGTATCAATTAGTGTTTCTGCTAAAGATGGGACAGTGTTGATTTTTTAAAAAAAAAGAGTGATTGTGCATGTTAAGACAACCGCGCGGGATGCCTTTGGCTTGCTCACCTCTGATTTGTTTTTCTGACTAGTATCAGAGCATTATTGCCATGGAGTAGAGCAATTAGGGAATGAGGATGGAAGAAGAGCACAAAGAGAATCTAGAGTGAAGAAATCTCGAGTTAGGTGACCCTACTAGGCAGAATCAGGTAGGAGAGAACATCATTGAAAATTTTTTATTTTAACTGACACTTGTTGGCTCGAGGCCTAGAATAACCCTTCTTCAATTAGTTTCGAAGTTAGAGTTTCAATTTCTTAGAACGCAACATCTCTAAGCATGCATGCCGACATAGCTGTTGCGGTTATCATAGAAGTTTGGTTGCAGTGTGATTAGTCAACCAATAGTTGAGGAGTAAGGCTAATTTTTCTTTCTCGTTAAGAAACCAGTCCATCCTAAGATATGGCTATCAACGATTGTCTCAAGCAAGGTCCGAATGGATTTGAATTCCCTACATACCGAGGACATTGCAGAAATAGCATGATAGAACCATCATGTTCTTATGTCGCTGCTCGCATGAAATTTGTGTGATCAAACTGGCTAATTCTATGAGTCAGTTAGCAATGTGTATGTGGTAATAACTAATAAGTTAGATGCATATAAATACAGTCGTAGCAACCTCGTGTTCTTTACAATATCTCTTTTACTTTTCGCTGCTTTCAGTTCTAAACTCAAATTTATTTAGCAATGAAGAGGGAGCACTATCTTCCTCAAAACCACCTTAGATGTTAGAGGAAACTGACCTTAGCTTGCAATTCAAGAGTATCAAAGCCCACAGAAAATGCAGAGTATTGCTCATAGCTGACCCACTTCTTCAACCCCTCTTACACGAAACATCTCAACCTTTTTATTCTTCTTTGTTGTCTTTAATTAATTTATCCCCTCTACCTTTACCTCCAATGCAGTTCAAATTTATCCCCTCTACCTTTACCTCCAACGCAGTTCTTGAATGATAAGGAAGCCCGAGCACCTATCGCCTCACCTAGATTAGCTCCTCGATGTCTTGCTCCGACTGTCTGGTTTGATCTTGCTAAAGTAGTGATTACAAAATCAGCTATTAGTTTGGGATTACTCAATTTGACATTGAAAAGTAGTCTATTCTAATTTTTTCGCTTGTGGACTTGCGGTGAAGAATGTTGTTTTGTATGTTATCTTTAGCAACATCATTGCGATTGGCTAATGCAAGGAACATATATTTTGCGGCCATGGATGTTATGAAATATATACAAATAAGACTAATGATAGCATTATAGAAAATTTTTACTAGTGAATGGTAAAGATTTTTACCAAATCACAACCTACAACATTTATAGGATTTTTAATGTTACAAAACACCTAAACATATGTATTTTTTATATTTTGAGTTTCATTGGCAAACACCTAGTTCCAATCTTCAAAACCATCTCTTTTTTTTCAAATTAGATGTTCTATGAAGACTCTCTATGCTCTCTGCATCCAGGTAACTACTTGTATTGCTAGTTCTTCCTTGATTTATTCAGGCAGGTCACCTGCGTCTGCTTTCATCTGCTCATTCTATTGCTGAGACCACCCTAGATTTCGAATTAGGTGGAGTAAATAACAGCAAAGACAGCGGTATCATGTACTTGGGACTACAGGAGTCCAGAAAATGATCCATAATAGATATGAACAGCTTTAGTATATATCAGTTGCTCCACAGCGGCTGATAAAGGATCACAGTTCTTACAGAAGGAGCATTCAACTTCAAGATGCCACTAACTCAACCAGGGATGCCCATCCCATAAGGACAATTAGTCAGGACCTCATCAAGCGCTTTCTCTTGTTATTTTGAGATTGACTTTGTCGCTGCAAATACTGATAATACATCACTGCCTATGCATTCAGCCCTTCAGTGAGTATTTTTTCCCCGTGAACGCCGAGAATTTCGGTTCTTCTTTCTTTGGCTCTTCCTTTGCTTCCTTCTCAGGTGCCTACGAATTGATGGGCAAAATGTTAGCACAACAAAGCTGGAAGCCTGAGGCAGTTATTTCATGCATCTATGACAACTCAAAGCTCTCAGAAAATAATGCAGTTCATCAATGGGTTTCCCAACACTGGATGTTGCACAATACCAACCTTATCAGCTCTATTTCCACCAGAGCCAAAAACAAGCTTTCCTGTGGTCTTTCGTGATGAACCGCCCTGTGACGTGCTGGCTGTCGAGGGCTGCACACTATTGGTTGCATTAGCTTGTCGCTTTGCAGGGCATGAGGCTAGCATATCTTTATCTTTAGAAGCCTTCCCATCCAGACGCCTTCCTGAACCAGTGAAGGGAATGAACTTTGGTTCTTCAGCTGGAGCCTCTGCAAAAACAAACACAAAAGAATTGGAAGGCCGAAGGGCAGTGTTTCATGCCTAAGAGTTACAGAATTAACCGAACAAAGTGTAATCACATCCAGTGATGTATAGAAAAAGAACATTACCAGCAGTAGGCTCTTTGTTGGCAGGAACTGTAGGTTTTACTGGCTCAGGTTCTTTATAGTCAAGTGGTGGAGCAAAGTCAACCTCACAATCAGTTTCAATAATACTTATAGCATTGGAAGGTTTCGTCTCCACTATATCAATGTAGTACTTCTTGTTATTATACGCTACCATAATGCTGTCACCTGTGGTTAGACAAGAAAAGTTCCGCAAAGTTTTCTCCAAGCTGCAAAAACAACGCAAACAGGTCATCAGTGTTCTCAGGAATTTCGTGCTTGGACTACTCGCTACTCATATCATGTCACTAGTCGCAATACTGCTCATACATATATAGGAGAGAAGGGTAACAGATATTCCACTAGAATAAGAAATAGTTAATGAGAAGAAAATCTGGAAATACTAACATTGCTTTGGGGTTTGAGATATCTAAAAAGTCTGTTGTATGAGGCTGCAACTTGACATATGTGCCCTTGGGGAGGTTGGCATTTTTTATGAACACCATATCTCCCTCTTGCAGAAGAAGATTTTGCATCATCTGATCATGACTACATAAAGTTAGCCATTGCCATGATAAATTGATAATATCCAGAGAAGTGCAGTGGTACCCTAGATCTCAACATACCCAATATGGCATGTAGATCATGCCTTCTTCTGCAATGAACTCCAGAACACCACAATGTGAAGTCCGTTCTGCTGCCGCATTGTGGACTTCAAAAAGCATAGGATACTCGATATGCAAAGATGCTGCAGAGAAACCAAACATGATTTTTTTTTGTACTGAGAATTTATTGTCGTGTGTGTGGGAATTTTTGGTAAATATTGCACGATAAAGAGTAGTCAAACGTGCGAATTTACCAAGACGGTCAAGAGCTGACGGTGGCATAATAACTGAAAAAGAAGCAAAGTTATAATCTCGTGAACTTCTGGTGGCAAATAAAATAGATACAGAACTCAAAACGAGCACATACTTTTGTCGCCGGCCTCAAGTTGTGGCTGAAAAAAAGGTAAAAGAGATATCTTAGAATTGATTCGAAAAATGCAAACTAAAAATGTTATCTTGAAAAGTGGTATTATTCTAAACTTATATGTTGAAAGAATTTACTGCAGGATGCTATTTGCTAATCTAGTAAATCATGACAATTGCAAGTTTAAAAGTAATTTGATCCTTACAAAAACAAGAGTCAATAAGCATACCAACAAGTCGCTACTAAAACTTAGTTACTGATAATTTAAAGATATTTTACTTGATTCAATTGATAGTCATGTTGAAAGCTCCTCGTTCATCAATCAAGTAAAAATTGGCATTGGAACCTAACATATGGAATATGACTCAGATGCAAAGGAGGTCAAAAGCAATGCAGAATAGACAAAAGAATTGATTACAGTATCTCATAACAAGCAACTACCTCATTAGTCATATGTCCCATGAACAGGGCAAGGAATTCAGTGGAAAAGTATGTTCGAATAGAAAATACAGCCCCTCATCTTGAGAAGATACAAACCTTATCAATGAAAGATGCAGGGTAGCAGCGATATGTCTGCTCAAAAGTGCTTCCACGGTAGCCATAGCCTTCGAAGTACTATTCATCAAAAAAGAAATGTATACAACAGTATAAGGATTGAGCAAAATGCAGTGTGCCTCAGCAACAAATGAAATAAGTAGCAATTCTTGTATGAAAGCGAAACAAGGCAGGAGACAGCTCATGGGAACTTCTCTAGTTTAATGCATCAATAATATATATGATACAAAAAAGAAATTGTAGCTTGGTTCAGATCTAAAATCAGATGCTACCATATTAGTCAAGAAATGGTAGCAAGTAGCATGGAACAACTTTGGGAGTCTGAAATCACTGCTGCACATTAGTCAATGTAGACGGTAAGGAATATCTCTTCACATTGTTTGACTATACAGTGCTAGCTATTTCCAATTGGGAGGAGCAAGATAATTACAGGGAAAGAAATTCTTGACCTATGGGCCCTATTCTTGAAAAAAGATAAGGAAAATAACATATATTCAGCTATAGGATTTACCATTGTTTCCAGCACGAAGGTTAACTCCTTTTGCTCCCTAGAATATGAGAAACAGAAAATAAATAAAATGATGCGGACATGGCAGAGGTATAATACAGGCACTCAAAGTCTAGCACAAACCACAGCTACAGAAGCAATTGCACCCACACTTGTGATCAGTGTGACGACCAAGAAAGGAGAGACACTATCAGTATAAGTCTCAGTCAGTCCTCTCCTTGGCTGAGGCTAAGAAACACATCACACCCAAGAATTAACACTCACAATAAGGAAATAACATCCTTATTATTAATACCCATGAACATGATGACAACCAATTATTGAGGTATAACATTTGATATCCAAGATATAGTCAGCAATAAGTCCCGTGGATTTTTTTTTTGGAATTAAAGTCCAACAGAAATGATAACCATGTACTCTGTATCTCGGTTCAACCGGCATGGTATAGTATATTGATTCCGAATTCTGCGCATCACCCAATTTGAACAAAAAAAATGAGCAGGTTGCTGCAGCAATAGACAGTGACGGCTACTAGCCTAGCAGTCTTTCAGTAATAAGTAATAACTACGATAAAAGATGCATCTTTTACCACAGCTACCGACGAAATATCATCATGTGCGCGCAAAGGAGTAGATTGCTAACAAGAAAACAGTTGACAAGAAGACGAAACTACTGATCTAATTCAAGCGCGGTCAAGGGTCCGCTGCGGGGAATCGGATGGGATAAGAACGGTTGGATCGCCCCAGATCAAAGGGAAGCAAAATTGAGCCCACCGTTGAGGGCCTCGAGGCTTACCGATAAATCGACGAGCCGGTGTATCTTCAGGCAGTCGGAAAGGCAGCGGTCGCGGGAAGGGGACGGAGTACGGTAGAGCGGAACCCTCCGCTCTGGCTTTCTTCGGGAGGAAGAAGAAGAGCTCGCGAGTCGCGACTGGAGAGAGAGAGAGAGAGAGTACAACGAGGCTGCAGCGAATAATCTGGAAGATGAGATTCGGCCACGTATTGGGCCTGTCAATGGGCCCTATTCGACGAGAGCCTACAATCGTTCTTCAAGCACCGACCCAAGAAAGGCCTCGCGCGGGTGTCTTCCTATATACATACATTCATATCAAATTATAACCCACCAAGAACCCAAATAACAGCACATCTAACCCAACAACAACAACAAACTACCCTATCTTCTTCCACCTCCTACCGCCACCCGTACGGTGTCCACGCCATCACGGCCTCTGTGAGACATGGGTACCCCTGGGTCCAAACCGACCAGACTCACGGCCGTCCCCGACAAGTGGGTCCGACCTACCAGAAGACCCGCCGACCTGTCAGTGGGCCCAACCGACCTAGTTGGCGGCCCGCACGACCTCCTGAAGACCTTCTAAAAGATTCCCCAGACGACCTGATCCAACACGACCTCAAGACTTGGTGTACAAGACAAATACCTCGGTGGATTTCGCCCGAAGCAGATCAACGGGATATGGCAAGATGTGTAACGTAGACTTAGGTCTCCTGGTCGTAACCGACCAGGAGTCAGGGAACCGACCTCATCGCTGGCCAAATATAAGGCGGACGAGGCGAACCCTTGTAACATCACGCAATCCCCAACCAATCTACACCGACAACTGGACGTAGGGTATTACTCTCCAGAGGCCCGAACCAGTATAAACTTGTCGTGTTCTCTGTGTTCCGCGTACTCGTGTGCGACCTTCGAGTTCTTAGCCTTAGACTCCTCCCCGCCGAACAACTAAACCACAGGGATTAACACCCCCGTGGGCTGTTCAGATCTCACCATCTGACAGTTGGCGCGCCAGGTAGGGGGGAAGTCAAGGTTCTTCGTGTAACTCGATGGCTTCGACCAACGGCGTCATCTTCCCAGAGAGCATGGTGGACTTCCTCGCCAACCCCGTCGACATCCGCTTCGGCTCGATGCCGGTGGCATCCACCGCTCTGGTCGCCTGCCTCGTCATCAAAGGCAACGCGGTCACCACCCACCAACAGATCGAAACAGATCTGTCAAAGAAGACCCACCCACCCACTCCTAGTGACCTGATCGCTGGGATTGATCGTGTCGGGGATATGCTCTCCGATACAATCAAAGTCTGTGAGCGTGTCAAGCGTCCTCGCACGACTCCTTCGACCTCCAGCATGCCTCTTGGCTTGCGCAATGCCGCTCGCGTAGCATCACGCTACATGAAGCGCAAGATCTAGATCGAATTTGGACTAGATCGTGGAAGCTGTGGGAGTCACCTCGACGAGCCCCGTCCTATCCACGAGAACTCCAAGCACACTACACACCAGTGTCGTGTCCTCAAAAAAGCTTTGCCGACCTCTTATCGCGGCTCACCACCGCCGGTTAAACCAAGAGTCGTCTCCGGACCGCCTTGCGTTCCAGGTCGCCCACACAACAATCTCCCCGAACTATCCGGGAGAAGAGCTCGAGACTCTGGATCGTCAGATCTTGGTCGTCTCTGCAGATGTACCACCGCAAGATGGAGAAACAGACGTGCAGCGTCAAGAGCGTGAAAACGCCAACGCCGCCCGAGCTGTCCGACGACAACAAGAGGTCGCAGCTACTACCCCAGGTGCAGGCCTTCAACCGGCTAATGTCGTGCAGGTCAATCCCAACGCCCGTCAAGCCGATGCCGCGCAACAAGCACTCATGGCACCAGCGGCCCCATAGCTGCGACGCCAAGATGATCCACCTCGTGCCAACAGACTACGAGCGCGAGATCTCCTCAAGGACTTCGAGCACGACGGACTTGAAGTTTACAACTCACCGCAGACCAATTTGGGAGCCGCTCTCACCGTCCTAAACCACCTTGAAGATTATCTAGCGATCCGGCGCCTCCAAGCCAATGTCCGTATTGCAGCTGCCCAGATCGAGGAAAGAGGCCCCAGGTACAGTAGATCTGCAACAAGTTCCTATTCCAGAAGCAGATCGGAGCGTCCTCGCCAGCGACGTCGTACCAGGGTCCCCTCGACCCGGTGGCTGAAGAAGGAAGAGGTGAAAACGAAGTAATACAGCCGGCTAATCCCGCTGCTAACGCTGCAGCCTATGCTCCAGCCAACCCAGCAGCTAATGCTCCAGCAAACGCCCCGGCTAATGCCACTGGCAAAGCCGCCAACAACGCTGCCAACATCCAGGGAGACCCTGCCCCAAATCCAAGACACAATGAAGGAGCTCAGCCTCCTCCGGTTCAGGCCGATCGTGCTGAGGGAAGTCGGCATCACTGCATAAGAGATGAAGTCGAGATAGCTCGGCGTGCAAACTACGACCGCGAGCATGGGGTCCCTGATGCCCTCAACGCCAACAACCCTATCCAAGATACAGATCTCCGGATCATGCACGACCAGGAACTCTTACAACGTGCCCAGTACGACCAAGACAATGCCCCCCCCCCCCCGACGACCTCTACGTTATCCTTGCTGATCATGCTCCATCAGCAAGCCCGGGAGCAGTCAATAATTTTCCAGCTTTCTCACGACGTCTCCGGACGATCAGATACCCTAAAGACTTCAAGCCTTCGATTGAGAAGTACGATGGTCGCTTCGACCCGAGTATATGGCTCAAGATGTAAAGTATAGCTGCACATGCCTCAGGAGGCAATGAAGACCACATGGCCGGATACTTTCCTCTCGTAATGGGCAAGGCGCCGCTCCTGTGGCTCGACAATCTCCTGGCAGAATGCATCACCTTCTAGGCGACTTTGTCCCGCCTATTCACGACCAACTACCAGGCGACCTACAATCATCCTGGCAATACTCACCACCTCGCTAGAGTACGGATGAAAAGCGATGAAACTCTCCGTGACTACACTAATCGCTACTTCGAGAACCGCAACACCCTCGCAGGTGTCAAAGACGACGACGTCATTGCCTACTACAAAAAGGAAATCACCAACATCAAGTTGTTCGAGAAGATCCACGAAGCTGACACCAAAACCATTGGCGATCTCATGGCCTATGTCGACAAACTGGTCGACACTCAAGACGCGGTAATGCACGACTTCAATGGAGAAGATCATGACGACAGAGGCACCAGGTCGCGCAAGCGATCCGCGAAGCCTACGTAACAGATCCACCAAGACCTTCCACCTTCCTCAAAGGTGACTTCAATATGGTCATGGACGATCAGTGCCAGTTCCACCGCGATGCCAAGCACACCACGAGGGAGTGCGAGCAGCTAAAGCGTGCCCTTGGGGTACCATCTATCTCCAAGAAGACCAAGAGCAACAGCAATGACGACCGCAGTGGTGGTCAACGCTTCGACAATCGTAACCGTCGACCTGATCGACGAGACTACTGTGACCATAGACCCTGTCCTCGCAATGACGATAGGGATCGACGTGCTTATCGCCGTGACTACCGCCGCGATGACAGACGCGACGACTACCGTCGCGACGACCGCACCGACAGGCGCGAAAGAAGTGATCATCGTGATGATCGCCACGATGATCGTCACAACGACCAGCGTGATGATCGACGTCGTCAGGACGACAACAACCGCCCAGAAAACAACCGTAAGGAGCGGACACCTCCGCCACCACCCAAAGGGGGCAACCCCAACGGCGCATTCCAGAAGGCCAACCGCGAGATCAACTTCATTGTCGGAGGTCGCCAAGCGATCAAAACCAACCGGCAAACTCGATCGAATGCCAGAGAGATCGGGCAAGTCAACACTGAAAATCCGCGACCTCTGCAGTGGTCTGAATTCCTATTGACAGTGAAATTCCGTCAACCTAGCCATGAGTTTACCTTCGGTGATGGCATGAATTTTATATCTTATCCATTGGTACTAACCCCCGTGGTATAACAAGTTCACTTGTGCATGTCGGTTTTGGAGTTTAGTGTTTATGCAGGGTTTTAGCGTTGAAAGCAAGACTTCCGGGATAAGTTCATTAAGCACCTCATGACAAGACCTTGAAGCCCGGTACAAGTCAAGCAATGAAGTGAACACGACTCCAAGAAGCCCAAGGACCAACCCGAGAAGATGGAAAACTCCGAGGACCTAGCCAGAAAAGTGCTGAATCTTGCGAGATAAGGAGCTTCGTCCAATTCGGAGAGAAACTGACGACAAGGGCCCACATGCAAAAGGGGAAAGGATCTAGAAGACTCAGGAAGCAACACCGGGAGAAGGAGGCAACGAAATGGGCCCAGGTCGGTCGGCCCAGGCCGGCCGGCCCAGCCCGTTTCGAGGCCCAGTTGGCCCCCCTTTGACCTAGGTGCCTCTCGGGCTATTTATAGCCCCCTGACCGAGAGTCACTCATCAATCAATTCGTCATCCGCCGCCGAGGAGCAGAGAAGCTTGAGGGACACCATCTCGGAGATGAGGGTCGTGCTAGTTGTCTAGGGTCTCCCTAGCCGACGTGGGAACCTTGCATGGAAGACCATGTCGGAGCTCCAGAGCAAGGATCAAGATCAATGTAGGATCCCGGTGGTGATCTTGTTCATGTAATCATTCATGGTGAAGTCTTTAAGTGAATCTGATTTCTAGCGATCAAGTGCCTTCTCGATGATTTTGTTTTCTTCTTGGTTTTGCTTCTTCCCCAATCTATACTTAAAATAGATTGCATAGGGTGCTCTTGTAGCCGCGGTGCCTAGAGGTGCATACCGGACCGACCAAGTGATTTCAACTTGTTCTTATCGAACTCGCCCTAGACTACCCGCATGAATAGGAGTACGTTGTGACAGAACAGGGGCTCTGAAAGGCGCGCGTTTTCAGAATCGGATCGGAGGCCACAATTTAAAGAAGCTTTTAATGAGATTCGCTTTTCTATCTTCATCTATCTTGTGTGGAGCTACAACATAAGCATGATCTAGACTCTCTAGAGCGGTTATCTCTTGCTTTCTCTTGCTACCTCTTTAGTAGATTAGATTGGATTCGTTTTCTTAATGATATCTTAGATTAGATGCAACTTGGTTCTTCATAAGATAGCTTTGCTTGCTTTACTAGATTGAATCCTTGCGTTGCACATTGTTCCACGGATTCGATACCTTGGGTTCACCACTCGAGGGAAGAAGGGTCCCTTGACTATGACAGGGGATTTGTCTGCATGCAAATCCATATGGACTTTGATACAACTATTAACCGTCAACAAGCCCCTTTTTCTGGCGCCGTTGCCGGGGAACAAGCAATCAAGATCCAATCTAGTATCGCTTTATTTTCAGTTTTTCTTTTAATTTTCTTTTGCATCTCTTAAGTTTGATCATTCTCAAAAGAAAAAACAATCTAATCTAGTTTTTATAACCCTAATTTTTCTTTTTTTTAGATTTTTGTTTTATTACTAACCCTAACCGGAGATGGTTGGCTACCTCTCCAAGAAACCCAAACTTTCTTTTGTGGATGATCCAGGAAAACTTTACAGGCAAAGGAGACATGCAACACAAGCTAAAGGGTTGGAAACCCTAGATCCAAAAGCCGAAGTTGAAGGACCATCGGAATCTCCAAAGGAATCACCACCTCCAAGTACAAAGGAAGATCAACCTCAACTGCCACCCATGGGAAAACAACCACAATCGGAGCGCAAGATCGTGTTATGCACCCTGGACGTCGTTGATCTACCTATCATAAACCTTCAAGACGCCGGAAGGCCGTTCAAGATCAAGGTCTCAACTATCTGCATGGTGCAACACTCGCCTTTCACCGGTAAAGAGGATCCGAACCTTCACCCCAAGCATTCGTTCAACTATGTCATACTTTCGATGAGGATGGGGTGACTCAAGATCAAATGAGGGTAAGGCTTTTTCCGTTCTCACTACATGGAAAAGATTTGTGTTGGTTCCACACTTTACCGGCGGAGTCGAAGCAAGATTGGGAAGCATTGATGAGGAACTTCATGATGAGATTTTATTCGCCGACCAAGACTCAAAGTTTGCGCAACAAGGTTGATACGTTTGTTCAATTTCCCATGGAGATGATCGAAGAAGCTTTGGAATGTTTCAATGAATATATGTGAGCCGAATTCCTTGAGTGGCATATCGGTTTACTTAAGAGGAGGATGGAGAAGATGGAGATAGAGAAAGAAGCTCAACACCTAAAGGCTGCCGAAGCAAGATCCACATGCGAGGAGTGTGAGGAGTACGACCATGTCCAAGGTAAACCCCGATTTAATGCAAGTTCGTCCGTTCAAGATTTGGTTCCCCTTTGTACACAATTGAAGGACTTCATGGACGAGCAAGCTAAGATCAACAAGGACACCGTCACTAAGTTCGAGGCTATGGGAAAATATTGGAGAATTTAGATGGCAAGGTGATGGAGGTCGGAAGCTCCATACGTGAAGTGTTCATCATCATGAAGATGCTAGAGACGCAAGTGGGACAACTTGTCGGGCACCCGATGGGTAACAAAGGAGAATTTCCGAGACAATCTCAAGGTTGCGAGAAGGAGAAGGCTACTCAAACTCGTTCGGGAGTGATGGAGGATCACACTAAGGAGACCACGAAGATCATGACCGAAGGACCGGAGTTCGAGATACCAAGCCACCACATGAAGGAAGTTGTTGCATCCGTCAAGACCAAAGGACAATGCCAGCCTGTGAAGACCAAAAATATGACTAAGCCAAAGAATAAGCCCGTGCCCAAGATGGTGCGGAAGTGGGTACCCAAGATTGCAACGCCCGCAAAGAGCGTTGATCCGGAGTAATAAAGTGAATAAGTCTAGCCATGGACTATAAACGAAGCGCTAGGCGGGAGGCAACCCGTTTCGTCGAGTCAAGAATAAGCTATCGGGAGGACAACCCGCTTCAAGATTCTTCGAGTCTATTCAAGTAAGTTAGTCTTGAAATTTTGCTACGCAAAACATTAGACTTAGAATGGTTGAATAATATTAGAGACATAATTCTTGGTTGAATATTTTGCTTGACCATAAACCCTTTACATGAACCATCCTATATGATTGTTTGCTTCTTTTCGAGAAACCACAACCAAATAAATTCAGAACCTAACTCAACCAATCATCCTCTTTATGATGTTGTGCTTGACTTGTTTTACATGCTAAAAACACACGATTAGAGCCACGACTTGTATCTAGATGTTATTTAAATTTTAGCATGTGGTAGGCCTCGCGTGAACCTAGAAACTAAACCTTTGGTTGGTTTAAAAATCCATATTCTTGGTTTCTCTAGGATTAGAATTTTTATAAGCCCCATTTAATTTTATTTCATCCAAAATCTCTCTCATCTAATCAAAATTAGAACCTAAACCTATGCCCCCATGATCAAGCCAGGAAAAGTTTGCTCTCAACTAATGAATGCAAACAATACCGGTGAGACCAAAATAAAAGTAGTCGGAAATATTTTTCGACTTACATTTGTTTTTAATGCTTTAAAAATCCTCTAAATTTATATTTTAACTCATTAATATCTTTGATTTTATTTTTTATTTTCGAAATTAGAGGAGTGCTTAGCATTAAAACATGCTTAGAGGGAGGCAATCTAGTTAACCTAACCATACATGCACCATGATACATCATGGGATGCCCCTCCAACACATTTTATCAAACCACATACAAAGTACAAGCATGGGGGGCAGCCAAGGCTTGGTTTTGCAGGAATATCATGGATGCATGTGAGGCAAGGGAGCATGGAGGTGACTCAAAGCGAAAACATCAAGTGGAAGGAGCAATAATGCAAGCAAAGGAGTGGACGAGAACGTTTGGAAGGTGCATGCGGTCACGAAGCAACAAAGCAAGCATGAGTGCACTAGAGAAGAACCAAGAGGAGGAGAGAGGTAAGTCTCCCATCTAGCTCTTTGTTCATGTGCTCTAGTTTGTAGTCCGGAACCACCTTAGACTTAGCCATCCACCCCGCTTGTTTCGTGCAACAAATCACATCCTTAATCCACTCAAAGTACACACTCCAAAATAATATTTGTGTACCTTGTTACCGGTTGAAAACCCCGGTTATATATTTGTGAAGGAGAGTGCTGCAACCACGGAAGAAAACTACAAGTCTTTTCACCAAGGGATCATCATCATCTAAGCCATCATCGACAACCTCTTCGAGGAGGCACTCGGTTTCCGAGTCTCCTTGGAGTATGAAGGAGGACACGGCACCGTCGAGGAGGAACGACACTCTTCTCCTCGGTGGCATGAGGGCCACACGAAGCTCGTCTATGAGGTTCACCGAACCTCATGGATGTATGGAGGAGCCGCCCGTCCGACCTCACCGCTCGACACGCTCATCCGCTCCGCCTCCACACACTCTGTGGTATTCCAATGGGTTTATCATCACGACAGAGGAGGAGGAGGAGAAGCTCGCTCGCCTTGAGTAGAGGCTTGTAGCGAACGTCGACTTCGACGACCAAGCTCTCCACATATTGGGTTTTCATACGGAACACCGAGGTTGGTGCAATTCTCCAACGGAGTGTCGGTAAACACCCACAAGGAATTCGCCTTGGAAATTCTCATGACCATGGCGCATATCCTTGATGAAGGAGTGCCAAGTCTCTCATTCCATTTGGAGGAAGTTGAATAAGTGGATCCCTATGAGTATATTTGGGAATTACTCGGTTTTCAAAAGGGAGCCCCGGAACAAGTGGATGTGCAAGAAGGCACATTGGAAGGTTTTTTTGGAGTGTGATCGCGGGAGGAGACCATCAACGAAGAAATACTATCCGGAACCCCATCATCCAAGTGCTTCACTCATGGATGTGCAAAAGGATTTTGGGGAGAATGAGAGAGACTAAGGTAACCAACACAGAGGTGAATTGGCTTTACTCGGCTTTGATTGCCAGGTAGCCAATCGACCCTCTCAACTTATGATCAACCGGTGGTGTTGTGAGCAACATTGGGTTCGGGAGATATTGGTTCGGGGTGTTACCTCTCCATGTTGGCTATCTCTTTGAGACCGGGTATTACAAGGAACCCGAAGCATCTCTTACCCGGGACTTCCCATTTGAATATATGAAGTAAGGCAAATACATAAGTAGAGATGAGAGAGGAGGCTTCAAAGTGGCCAAGGTGAATTTGCCCCTATCGGGTCGAAGATTAAGACTTTTTCTTGAGGGGAAAGAAGATTGGTTAGAGGAAGGACTTCTTGTGTCGGCAAAGAAGAATAAAAGAGGAAGGATTATAGGAGAAGGTTCTTCCACGGCCCAAGAAGGAGGTGCGCAACAAAATGACGTGCCACCATTTGGAGGAATCCCGGCGCCGCCGAGTTACTACGGTGATGTACCAATGCAAGCATGGGGAGTGGTGCAGCCATGCCCCCACCAAATTTTGCGGTGCCCAACGTAGCCTTTGCGGAGCCATATGCACATCTTCCTCAAACCACAACAAAGTGGCCATCATTGGAGGATATGCTGCGAGGAACATGCAAAATATCACAGCCATCCAAACCAATGCAAACCAAATGGGTGAAGGAAATGCAAACATCGCTTATGAGCTTTGACACCTTCACTTAGCACCGTCGGACAATTCATAGGAGGAGCGGTGCAATCCTATTATGAGCAAGGGTACAACAACCATGATTATCAATATCAACCACCGGCGGAAGATTAGAGAGAGCAGGAGCTTTAGTTATCTTTCCTTTACCCCCTTTTCTTTAATTTTCAGCTTATATGCGCCTACGTATGCGTAGTATTTTCAGTTTTTATTTGAATTTTCAGCATGTGTGTTAGTTTTTATTTTCATCATGAATAAAGTCACCACCTAGTTTTTACCTTTGGTAAAGTTACAAAGTTTGTGCCATGATGATATATGATTATAATTGCCGCTTTGTTTATCTTTGTAAGTGATTTATGCATGTTTAAGATAATGTTCTCTTAAAATACAAATCTGAAATTATCTAAATGTTAGTTTAATCTTTAGCGGAGGTTATGATAAAAATAAAGACCCATAGTGTTTTATGTGCTCTCAAGTTTTAGATGGATTAAAGATGATTTATTTATGTTCTTAAAAGTAATGCTAACCTTGTCATAAATACCACTTGCATGTTGCTCTACCTATCTAGAGCCATATAAATATTTGAGTGCAAAAACTTAGTATACAAGGTTTATTTTTGGGTGAGTTATTTCGGGCCTTGATTTCTCTAGCCCGAGACTAAGAAGCTGGTCATTTCATTTTTGCGTATCTATCTTTTTGCTAGCCTTTTTATCCGTGCATTATGTATCCCCACATCGGAGATTTCACAAACCTCGCCGGATATCCACCCTTAAAACCAAAAATATCATCTTTTGTGTTTACATCCTTGACCACAACCTATCGTTGAGTATGGATCACCAATTCAAGGAAGATAGTAAGATGGTGCCAACATTGAAGATTTTAAGTACCTCTCCAAAGGAAAAGTATTTTTGGTACCTACCTTATCTCTATCACCTCTTTGCCCAAGGACGAGCAAACGTCTAAGCATGGGGGAGGAGGTAGGTACAATGCAATTTTAGAGTTCAAGGGGAGCAAATAAAAAGATTTTATGAAGAAAGAAAAAGAAAAAATGAGAAAAATAAAGAAAGAACAAAAATATGAGTATGAGGAAAAGAGAAGAAAAGAAAAAATATGAGTATGTATGATATAAAAATAAAATAAAATAAAGTGAACTCCCCGGTTCTCTAAAGTGCATTAGGAATTTCAAGGCTTCAAGATTAAAGGATCCAAACTCATTTTCCAACCATGTGCAATCCGATAACGAGGACTTCCTTTGTGCCTCGGGATCACTCTTTGCCATTTGCACATGTCCACCTATCTCAAGTGTGTGTATTTTTCTCTTCCCCTCCTTGATATAACATTATTTTCCAATGACCTTTTTGATGAGTCTCGGTAAGACCATGAGAAGCTTGTCTTGTTTTGACAACATCTCATTTATAATATCTTGGTAGGACTAAACTTTCCCAAAAAGCTCCATATAAAGCCTACCACATATATGAATGTTATGAGAGGGAAAGGAGTAGAAGAAATAGGCTTGAGAGACAAGATGAGATGAGAGTTCATGAGCAAGATGCAAGGTGGTTTAAATTTGTGAACTTGGTTTGGCTCTTTTTCATCTCGTTCTTTATTTCAAAATTTCTGAGTTCTATTTGAATTTTGGGAGCATGTTAATACTTGTGGGATAAACTTAATTAATAATCTACTCTCCGTAGAGATGAAGGCTAGTACATTATGAAACTTTAACGAATTAAATTTTTAAGAGCATTATGTTTTCTCGTGTATGATCAAGTGCAAGGTTTAAACAATGAAGGGCAACGATGATATCCATCGAAGGCTTACTCGAGGACGAGCAAGGTTTAAGCATGGGGGAGCTGTTGACGGTGAAATTCCGTCAACCTAGCGATGAGTTTACCTTAGGTGTTGGCATGAATTTTATATCTCATCCATTGGTACTAACCCCCGTGGTATAACAAGCTAGTTCACTTGTGCATGTCGGTTTTGGAGTTTAGTGTTTATGCAGGGTTTTAGCGTTGAAAGCAAGACTTCCGGGATAAGTTCATTAAGCGCCTCATGACAAGACCTTGAAGCCCGGTACAAGTCAAGCAATGAAGTGAACACGACTCCAAGAAGCCCAAGGACCCAACCCGAGAAGATGAAAAACTCCGAGGACCTAGCCAGAAAAGTGTTGAATCTTGCGAGATAAGGAGCTTTGTCCAATTCGGAGAGAAACTGACGACAAGGGCCCACATGCAAAAGGGGGAAGGATCTAGAAGACTCGGGAAGCAACACCGGGCGAAGGAGGCCACGAACTAGGCCGAAATGGGCCCAGGCCGGTCGGCCCAGCCCGTTTCGAGGCCCAGTCGCCCCCCCTTTGACCTAGGTGCCTCTCGGGCTATTTATAGCCCCCTGACCGAGAGCCACACATCAATCAATTCGTCATCCGCCGCCGAGGAGCAGAGAAGCTTGAGGGACACCATCTCGGAGATGAGGGTCGTGCTAGTTGTCTAGGGTCTCCCTAACCGATGTGGGAACCTTGCATGGAAGACCACGTCCGAGCTCTGGAGCAAGGATCAAGATCGAGGTAGGATCCCGGTGGTGATCTTGTTCATGTAATCATTCATGGTGAAGTCTTTAAGTGAATTTGATTTCTAGCGATCAAGTGCCTTCTCGATGATTTTGCTTTCTTCTTGGTTTTGCTTCTTCCCCAATCTATACTTAAGATAGATTGCATAGGGTGCTCTTGTAGCCGGTGGCTAGAGGTGCATACCGGACCGACCAAGTGATTTCAACTTGTTCTTATCGAACTTGCCCTAGACTACCCTCATGAATAGGAGTACGTTGTGACAGAATGGGGGATCTGAAAGGCGGGCGTTTTCGGAATCGGACCGTAGGCCATGATTTAAAGAAGCTTTTAATGAGATTCGCTTTTCTATCTTCATCTATCTTGTTTGGGGCTACAACATAAGCATGATATAGACTCTCTAGATCGGTTATCTCTTGCTTTCTCTTGCTACCTCTTCAGTAGATTAGATTGGATTCGTTTTCTTGATGATATCTTAGATTAGATGCAACTTGGATCTTCATAAGATAGCTTTGCTTGCTTTACTAGATTGAATCCTTGCATTGCACATTGTTCCACGGATTCGATACCTTGGGTTCACCACTCGAGGGAAGAAGGGTCCCTTGACTACGACGGGGGATTTGTCCGCTTGCAAATCCATATGAACATTGATACAACTATTAATCGTCAACAATTCCCAATCACTTTCTCCAGGAAAGATCATTGTGTTCACATCCCTGACCCCGGAACCTATCCGCTGGTCATCAACCCCATAGTCAATGGGGCCTGGTTGCCTAAGACCCTCATCGACGGAGGCAGCAACCTAAACATCATCTTCACAAAAACGCTACGCAAGATGGAGTTCGACTTCACCAAAATGACCGCCTGTGATGAACCCTTCTACAGGGTCATGCCCGGCAAGGCTGTGTACCCCATAGGTCGCGTGTGCCTGCCGGTCACCTTCGGCACGGAGGAGAACTTCCGAACGGAGTACCTGACGTTCTGAAGGATCAGATGGCGACTAGAGAGGGGGGGAGTGAATAGGAGCCGGTAAAAATTCTTCTCGAAGAACCCGGCCTATACCCTAGTCAAATCCCGGTCACACACAAGCGATGGATCGAATCACACACCAATCGCCAAGACAACGAGGTTATGGATCAACCTCTAGTCCTAGGAACGATTCCTTGAAGCACACGCGGAAGCACAAGAAGGGAAGAGAGGAATCGAACCAAGAAGCAAAGCACACGAGCTCGCGGACCGTCCGGCCAGAGAGGCGGACCGTCCGCACGGCCACGCGACCGTCCGCCAATGTACCGCGGACCGTCCGCACAGTACGGCGGACCGTCCGCCCGGGCCGCGGATCCGTCCGTTAAAACCAACGGAACCACCGAAGCGAACCCCCGAAAAACGGACCGTCCGCGGGAGCACGCGGGCCGTCCGCCGCGCACCCGCGGGACCGTCGGCCCGCTGCTGCGGACCGTCCGAAACTCCGTCCAACCAAAACTCAAAATCGCGACGGATCGAAACGAAAGGCGAGCAAGAACATGAACAACACCTGACGAACACGTGCGGCGCGGACCGTCCCCCTGGACGCCGCGGATCGTCCGCGAGGCACGGACAGAGCAGAAAAACAGCCCGACCTCGAAGGTCAACTCCCCCAAATCATCATCGGATTTCCCAAACGGTTGAAGCTGTGGAGACAAGGGTTTGGGGACTTGAAAAGCATCACACAAGGATGCTATAGCCCAAAAATCTTGCCTCCTAACTCCCTAAATCACCGGGAATCGCGAATCCTTTGAGCACCACTAAAAGCTAGAGCACCGAACGAAAATCCTTGAATCGAAGTGGTTTCCCGGCGTTTGAGGGCACAAGATCAATCATAAAGATGCACGAGACATCTATCCATGTTTCCCTCAAAGAAATCCACGGAGAAACCCACTCAAATCCGCGGAATCACACCGAGAACAAAGGCACGAAAACAAGCACAAAAAGACCACGAAAAACACAACTCCGAATCTTCTATACAAACCAGGAAAGATTCACAAGGTCTAGCATGCCACCCTAGCATCCATCCCTCTCAACAAATCTCTCATGAAGCTCTCATGCTAGCCTAGAGAAAATAGAGAAGAAAATAGCTACGAAAAATGAGAAATGGGAGGGGGGAAATGAAACCCTAAGTCGCGGAGAGAGAGAGCCACTCACACACCCTCATGGCTTATATATCGGGTCCCGCCGGAGTGGTAAATGACTTGACTACCCCTAACTTAACTACTGGCGATACAACCCACGCAGGGGCATTTAGGTAATGTTTGTGGGTCTTGCCATCGGACGGCCACGCCTTTGCCGCACCCCGCGTCCTCCCGACGCAAGCCATGCGATCCCGCCGCGTGTCCTCCGCCTCGAAGCTTCCCAACACGCCCGGATCCCGTCTCCGTCGTGTTGGGCCCTCGGACTTGGTTTTGAGGCCCAAACCAAGAAACCGTCCTCCGATGGTTTTGTGGTCAAACCACCAAACCCCGCGTGCTCGGTCCGGCCTCCCGCCAAACCACTTGACTCGACTGCCACCGTGCACCGGCTCGATTGTCCATGACTTCATCTTGCTCGTGTCGCCACCATGTGGCCCGCACCCAGTCCCGCTGTCCACCGGGTCCCTCGAACCGAGCCTACTTGTCTCTCCATCTCCCGGAGGCCCCTTGAAGGATCGGATGGCGACTAGAGAGGGGGGAGTGAATAGGAGCCGGTAAAAATTCTTTCCAAAGAACCGGGCCTATACCCTAGTCAAACCCCGGTCACACACGAGCGATGGATCGAATCACACACCAATCGCCAAGACCACGAGGTTATGGATCAACCTCTAGCCTTAGGAACGATTCCTTGAAGCACACGCGGAAGCACGAAAGAAGGAAGGGAGGAATCGAACCAAGAAGCAAAGCACTCGAGCTTTGGCGGACCGTCCGGCCAGAGGGGCGGACCGTCCGCGCGAGCCTCGCGGACGTCCGACCCGAAGCCACGGACCGTCCGCGCCAACCTCGCGGACCGTCCGCCCCTACGCCGCGGACCGTCCGTTAAAGCACACGGAACCACCGTAAGCGACCCGAGAAAAACGGACCGTCCGCCAAGGCCGGCGGACCGTCCGCGTGGGTCGCGGACCGTCCGCTACTCAAGCTCGGGCCGTCCGCAAACCCCCGCAACAAAAACCAAAAACCAAACCGGATCGAAAACAAGGACGCGCAAGAACACGACGAACACACGACGAACACTACCCGCGCGGACCGTCCGCCGCACCTCGCGGACCGTCCGCCGAGTGCGGACAAAGCGTAAAACGCCCGACCCCGAAAGTCAACTCCCCCAAATCATCATCGGATTTCCCAAATGGTTGAAGCTATGGAGACAAGGGTTTGGGGACTTGAAAAGCGTCACACAAGGATGCTATAGCCCAAAAATCTTGCCTCCTAACTCCCTAAAACACCGGGAATCGCGAATCCTTTGAGCACCACCAAAAGCTAGAGCACCGAACGAAAAACTACGAATCCAAGTGGTTTCCCGGTGTTTGAGGGCACAAGATCAATCACCAAGATGCACGAGACATCTATCCATGTTTTCCTCAAAGAAAGACGGGGAGAAACCCACTCAAATCCGCGGAATCAAACCGGGAACAAAGGCACGAAAACAAGCACAAAAGACCACGAGAAACACAACTCTGAATCTTCTATACAAACCAGGAAAGATTCACAAGGTCTAGCATGCCGCCCTAGCATCCATCCCTCTCAACAAATCTCTCATGAAGCTCTCATGCTAGCCTAGAGAGAATGGAAGAAAAATAGCTACGAAAATGAGAAATGGGAGGGAGGAAATGAAACCCTAAGTCGCGGAGAGAGAGAGCCATCCACACACACTCATGGCTTATCTATCAGGTCCCGCCGGAGTGGTAAATGACTCGACTACCCCTAACTTAACTACTGGCGATACAACCCACGTAGGGGCATTTAGGTAATGTTTGTGGGTCTTGCCATCGGACGGCCACGCCTTTGCCGCACCCCGCGTCCTCCCGACGCAAGCCATGCGATCCCGCCGCGTGCCCTCCGCCTCGAAGCTTCCCGACACGCCCGATCCCGTCTCCGTCGTGTTGGGCCCTCGGACTTGGTTTTGAGGCCCAAACCAAGAAACCGTCCGCCGATGGTTTTGTGGGCAAACCACCAAACCCCGCGTGCCCGGTCCCCGCCCTCCCGCCAAACCACTTGACTCGACCGCCACCGTGCACCGCTCGTCCGTCCATGACTTCGTCTTGCTCGTATCGCCACCATGTGGCCCGCACCCGTCCCGCCGTCCACCGAGTCCCTCGAACCGAGCCTACTTGTCTCTCCATCTCCCGAGGCCCCTCAAGGCCGAAGACCATTCGCGCCCGTTCTTCACCTCGCAACAACACGAACTAGGCCGCGGCCCTACACACCGCGCACTAAGCCAAGAGTCGGTCCAACACCCGTTGTCAATCACTCATCACCGAGGAGCGGTCATCCATCGACCACCGGGACGCTCCTGGTCCTCAATCTCCCCCTTGATGAGTGCATTGACAACACACAACGCGAAATGAAATTCAGAGAAAGAAAGAAAGGAAGAAGAAAGAAAAACAAAGAAGCTCAACTCATGACCAAAACCGAAGAAAGGCAAAGAAAGGTCACAAGCCAAGCAAAGCACAAGCTCCACACGGAAAACAGCAAGAAAGCTCCCCCTGAACAAATGCAAGCTCCCCCTGAATATGTGGATGCAATCCGAATTTCAGCTCACCTCTTCTCCCCCTTGTTGACAATGTATGAATCAAGGTGAAAATGCAGAAATGCAAGACAAAGCATATAAACATCTACATGAGCTTCTCAAATAGGCCAAATCTAGTGTCAAAGGCTAAGAATGAGACAAAGATCACACATATGAATCATAGCATAGTCAAAGCATCGCCACAAGTAATATATGAAAATACAAGCATGTGACAAAGCAAAATTTTCAGATTTAAGCAGTTTTACCAAAAGAAGGCTCGCTTCACATGTAAAAGCCTATCCATGTCACACTTGAGCCACCAACATGCATACCATTCACAGATCGTACAAGGATATCAAATTCTCAGCAAAAGATCATGGCAAACACCCATAAAGCAAAGCATGTCATGTCAAAGCTCATGAGCCATGTGTCCACTTCGGGGAGACTTCTCCACTGGTGAACATCATGCAACATGTTTTGCACCCATATGTGAAAGATAAGACATTTTAAGCATCGACATGATGGATGGAGCATTTTTCAAGCATTTCACACTTCTTTTCAAGATTAATTCATTTTATGGTACATGAAGTGCCTTTGCGGCAAAAAGAAGCTTATGCTCCCCCATGAATGCAACATAGGCTAAACATTCACCATGATATTCGGCCTTTGGCCCAAATGCAAGAACAAGGCATCCAAGCACAATCTAAGCATGAAAAGCACATTTAGACCAAACTGTGACATGGATACACAACTACACACGAGTGGAGCATATTTCATCAAAAATTAGTCAAGATTAGCATTTATTTCAAAAGAGGCTAGCTCACCACACATATATCTCAAATATTCCAAAAGCATAGCCTTACATCACCATTTCTCCACACATATCACCAATATCTCACAAATAGCCAAAGAAACTCAAATATGGCATATGAAAGAAGCTCATCATCCTAAAATGCAATAGGATACAAATGCAACATGATATAAGACAAGATGGCTATCCTACCATGGTTTGTACATCAAGCAAAACATGTATATACATCAAAGTAAAACATGGTATGATACATATGGTACAAAAAGGAAATCCCCCAAAAATCAACTAGAAAGGGCAACAAACCCCAAGTTCCCCCCGCAAGCGCACAAATGTAGCTTGGTCGAGAGGCTTTGTAAAGATGTTGGCTAGCCGATCTTGGGTAGGGACATGGCTCAACACAATGGTTCCCTTTTCCACATTGTCCCTCAAGAAATGATACCTCACTTCTATGTGTTCGGCTCCGGAGTGAAGCACCGGGTTTTTGGCTACGCTTATGGCACCGGTGCTATCACAAAGAAGTGGGATGCGGGTGCACTCCTCACCAAAGTCTCTCAAAGTATATGAAATCCACAACAGCTGGGAACAACAACTCGCGGCAGCAACATACTCCGCCTCGGTGGTAGACTGAGCTACACTAGACTGCTTGCGGGAAGACCATGAGACCAACGAAGACCCAAGAAACTGGCAAGTACCAGAACTAGACTTCCTCTCGACTCGACAATCAGCAAAATCCGCATCGGAAAAACCATGAAGGGAAAGAGTCGAGGAGGAAGAATACCAAAGGCCAAGACCAGGGGCAGACTGTAGATACCTGAAAATCCTCTTGACGGCCTGTCGATGTGATGTCCTCGGCGAAGCCTGAAAACGAGCGCACAGACACACGCTGAACTGTATGTCTGGCCTCGTCGCCGTCAAGTAGAGGAGGGAGCCGATCATGCTCCTGTACTCCCGCTGGTCCACTGGTTCTCCGTCCTCATCCGCATCCAAAGTGGCCGTACTCCCCATGGGAGTCGACATCGGCTTCACATCTTGCATCCGGAACTTCTTCGCATGTCTTTTGTGTACTTGGTCTGGTGCACGAATGTTCCATCTTTCACTTGCTTGATCTGCAGCCCGAGAAAATACTGCAACTCGCCCATCATGCTCATCTCGAACTCCCTGCTCATCTCATCTGCAAACTTGGCAACAAGGTTATGTGACGAGCCACCAAAGACAATATCATCCACGTATATCTGAACAATCAGCAAGTCATTTCCATGCTTGAGGAGAAACAAAGTCCTATCTACGGTACCCATCACAAACCCTCTGCTCAACATAAAACCTCTCAATCTCCCATACCAAGCACGGGCGCCCGTTTCAACCCATACGGGGCCCTTTTCAACTCCGTACACCCCGTGCGGGTACAACTCGCTCTCAAACCCAAGTGGTCGCTTCACATACACCTCCTCCTCTATGACCCCATTCGAAAAGCACTCTTCACATCCATCCGAAACAACTTGAACCCTTTAGCCACGGCAAAGGCTAGAAGGATCCGAATTGCCTCAAGACGAGCCACGGGAGCAAAGGTCTCCTCATAGTCGATCCCCTCCTTCGACTAAACCCCCGAGCAACAAGTCCGGACTTGTTTCTCACAACCATCCCATTCTCACCCTCTTTGTTCTTCCAAACCCACTTGGTTCCTATGGGATGGCAATTTGGAGGTGGTTCAACTAACTCCCACACCCGGTTCCTCTCAAAGTTTTCCAACTCCTCATGCATAGAATTAACCCGGTTTGCATCGGATAAAGCATGTTCAATGTCCTTGGGCTCAAAAGTGGCAACAAAAGCAAGCATGAGCAAAATGAGAGGAATTCCCGGACCTTGACCGTGTAGTGCGTTCGTCGATGTTCCCAATGATCTTCGACAGGGGATGCACTTCTTGAATCCGCCGGGGAGCCTCACGCCTCGAGACTACCTCCCCCTCAACTTCAGCTTCTCTCGCCTGGTCCTCTTGTTGCACCGTCGTTGTCCATGAAGTAGACGGTCCACGCTCCATAGTGGTCGTAGGGGAAGTAGTGGGTACACATTCAGCTTCAGGCGCATGGTTCTCTCCATCATCATCTCCAGCTTCATCCTTCTCCTCTTCAAAGAGGTCCTCGGCCATCTCTTCATCACCTGCACATTCAAAGCCAAGAGAGGTACATGGCATTGTCTCGTCGAAGGTCACCTCGCAAGTCTCCATGATTTTGTTAGTCTCAAGGTTAAGCACCCTATAGGCTCTAGAGTGGTTAGCATATCCAAAGAAAATACCATCACTAGACCTAGCCTCAAACTTGTCGAGTTTTCCCTTCTTAAGAATAAAGCACTTGCAGCCAAGAACTCGGAAATGACTCACCTTGGGTGCCCGACCATGCATCGGCTCATAACAGGTCTTCTTCTTGAAAGCTCGCAATAAAATCATGTTGGAAAAATGACAAGCCGTATTGACCGCCTCGGCCCAATACCTCCTAGGAGTCCTGTGCTCATCGAGCATCGTCCTAGCCATCTCACAAAGAGTCCGATTTTTCCTTTCCACGACTCCATTTTGAGGGGGCACATAAGGGGTCGAATACTGATGTTCAAGACCTAGATCACGACAAAAAGCATCAAAACGAGACTTCTTGAACTCTGAGCCATTATCACTGCGGATGGCTCGAATAGCATTCCCATGCCTCTCGTTTTTCAACCTCACGATCAGATCTCGAACAAAACCAAATGTCTCACTCTTGTCTTCCAAGAAAAACACCCAAGCATAGCGAGAGTAATCGTCCACGACAACAAGCACATACCACTTCCCACCCACCGAGCGAACTCGAGCTGGCCCAACAAGATCCATATGCAACAGCTACTCCGTCGGACGCTCGGTCATGACATCGGTCAGGGGTGGATGGGGAGTGGCTACCATCTTGCCATGCCTACAAGGAGCACAAACCAAATCCTTCTCAAGCTTCAACCTCGGAAATCCTCGGACAAGGTCAAGACCACTCAAGCGGGAAACCAAATCAAAGCTCAAGTGTCCCAACCTCCTATGCCATTTCCACAAATCAGAAGAAGGACCGGCCATCAAACAGCGAGCGAGGACCCAAAGAACGAGAGAAATCGCCACGAAAATCGACCCTCGGGGATGATCATACGAGACAAGATCACCTCGAGAATCAAGCAAATGAGACTCGCCAGACTTGAAACGCACCTCAAAACCTTCATCAAGCAACTGAGAAACCGAAAGCAAATTGAAACCCAAAGACTTCACAAGAGCCACTCTCTTCAACGTTACCTTGTCACTCACATGCACAACACCCTCCGAAAGCACCCTTCCTCGTCCATTGTCCCCAAAAGTGATGTACATCTTTTCCTTCACTGGGGTGAGGCTGGAGAACCACTTCTTATCTCCGGTCATGTGTCGAGAACACCCGGAGTCGATCAACCAAATGTCCTCCAAGCCTCCCCGCCCGCAAATCAAACAAGAACGAGAATGAACTAGCGACTCGACACGGGGTTAGCACACGAAAAGTTAAACCGGTGTCGAGCCATCCGCTCAAAAGAGGGGTTAGCAAACATCATTCCCTTGCCGCCAAACTTCCCATGTCCCATGGGAGGAGTACGAGCACCACGAGGGGGAAAACGTGGTCTGTAGTTCCTCTGGAACCCAAAGCTGCGATCATCTCCCCTAAACCCGTATTGAGGACGAGTAGGAGGACGTCCAGCAAAACCACCACGAGCCCGACCAAACCTCTCACCAGCACGCGCACCATCATCTCTCCTAGCAAACCTCTCACCACCACCTCTCTGTGGAAACCTGCCAACACTCCTCACACTTCCCACACCCCGTGGAAGTGGCACTCTAGGCTCAGGAATACCATGAGACTGGCGATACTGTCCCCGGTTTGCTTGCTCCCTAGCAAGCCTCTCATCCCTCTTCCTCTTGTAGCAAAACTCTGCAAGATGCCTCTCCTTGCCACAATACTCACACCCGAAGGGGATGGGTTTTGGTTTTGGCTCTGGCTTCTCTCTAAGTTTCTCACCCTTCTCACCCACAAACTTCACTGGTTTCTGGAAATCATTTGTTTTAGGTGGAAATTTGGGTGGATCTTGGGTTGTGTCAAGCTTGTTGCAAAGGTGGTTGGGCTTTGGTGTGAAAGAGTTCTTGGGTGCTTTTGGAAGTGGGACTTGGATATCTCCAATCACCTCAAACTCGGGGTTAGACTCAACACACTTCTCATACACACTCTCCCCACTGTTCTCTCCCACTTTCTCACCCAACTTCTCAAAACCCAAAGCACGACCATCCTCTCTCTTGAACTCCTCAATCATGATTTTCAATTGAGGTTCCTGCCCGTACAACCAACCCAACACCTTCCTCAAATAGTCATTCTCCTCATAGATGACATCCAAACGGGAAGTAAGTTCAAGATTGCGCAAAGTAACTTCATCACAACCTAGTGCATGCATTGACAACAGGAGATTTCAAAGATGCTTCCAAAGAACTAATGGTAGAACGAGCATCAACAAGCTTAGCATGCATAGTAGGACATGATTTACAATCACCAAGCAAAGTAGGTCTAGCCTTAAGCTCATCATATTCAGTCCTAAGAGCATCTAGTTTAGCCAAAGTGGAAGCATTCTTCTCATTAAGCAACTTGATCTCATTCAACCAAGCATCACACTCAACACATTCAACATCATTAGGAGTAGTAGGAGCAAGTTTCAAAGAATCATTCTCAAGTTTCAATTCAAGCAATTTTGACTCTAACTCTCCTACTTTCTCACTAGCATTCTCAAGTTGAGCCCTAAGATCTTTCCTCATCTTTTTGGCATCTCTTAGCACACTATCACGGTTGTCAATCAAGCCATTCAACCTAGAAATCTCAGCAAGCAAAGAGTCAGGGTCACGATTTACCTCATCCTCCGAGTCGGAGTCGCTGTCTTCCTTCTCGCTCTTCTTGCTGCTTGAGCTATGGGCCATGCCACAAAAGCCCTCAAGCGCCACACAGCCAACCCGCCGAGGTTCCGCTTGCACTCTTCTTGCCATTGCGCCTCCCGGCGTCTTCATCTTCGCCGCTTGAGCTTGATCGCTCCTCGCTTGAGCTTGAGTCAACGTCACTCACACCGGCCACCATCGCTTTTGCCTTGTTCTTCTTGTAGCCGCTCTTGCTCGGTCGCCGCTTGTCCTTGTCCTTGCTCTTGGACTTGTTGAAGTGCTTGCCCTTGGAGTACTTGTCTTCACGCCTCGGGTGCGCCTTGTACTCGTTCACCTTATACTTGTTCTCCTCCGCTTCCGGCACTCGGCGATGAAGTGGCCACGCTTGCCACACTTGTAGCACGTCCCCGAGCTCCGCCTTGTGTTCCTCCGACTCTCGTGTAGCCGATCAAACCTCCTTGAGAGCAAGGCCGCCCTCCTCCTCGCCCAGCACATCAAACTCCTCATCCGGAATGGACATAAGAGAAGACAAGGAAAAGCTCGTCGACGGGAAGGGTTAGATTTTCCCTTTGATCCTCCCACAAGAGCAAGACTATGGTCGGTCGAGCCCTCATGCTTGGATTGCAACTTCCCGTCAACCTCGACTAGACTTGAGCTTAGAAAAGAGGTCATCCAACTCAATAGTCAAATAATGCCCGGACTCCTTGATGGCCTCAACCTTAGCACCCCAAACATTTGGGTCCAAGACATGCAAGAGCTTCAAAGCTCGATCATGCTCGGTGTAAGGAAAATCCTCAACATTAGCTTTCATGTTGTTCACGATGGCGGTGAACCTCTCGAAACATCGCATCAATGTCCTCACCGGAAGTGGAGTGAAGTTCTCATATTGCATCCGGAAGAGACAAAGAGGCGAGCCTTCACATGGTTATCACCACCGTGAGCAACCAACAACTTCTCCCAAATTTGCCAAGCAAGATTCAAATGGCGAACACGCTCAAACTCTGGATCACACAAGCTCCGGACCAAGTGATCAACGGCTTTTGCATTAGCCTCATACTTGGCCTTGGCACCGGCATCGGTCACCATAAGAGTATGGATGTTGACCGGAATAGCATAGGTCTTGTCAAGCACAATGAAATTCAACAGTTTCCCACGAAGAAAGATCATCATACGAGCCGCCCACTTGTGGTAACCCTTGCCATCGAAGTGCGGCGGACCGCCCCTCTCAACGTACGCCATCTTAGAATTCGAGACTTGTCAAAGTCACAAAGAATCCGGCACCAAGCTCTGATACCAATTGAAGGATCAGATGGCGACTAGAGGGGGGGAGTGAATAGGAGCCGGTAAAAATTCTTTCCAAAGAACCCGGCCTATACCCTAGTCAAACCCCGGTCACACACGAGCGATGGATCGAATCACACACCAATCGCCAAGACCACGAGGTTATGGATCAACCTCTAGCCTTAGGAACGATTCCTTGAAGCACACGCGGAAGCACGAAAGAAGGAAGGGAGGAATCGAACCAAGAAGCAAAGCACTCAGGCTTTGGCGGACCGTCCGCGCAGGCCTCGCGGACTGTCCGACCTAAAGCCGCGGACCGTCCGCGCCAACCCTGCGGACTGTCCGGCCCTACGCCGTGGACCGTCTGTTAAAGCACACAGAACCACCAGAAGCGACCCGAGAAAAACGGACCGTCCGCCAAGGCCGGGCGGACCGTCCGCGTGGGTCGCGGACCGTCCACTACTCAAGCTCGGGCCGTCCGCAAACCAGCTGCAACAAAAACCAAAAACCAAACCGGATCGAAAACAAGGACGCGCAAGAACACGACGAACACGCGACGAACACTACCCGCGCGGACCGTCCGCCAGCACCTCGCGGACTATCCGCCAGGTGCGGACAAAGCAGAAAACGCCCGACCCCGAAAGTCAACTCCCCCAAATCATCATCGGATTTCCCAAACGGTTGAAGCTATGGAGACAAGGGTTTGGGGACTTGAAAAGCGTCACACAAGGATGCTATAGCCCAAAAATCTTGCCTCCTAACTCCCTAAAACACCGGGAATCGCGAATCCTTTGAGCACCACCAAAAGCTAGAGCACCGAATGAAAAACTACGAATCCAAGTGGTTTCTCGGCGTTTGAGGGCACAAGATCAATCACAAAGATGCACGAGACATCTATCCATGTTTTCCTCAAAGAAAGCCGGGGAGAAACCCACTCAAATTCGCGGAATCAAACCGGGAACAAAGGCACGAAAACAAGCACAAAAGACCACGAGAAACACAACTCCGAATCTTCTATACAAACCAGGAAAGATTCACAAGGTCTAGCATGCCGCCCTAGCATCCATCCCTCTCAACAAATCTCTCATGAAGCTCTCATGCTAGCCTAGAGAGAATGGAAGAAAAATAGCTACGAAAATGAGAAATGGGAGGGAGGAAATGAAACCCTAAGTCGCGGAGAGAGAGAGCCATCCACACACACTCATGGCTTATCTATCAGGTCCCGCCGGAGTGGTAAATGACTCGAGTGCCCCTAACTTAACTACTGGCGATACAACCCACGTAGGGGCATTTAGGTAATGTTTGTGGGTCTTGCCATCGGACGGCCACGCCTTTGCCGCACCCCGCGTCCTCCCGACGCAAGCCATGCGATCCCGCCGCGTGTCCTCCGCCTCGAAGCTTCCCGACACGCCCGGATCCCGTCTCCGTCGTGTTGGGCCCTCGGACTTGGTTTTGAGGCCCAAACCAAGAAACCGTCCGCCGATGGTTTTGTGGGCAAACCACCAAACCCCGCGTGCCCGGTCCGCCTCCCGCCAAACCACTTGACTCGACCGCCACCGTGCACCGCTCGTCGTCCATGACTTCGTCTTGCTCGTATCGCCACCATGTGGCCCGCACCCGGGCCCCGCCGTCCACCGGGTCTCTCGAACCGAGCCTACTTGTCTCTCCATCTCCCCGAGGCCCCTCAAGGCCGAAGACCTTTCGCGCCCGTTCTTCACCCGCAACAACACGAACTAGGCCGCGGCCTACACCCGCGCACTAAGCCAAGAGTCGGTCCAACACCCGTTGTCAATCACTCATCACTGAGGAGCGGTCATCCATCGACCACCGGGACGCTCCCGGTCCTCACCCCTCAAGGCCGAAGACCTTTCGCGCCCGTTCTTCACCCGCAACAACACGAACTAGGCCGCAACCTACACCTACGCACTAAGCCAAGAGTCAGTCCAACACCCGTTGTCAATCACTCATCACTGAGGAGCGGTCATCCATCGACCACTAGGACGCTCCTGGTCCTCAATCTCCCCCTTGATGAGTGCATTGACAACACACAACACGAAATGAAATCTAGAAAAAGAAAGAAAGGAAGAAGAAAGAAAAACAAAGAAGCTCAACTCATGACCAAAACCAAGGAAAGGCAAAGAAAGGTCACAAGCCAAGCAAAGCACAAACTCCACACTGAAATCAGCAAGAAAGCTCCCCCTGAACAAATGCAAGCTCCCCCTGAACATGTGGATGCAAACTTCCAAATTTTAGCTCACCTCTTCTGAATTTTCATTAAGCTCACCTCTTCTCCCCCTTGTTGACAATGTATGAATCAAGGTGAAAATGCAGAAATACAAAACAAAGCATATAAACATCTACATGAGCTTCTCAAATAAGCCAAATCTAGTGTCAAAGGCTAAAAATGAGACAAAGATCACACATATGAATCATAGCATAGTCAAAGCATTGCCACAAGTAATATATGAAAATACAAGCATGTGACAAAGCAAAATTTTCAGATTTAAGCGGCTTTTACCAAAAGAAGGCTCGCTTCACATGTAAAAGCCTATTCATGTCACACTTGAGCCACAAACATGCATACCATTCAAAGATCATACAAGGATATCAAATTCTCGGCAAAAGATCATGGCAAACACCCATAAAGCAAAGCATGTCATGTCAAAGCTCATGAGCCATGTGTTCACTTCGGGGAGACTTCTCCACTGGTGAACATCATGCAATATGTTTTGCACCCATATGTGAAAGATAAGACATTTTAAGCACAGGCATGATGGATGGAGCATTTTTCAAGCATTATACACTTCTTTTCAAGATTAAATCATTTCATGGTACATGAAGTGCTTTGCGGCAAAAAGAAGCTTATGCTCCCCCATGAATGCAACATAGGCTAAACATTCACGATGATATTCGGCCTTTGGCCCAAATGCAAGAAAAAGACATCCAAGCACAATCTAAGCATGAAAAGCACATTTAGACCAAACTGTGACATGGATACACTACTACACACGAGTGGAGCACATTTCACCAAAAATTAGTCAAGATTAGCATTTATTTCAAAAAGGGCTATCTCACCACACATATATCTCAAATATTTCAAGAGCATAGCCTCACATCACCATTTCTCCACACATATGACTAATATCTCACAAATAGCCAAAGAAACTCAAATAAGGCATATGAAACAAGCTCATCATCCTAAAATGCAATATGATACAATTGCAACATGATATATGACAAGATGGCTATCCTACCATGGTTTATACATCAAGCAAAGAATGTATATACATCAAAGTAAACATGGTATGATACATATGGTACAAAAAGGAAATCCCCCAAGAATCAAGTAGAAAGGGCAACAAACCCCAAGTTCCCCCCGCAAGCGCACAAAAGTAGCTTGGTCGAGAGGCTTTGTAAAGATGTCGGCTAGCTGATCTTGGGTAGGGACATGACTCAACACAATGTTTCCTTTTTCCACATTGTCCCACAAGAAATGATACCTCACTTCTATGTGTTTGGTTCTGGAGTGAAGCACTGGGTTTTTGGCTACGCTTATGGCACTGGTGCTATCACAAAGAAGTGGGATCTGGGTGCTCTCCTCACCATAGTCTCTCAAAGTGTATGAAATCCACAACAGTTGGGAACAACAACTCGCGGCTGCAACATACTCCGCCTCGGTGGTAGACTGAGCTACACTAGACTGCTTGCGGGAAGACCATGAAACCAACGAAGACCCAAGAAACGGCAAGTACCGAAGTAGACTTCCTCTCGACTCGACAACCAAAGAAAATCCGCATCGAAAAAACCATGAAGAGAAAGAGTCGAGGAGGAAGAATACCAAAGGCCAAGACCAGGGCGGATCGTAGGTACCGAAGATCCTCTTGACGGCTGTCGATGTGATGTCCTCGGCGAAGCTCGAAAACGAGCGCACGGACACACGGCCGAACCGTATGTCCGGCCTCGTTGCCGTCAAGTAGAGGAGGGAGCCGATCATGCTCCGTACTCTCGGCGGTCCACGGGTTCTCCGTCCTCGTCCGTATCCAAAGTGGTCGTACTCCCCATGGGAGTCGACATCGGCTTCACATCTTGCATCCGGAACTTCTTCGAAGATGTCTTTCGTGTACTTGGTATGGTGCACAAATGTTCCATCCTTCACTTGCTTGATCTGCGCCCGAGAAAATACCGCAACTCGCCGGTCCGCTCATCTCGAACTCCCCGCTTCATCTCATCCGCAAACTTGGCAACAAGGTTATGTGACGAGCCACCAAACACAATATCATCCACGTATATCCGAACAATCAACAAGTCATTTCCATGCTTGAGGAGAAACAAGGTCCTATACACGGTACCCATCACAAACCCTCTCGCTCAACGTAAAACCTCTCAATCTCCCATACCAAGCACGGGCGCCCGTTTCAACCCATACGCAGCCCTTTTCAACCTATACACCCCGTGTGGGTACAACTCGCTCTCAAGCCCGTGTGGCCGCTTCACATACACCTCCTCCTCTATGACCCCATTCAGAAAGGCACTCTTCCCATCCATCTAAAAGAACTTGAACCCTTTAGCCACGGCAAAGGCTAGAAGGATCTGAATTGCCTCAAGACGAGCCACAGGAGCAAAGGTCTCCTCATAGTCGATCCCCTCCTTCTGACTAAACCCCTGAGCAACAAGTCTGGACTTGTTCCTCACAACCATCCCGTTCTCACCCTCTTTGTTCTTCCAAACCCACTTGGTTCCTATAGGATGGCAATTTGGAGGTGGTTCAACTAGCTCCCACACCTGGTTCCTCTCAAAGTTTTCCAACTCCTCATGCATAGAATTGACCCAGTTTGCATCAGATAAAGCATGTCCAATGTCCTTGGGCTCAAAGGTGGCAACAAATGCAGCATGAGCGAAATGAGAGGAATTCCTGGACCTTCATCGTGTAGTACGTTCGTCGATGTCCCCAATGATCTTCGACAGGGGATGAACTTCTTGAATTCGCCGGGGAGCCTCACGCCTCGAGACTATCTCCCCCTCAACTTCAGCTTCTCTCGCCTGGTCCTCTTGTCGCACCGTCGTTGTCCATGAAGTAGACGGTCCACGCTCCATAGTGGTCGTAGGGGAAGTAGTGGGTACACACTCAGCTTCAGGCGCATGGTTCTCTCCATCATCATCTCCAGCTTCATCCTTCTCCTCTTCAAAGAGGTCCTCGGCCATCTCTTCATCACCTGCACATTCAAAGCCAAGAGAGGTACACGGCATTGTCTCGTCGAAGGTTACCTCGCAAGTCTCCATGATTTTGTTAGTCTCAAGGTTGAGCACCCTATAGGCTCTAGAGTGGTTAGCATATCCAAAGAAAATACCATCACTAGACCTAGCCTCAAACTTGTCGAGTTTTCCCTTCTTAAGAATAAAGCACTTGCAACCAAAGACTCGGAAATGACTCACCTTGGGTGCCCGACCATGCATAAGCTCATAACAGGTCTTCTTCTTGAAAGCTCGCAATAAAATCTTGTTGGAAACATGACAAGCCGTATTGACCGCCTCAGCCCAATACCTCCTAGGAGTCCTGTGCTCATCGAGCATCGTCCTAGCCATCTCACAAAGAGTCCGATTTTTCCTTTCCACAACTCCATTTTGAGGGGGCACATAAGGGGTCGAATACTGATGTTCAAGACCTAGATCACGACAAAAGGCATCAAAACGAGAGTTCTTGAACTGCGAGCCATTATCCCGCGAATAGCTCGAATAGCATTCCCATGCCTCTCATTTTTCAACCTCACGATCGGATCTTGAACAAAACCAAATGTCTCACTCTTGTCTTCCAAGAAAAACACCCAAGCATAGCGAGAGTAATCGTCCACCACAACAAGGACATACCACTTCCCACCCACCGAGCGAACTCGAGCTGGCCCAACAAGGTCCATATGCAATAGCTCTGTCGGACGCTCAGTCATGACATCGGTCAGGGGTGGATGGGGAGTGGCTACCATCTTTCCATGCCTACACGGAGCACAAACCAAATCCTTCTCAAGCTTTAACCTCGGCAATCCTCGAACAAGGTCAAGACCACTCAAGCGGGAAACCAAATCAAAGCTCAAATGTCCCAACCGCCTATGCCATTTCCACAAATCAGAAGAAGGACCAACCATCAAACAGCGAGCGGGACCCAAAGAACAAGAGAAATCAGCCCTGAAAATCTGACCCTCAGGGATGATCATACAGACAAGATCACCTCGAGAATCCAGCAAACGAGACTCACCAGACTTGAAACGCACCTCAAAACCTTCATCAAGCAACTGAGAAACCGAAAGCAAATTGAAACCCAAAGACTTCACAAGAGCAACTCTCTTCAACGTTACCTTGTCACTCCCATGCACAACACCCTCAGACATCACCCTTTCTCGTCCATTGTCCCCAAATGTGATGTACATCTTTTCCTTCACTGGGGTGAGGCTGGAGAACCACTTCTTATCTCCGGTCATGTGTCGAGAACATCCGGAGTCAATCAACCAAATGTTCTCCAAGCCTCCTGCCTGTAGTCAGAAACAAGAATGAGAGTGAGCTAGCGACTTGACACTGGGGTTAGCACATAGAAAATTAAACCAGCGTCGAGCCATCTGCTCAAAAGAGGGGTTAGCAAACATCATTCCCTTGCCACCAAACTTCCCATGTCCCATGGGAGGAGTACGAACACCACGAGGGGGAAAACGTGGTCCGTAGTTCCTCTGGAACCCAAAGCTGCGATCATCTCCCCTAAACCCGTATTGAGAACGAGTAGGGGGACGTCGAGCAAAGCCACCACGAGCCCGACCAAACCTCTCACCAGCACGCACACCATCATCTCTACTCTCAAACCTCGCACCACCACCTCTCCGTGGGAACACTCGCCAACACTTCTCACACTTCCCACACCCCGTGGAAGTGGCACTCTAGGCTCAGGAATACCATGAGACTGGTGATACCTGTCCTGGTTTGCTTGCTCCTTAGCAAGCCTCTCATCCCTCTTCCTCTTGTAGCAAACTCTGCAAGATGCCTCTCCTTGCCACAATAATCACACCTGAAGGGGATGGGTTTTGGTTTTGGCTCTGGCTTCTTTCTAGGCTTCTCACCCTTCTCACTCACAAACCTCACCGATTTCTGGAAGTCATTTGTCTTAGGTGGGAATTTGGGGATCTTGGGTTGTGTCAAGCTTGTTGCAAAGGTGGTTGGGCTTTGGTGTGAAAGAGTTCTTGGGTGCTTTTGGAAGTGGGACTTGGATGTCTCCGATCACCTCAAACTCGGGGTTAGACTCAACACACTTCTCATACACACTCTCCCCACTGTTCTCTCCCACTTTCTCACCCAACTTCTCAAACCCCAAACCACGACCATCGGCTCTCTTGAACTCCTCAATCATGATTTTCAATTGAGGTTCCCGCCCCGTACAACCAACCCAACACCTTCCTCAAATAGTCATTCTCCTCATAGATGACATCCAAACGGGAAGTAAGTTCAAGATTGCGCAAAGTAACTTCATCACAGCTAGAGCATGCATTTGCAACGGGAGATTTCAAAGATGCTTCCAAAGAACTAATGGTAGAACGAGCATCAACAAGATTAGCATGCATAGTAGGACATGATTTACAAGCACCAAGCAAAGTAGGTCTAGCCTTAAGCTCATCATACTCAGTCCTAAGAGCATCTAGTTTAGCCAAAGTGGAAGCATTCTTCTCATTAAGCAACTTGATCTCATTCAACCATGCATCACACTCAAGACACTCAACATCATCAGGAGTAGTAGGAGCAAGTTTCAACGAGTCATTCTCAAGTTTCAATTCAAGCAATTTGGACTCTAACTCTCCTACTTTCTCACTAGCATTCTCAAGTTGAGCCCTAAGATCTTTCCTCATCTTTTTGGCATCTCTTAGCACACTATCACGGTTGTCAATCAAGCCATTCAACCTAGTGATCTCAGCAAGCAAAGAGTCGGGGTCATGATTTACCTCATCCTCCGAGTCGAAGTCGCTGTCTTCCTTCTCGATCTTCTTGCTGCTCGAGCTATGGGCCATCCCACAAAAGCCTTCAAGCGCCACACAACTCAACCCACTGAGGTTCCGGCTTGCATTCTTCTTGCCCTTGCGCCTCCCGGCGTCTTCATCTTCACTGCTTGAACTTGACTGCTCATCGCTTGAGCTTGAGTCGACGTCGCTCGCACCGGCCACCATGGCTCTTGCCTTGTTCTTCTTGTAGCCGCCCTTGCTTGGTCGCCGCTTCTCCTTGTCCTTGCTCTTGGACTTGCTGAAGTGCTTGCCCTTGGAGGAGTACTTGTCTTCACGCCTCGGGTGCGCCTTGTAGTCGTTCATCTTGTACTTGTTCTCCTCCGCTTCCGGGCACTCGGCGATGAAGTGGCCACGCTTGCCACACTTGTAGCACGTCCCTGAGCTCCGCCTTGTATTCGTCTGACTCTCGTGTAGTCGATCAAACCTTCTTGAGAGCAAAGCCAGCTCCTCCTCGCCCAGCACATCAAACTCCTCATCTGGAATAGACATAAGAGAAGACAAGCAAAACTGTCGACAGGAAGGGTTAGATTTGCCCTTTGATCTGCGCACAAGAGCAAGACTATGGTCAGTCGAGCCCTCATGCTTGGATTGCAACTTCTTGTCAACCTCATCCGACTTGAGCTTAGAAAAGAGGTCATCCAACTCAATAGTCAAATACTGCCCAGACTCCTTGATGGCCTCAACCTTAGCACCCCAAATATTTGGATCCAAGACATGCAAGAGCTTCAAAGCCTGATCATGCTCGGTATAAGGAAAATCCTCAACATTAGCCTTCATGTTGTTCACGATGGCGGTGAACCTCTGAAACATCGCACCGATGTCCTCACCGGGAAGTTGAAAGAAGTTCTCATATTGCATCCGGTAAGAGACAAAGAGGCGAGCCTTCACATGGTTATCACCACCGTGAGCAACCAACAACTTCTCCCAAATTTGCCAAGCAAGATTCAAATGGCGAACACGCTCAAACTCAGGATCACACAAGCTCCGACCAAGTGATCAACAACTTTTGCATTTGCCTCATACTTGGCCTTAGCACCAGCATCGGTCACCATAAGAGTATGGATGTTGACCGGAATAGCATAGGTCTTGTCAAGCATAATGAAATCCAACAACTTGCCACGAAGAAAGATCATCATACGAGCCGCCCACTTGTGGTAACCCTTGCCATCGAAGTGCGGCGGACCGCCCCGCTCAACGTATGTCATCTTAGGATTCAAGACTTGTCAAAGTCGCAAAGAATCCGGCACCAATCTCTGATACCAATTGAAGGATCAGATGGCGACTAGAGAGGGGGGAAGTGAATAGGAGCCGGTACAAATTCTTCTCGAAGAACCCGGCCTATACCCTAGTCAAATCCCGGTCACACACAAGCGATGGATCGAATCACACACCAATCGCCAAGACAACGAGGTTATGGATCAACCTCTAGTCCTAGGAACGATTCCTTGAAGCACACGCGGAAGCACAAGAAGGGAAGAGAGGAATCGAACCAAGAAGCAAAGCACACGAGCTCGGCGGACCGTCCCGGCCAGGAGAGGCGGATCGTCCGCACGGCCACGCGACCGTCCGCCAATGTACCGCGGACCGTCCGCACAGTACGGTGGACCATCCGGCTCGGGCCGCGGACTGTCCGTTAAAACCAACAGAACCACCAGAAGCGAACCCCGAAAAACGGACCGTCCATGGGGAGCACGCGGACGTCCGCCGGCACCGCCGACCGTCCGCCCGCCGCCGCGACCGTCCGAAACTCGTCCAACCAAAACTCAAAATCGCGACGGATCGAAACGAAAGGCGAGCAAGAACACGAAGAACACCTGACGAACACGTGCGGCGCGGACCGTCCGCCTGGACGCCGCGGGCCGTCCGCGAGGCACGGACGAGAAGCGAAAAAACGCCCGACCTCGAAGGTCAACTCCCCCAAATCATCATCGGATTTCCCAAACGGTTGAAGCTGTGGAGACAAGGGTTTGGGGACTTGAAAAGCATCACACAAGGATGCTATAGCCCAAAAATCTTGCCTCCTAACTCCCTAAATCTCCGGGAATCGCGAATCCTTTGAGCCCCACTAAAAGCTAGAGCACCGAACGAAAATCCTTGAATCGAAGTGGTTTCCCGGCGTTTGAGGCCACAAGATCAATCACAAAGATGCACGAGACATCTATCCATGTTTCCCTCAAAGAAATCTAGGGAGAAACCCACTCAAATCCGCGGAATCACACCGAGAACAAAGGCACGAAAACAAGCACAAAAAGACCACGAAAAACACAACTCCGAATCTTCTATACAAACCAGGAAAGATTCACAAGGTCTAGCATGCCGCCCTAGCATCCATCCCTCTCAACAAATCTCTCATGAAGCTCTCATGATAGCCTAGAGAAAATAGAGAAGAAAATAGCTACGAAAAATGAGAAATGGGAGGGGGGAAATGAAACCCTAAGTCGCGGAGAGAGAGAGCCACACACACACCCTCATGGCTTATATATCGGGTCCCGCCGGAGTGGTAAATGACTCGACTACCCCTAACTTAACTACTGGCGATGCAACCCACGCAGGGGCATTTAGGTAATGTTTGTGGGTCTTGCCATCGGACGGCCACGCCTTTGCCGCACCCCGCGTCCTCCCGATGCAAGCCATGCGATCCCCGCCGCGTGTCCTCCACCTCGAAGCTTCCCGACACGCCCGGATCCCGTCTCCGTCGTGTTGGGCCCTCGGACTTGGTTTTGAGGCCCAAACCAAGAAACCGTCCTCCGATGGTTTTGTGGGCGAACCACCAAACCCCGCGTGCTCGGTCCGGCCTCCCGCCAAACCACTTGACTCGACCGCCACCGTGCACCGGCTCGATTGTCCATGACTTCGTCTTGCTCGTGTCGCCACCATGTGGCCCGCACCCAGGTCCCGCCGTCCACCGGTCCCTCGAACCGAGCCTACTTTTCTCTCCATCTCCCGGAGGCCCCTCAAGGCTGAAGACCTTTCGCGCCCGTTCTTCACCTGCAACAACACGAACTAGGCCGCAGCCTACACCTGCGCACTAAGCCAAGAGTCAGTCCAACACCCGTTGTCAATCACTCATCACTGAGTAGCGGTCATCCATCGACCACTGGGACGCTCCTGGTCCTCACGTTCGAGGTCGCGGACTTTTGCTCATCATACCACACCATTTTCGGACGACCTATGCTCGCCAAGTTCATGGCTATACCACATCACACTTACCTCATCATGAAGATGTCGGTGCCAAACGGAATCCTTTACGTCCTCGGGGACATCATGGTCTCCTACAATTGCGAAAGCGCCACCGTCGAGCTCTCCAAAGATTCAACAATCAAAGCCGCAACAACGATCATGGTCGCTCAGGCAGCCAAGATCGACCAAACTACTCTTCAAGTACCGGAGCAGAAGCTTACAAGCACGGCTTTGGACCCAAGTCCAGCCGTCAAGAAGGTTTGCCTCGGCCTGCCCGACGCATCCAAGGAAGTCATCATCGGGGCCGACCTCGACCCCAAATAGGAACTCGCGCTCACCAGCTTCCTCAGGGACAACGCTGACATCTTCGCATGGAGTCCGTCCGATATGCCTGGAGTCGCCAGGGAGCTGGCTGAGCACAGACTGGAAGTCAACAAGACTGCTCGACCTATCAAGCAAAAGCTCCGGCGATTTGCGAAAGATAGAAAACAAGCTATAGAAGTAGAAGTCTGTAAGCTCTTAGTTGCAGGTTTTATTAGAGAATGTCAACACCTGGTTTGGCTCGCAAACCCGGTTCTTGTATTAAAGAAAACTGGTGCATTAAGAATGTGTATCGATTACACCGACCTTAACAAGCACTGCCCAAAGGATCCGTTCCCTCTTTCTCGTATCGACTAGGTCGTGGACTCCATGGTCGGTAGCATCCTACTCTGCTTCCTCGACTGCTACTCAGGGTATCATCAGATAGCCCTGCATCCTGACGACGAAGACAAGACAGCGTTCATAACGCCCCACGACATCTACTGCTATAAGGTCATGACCTTTGTCCTGAAAACGCTAGAGCAACCTACCAAAAGGCAATTCAAAAGTGCTTGAAGACCCAAATTGGGAAGAACGTCGAAGCTTATGTGGACGATGTAGTTGTCAAGACTAGAGAAGAAGACAAGCTCATCGCCGACCTCACCGAAACCTTTGCCAATCTACGAGCGTTCCAATGGAAGCTCAACCCAACGAAGTGTGTCTTCGGTGTCCCTTACAGATTGCTGCTGTGCTTCATGGTCGGGCACCGAGGCATCAAGGCCAACCCAGCGAAGATCGATGCTATACGCAAGATGGCCAAGCCATCCAACAAGAAAGACGTCATGAAGCTCACCGGTATGATGGCGGCTCTAGGTCGTTTCATCAGCAAGCTCGGTGAAAAAGGACTACCTTTCTTCAAGCTATTGAAGAAGGCTGACAAGTTCGTATGGGACGACGAAGCCCAGAAAGTGTTCGAGGCTCTCAAAGAGTCTTTGACAACACCACCGGTTATGACACCTCCAATACCGAAGGAAACGCTCCTACTCTACATCTCTACCACCACTAATGTGGTCAGCACAGTTCTCGTCGTCGAGCGAGAAGAAGAAGGGCAGGCCTACCGTGTTCAACGACCCGTGTATTATGTGAGCGAGGTCCTGGCCGACGCTAAACACGTTACACACAACCTCAGAAGCTGCTCTATGCGCTCCTGATCACGTCAAGAAAGCTTCGACATTACTTCCAGGCTCATAAGATTGTGGTGCCGTCTTCCTTCCCCTTGGGAGAGATCATCCACAACCGCGACGCCAATGGCCGCATCGTCAAATGGTCAGTTGAGCTTGGAGAATTTGAAATCGAGTTTTGCCTCAGGCAAGCGATCAAGTCGCAGATCCTCGCAGATTTCGTGTCTGAGTGGACGGAGATCCAGATGCCCCCTCCCAAGGAGCGGCCTGAACACTAGATAATGTACTTCGACGGCGCCCTCAACCTCGAAGGAGCAGGAGCAGGTGTGTTGCTGATCTCTCCCCAGGGAGAGCAGCTCAAGTACGTCCTGTAGATTCATTACAAGGCCTCCAACAACAGAGTAGAGTATGAAGCCCTGATCCACGGGCTCCGAATAGCAGTGTCCCTTGGTATCAAGCGACTACTAGCTTTCGGCGATTCCAAGGTCGTCATCGAGCAAGTCAACAAGGAGTGGGACTGCGTCAAGGACACGATGGATGCTTACTGCGCTGAGATTCGTAAACTCAAAGGCCACTTCGAGGGAATCGAATTCCAGCACGTCCCACGCAACAACAACGTCGCCGCCGACGTGCTTTCCAAACTAGGCTCTCGTCGAGCCCTAGTCCCAGCAAGCGTGTTCGTCCAAGACCTACGTAAGCCTTCAATCAAACTCCTGGATCCTAATAATCCGGAGTCATATTCAAACGATCAGAATTTAGCACCTCCCCATAACGTGCTCATGTCTGAAAAAGAGGATGATTGGAGCAAGCCCTTCATAGACTTCATACTTGACCAGCTTGTCCCCGAAGACAAAGCGGAGCGAGAACGTATGACGCGGCGAAGTGCTAACTACATCGTGATTGGTTCCGACCTATACAGGAAAGCTGCCTTCACTGGCATCTTGATGAAGTGTATCCTACGATCGGAGGGTCTACAACTCTTAGCTGAGATTCACAGCGGCGAGTGTGGCTGCCACGCGGCATCCACGAACTTGGTCAATAAGGCGTATCGATCTGGATTCTATTGGCCCACGGCCATAACTGACGCTAAAGATCTCATCAAGAGGTGCAAAGGATGCCAGTTTTTTTGCCAAACAGCAGCACCTGCCAGCTCAGGCCCTGCGCACTATTCCTCCATCTTGGCCCTTCGCTATGTGGGGTCTCGACGCGGTAGGACTGTTTCGTACCGCTCCGGGCGTCTACAAACATATCCTGGTTGTTGTAGACAAATTCACAAAGTGGATTGAGATCCGACCTGTTGCGAAAGTAACATCGGAAGAGGTAGTTAAATTCATCAGAGACATCAAACACCGCTTCGGTGTGCCTAACAGGATCATCATTGTTCTAGGCAAAGCTTTCACTGGCTCGGTCTTCTAGGATTTCTGCCAAGACAACCTCATTGACATCTATTATTCCTCGGTCGACCACCCACGGTGCAACGGCCAGGTCGAAAGAGCCAACGGCATGGTGCTCCAAGCACTCAAGGACCATATCTACGACGACGCCTCCAACTACGCCACCGGATGGTTAGCTGAGCTGCCTCATGTAATTTGGGGTATCAGGACTCAAGTCAGCTCTGCGACAGGCTTTTCGCCCTTCTTTCTGGTCTACAGATCAGAAGCCATACTTCCTACTGACGTCACTTTCGGAGCTCCGCGAATTCAGTTCTACGAGGAAGGAGAGGCCGAGCAAACACGTCGCATCGACCTCGACAGTCTCAAAGAACAAAGACTCACCGCTGTCATGAGACAAGCTCGTCATGACCAGTAGCTACGTCGCTACCATGACCGCAACGTTAGGGAAACCTTCTTCAACGTTGGCGACCTCGTCCTTAGACACATCCAAAAAACCGACGGCATGCACAAGCTCTCTGCCCCTTGGGAGGGACCCTTCATGGTCACGGAAGTAATCAGCCTGTCAACATATCGACTGTAGTGGGGCGACGGGCAAGGAGTGCCCAACCCTTGGAACGTGGAGCATCTACGACGATTCTATCCGTAGATTAGTTTTTTCAAGCTATGTATTTCCGCCTTTTGTATTTCTCTTTTTCAGATTAAATAAAAAAAAGTATTTCAGGCAGTCCTCTGCTATGAGTCGAGCACTACCTCCTCCTTCCTCATACTATAAACACCCCCCTCGACATGCTCGGGGGCTTGGCTAAAGCCAACATCTAGGTCGCAAGACCTGGGGGTTCTAAGTCTTCCTTATTCCTTCCCCTCGATATGCTCGGGGGCTTGGCTAAAAAGCCAACCCAAGGGTCGCCCGACCTAAGGATATCATCGCAAACGAGTATAAAGCCTCCTACCGCCACGAGCATGCTTGGTCAGAAAGGTCGCTAGACCTGAGCCCCGGGCTCCTCCCTCGTGCGCCGATCTCTCGTAACCCTCCACGCTGAGTTGTAGAGGTCGGCAAGCCAGCCTCTCCGTGAGTAGTGGTTAGCGAGTCAAGAGTACAATACGTCGTCATCTGCAAGATCAACCAGAACTCGTGCAGGCAAAAGGCAAGTACTACGTTAGAGCTTTCTTCAACGTGTCTCTGTAAGTTTTTACAAGTCATGAGAGGAGGGGGAGGTACGGCTCCTAGCTACTACTGGTTGCTGTCGTCACCACCTTCGCCGCCGGATCCATCATCGCCTTCAAAGTCAATGCTCTCCGCCACCGCGGTGGCGGCTTCATCAACTTTGAGCTCCAAGGCTTGAAGGTCCTTTGTGGTGTCAGCACCGTCCTTGATCTTGGTCATTTCGACCTCAGGATAGTGGGACTTGACTCTCACCAGCGCATCGGTCGCAGGCGCCAAACCAGTTGTCCTCAGCAAAAGCAACAGCCTGTTAGGAGTATCTACCAGGCGCCGAGAGGTCCTCGTCCTCAGTCCCACCAGGAACAGTCCTGATGGGGTCAACATCCACGACTATTAGGGAGGTTGTCGCCCTAACCTCCCCAGCTGAGGTCTCGACACCCTCAGCGGTGCGTAGGGGAGAATCCGCCCTCGTGTCAGTCACGGGTGGCGAAGTCGTCACCCCTTCCGCTATTCCTCGCGTTGGGGTAGCGGTACGCACATCATCTGCAAGCGCCTCCCACACGGCCTGTGGCTCAGGCGACCTCGTGCGGAAGGGCGATGATGGGGCAACCGGCACTCCTTGTGGCCTTGCCACCGGCCTGCATGACAAAATACTTCGCCAAGTTAGAGTTCAGATAAAAAGCATAAAGATAGCATCAGCTCTTAAGGTAATACCTCGGCACAGCCGGAAGCTGAGTCTTCGGCCAAAACACCCGAGGCTTAATAGCCACAGGTATCTTCGCCTGCGCCGCCGCAGCACTGCGTTGCGCTTCCAAACCACGTCGGAGAACTTCCTCTGACGTCTTCTGCACCAGCTCCCGCTGCCTCTTGGCAGCAGGACTCTCCGGCCTCTTCGCCGCCTGGTCTTCAGGGACCGGCAATTCTTCAATGGCCTCATCCTTCTCCTTCTCCTCCTCCTCCTCATCTTCCTACCCGACCACCCATGAACGAGGCATCGTAATCGTTGGAGTAGCGACGACCGGAGGGGATGCGGCCCTTCTCTTCCTCCTCTTCTTCTTTTGCTTTGCGGCCTTCACCGCAGAGATCGCAACGGCAATGGCCGAAGCAGACTTCTTCGCTACCGTCGATCTGGTCCTGCGCCGGGACTTGGTGGCGCCAACAGTTGGATCCGTCCCAGCCTCTGCATCAGTGTCCTTGTCGGCCTCCACCAACGAGTCAGACTCGTAATTGTCCAACATACGACCTGCTGGAGGTGTGTACTTGTCCGACCTCAGCTTCCTCCGATGTGTCTCCCCCTCAGGGAGAGGCGCCGGGCACCACATCTGGAGCTCGTGCATCTACAAAACGGACGACATAGATGTCATACGACCTAAGTGAATCCAGAAAGCAAAGTACAACAACCTAAGGATAGATCTCAGGATCTTACCGGGTCAGCTGGCCTCTTCAATGAGTGTGCCTTCGGGCACTTCTTCACCTTCACTTTCCCAGAATACATTTGGGAAACTCTAGCCGCCATCTCCTCTCTGGAGACCTTGCGGTTCACCTCGCGTGTGGGATCTGATTGCCCAGGGTACTCATATGTCGGGTGGACCCGATCCTTGATCGGCTGGATCATCCGCCAGCAGAACGACCTCACCACCGCCGCTCCCGTCACTCCTCGTTTCTTCATGTCGCTGACAAGCTCCAGGACCCCCTTTAGGTCCTCGAGGTCACGGGTGGGGAGTCCTAGATCCCACTCACTAATCTTCACTGGCTTATGGCCAGTTCACCGCGGAAGACCCGGAATCTGGTCCGCAATGTAGAACCACTCCGACCTCCACCCGGCGGTGTTGTCGGGGAGGTCGATGTCTATCCATTCTGCCTTGAGGCCTGACCTCAAATTGAACATTACACCCCCCACTGGCCCTGACCTTTTGCCAGTACTTTTGACGCAGAAAAAATACCTCCACAACGTGAAGTGAGGCGGTATCCCCAGATACGCCTCACAAAAATGGATGAAAGTCGACACTATAGTGATGGAGTTTGGAACGAGGTGTACCAGCTCCAGCCTGTAGTAGTACAGCAGGCCGCGGAAGAAGTCTCCCGCCAGGAGGTTGAAGCCGCGCTCGAAGAAGGAAGCGAAGACGACCTGCTCCTTGACGTCCTCGCTCGGGAACTCTTCCCCAGCGGTGGCCCTCCACTCCACCTCTGTTTTCGGCCAAAGCAGCCCCCGGTCCACCAACGCCTGGATCTTGTCCTCGGTCATCGTCGACCGAACCCACGCCGCCTGGGGGTCCGGGATGCAAGTCGTCTCTGCCGCCATCTCACGGTTAGGGTTTGCGGTGGATCTAATATGGCACAGAGACTTGACGCGCATATGCCGGAGGAGCACAGCGCGAAGCGGTGGTGCTAGTACGAGCCTATCCGGAGGAGCGAGTTGGGCGCGCGGGCACGGGCGCGGGAGCACGGCGGTCGCAAGATCGCTGTAGCGAGAAAAGAGTGAAGGCGATGGGAGCGAGAGGAAGAAGATGAAAGGCCCCGGCTCACCCTATTTATAGGGGGCACCAAATCTATCCGTTGCGTGTAACACCCTAAAATTCCATCACTAAATTAATGTAAGCAACAAGGTGTTTTAGATTTTATTTTCTAAGGATTAAATAAATTATCAGATAAATTTGGTCTCTAAATATTTTAATATCATTTTAATAATTTAGAAGCAATAAGTGCTTGCGCATCATAATTTGAATGCATGGTGTTTTTGTTTGTTGGTGTGAAGCTTTAAAATGTTTTGAAAGTTTGAAAAGATTAAAAAAGGTTTGAATTTAAAGTTTGAAAAGTTTTGAAAAGTTTTTGAAAAAAAACAAAACTCTCCAAACCCCTAAACCTCTCTCCCTCTCCTCTCGGCCCAGCCCAACAGCTCTCCTCCCTCTCTTTCTTTTTCCTCGCTGGCCCACCTCCTCTTCTGGCCCACGAAGCCAGCGCGGCCCAACTCCCCCTCCTCTCTCTCGCACTCGCTGACAGGCCGGCCCCACCAGTCAGTGTCGCCTCCTACCTCCGGCCTCCTCCCCCCCGCCGGTCAACCGCGCGCCGCCGCCGATCTCCCCGCCTTCCCTCGCGCCCCCGCCATCAAACCTCCTCTTGAATACACACCGAAGCACCGAGCCGCCTCTCTCCTTAATTTCCTTCCGTCCCCCCCCCCCCCCCCCTTCAAGGCACCCATTGAATTCAAGTCGAAGCCGCCGGTGCCCCGGCCATTAATGGCATTTCTCCGCGCCGCCGCCGGTTCCTCTCCCTTCCTTCCCCTATATAAGCCGAGCCGCAGCCCCTCGCTTCTCCTTTTGCACCTCTCGGGGCACCCCTCCTCTCTAGTGCTCTCGCCGTCGACGAATCACCGCCGCCACCGAGGTGAAGCGCTCTCGCCTCCGCCATCTCCCCGCCGTCGTCCGCCCCCGCTCTCACCCATCTCTTTCTCCCGTTGCACTCGCAGACCCCCGTGCCGCCGTCCCCGCCCTCGGGGGCACGCGAGCCGAGGCCGCAACTACCTCCGCGGCTAGCGCCCGTGATCCCGTCCGCCCCTCTTCGCTGCACGTCGTATACACCGCGCCACCGCCGTCAACGAGCCCCTGGTGAGCTCCGCGCCGTCCTCCTCTTTCTCCTTGTCCAATCTACGTCGCGAATGGTGCACCGTGGCGCCTAAACCGCCGTCTCCGGCGAGCTCCGGTGAGTGTTCCAACCGGCGCCGCCGCGAATCGGCTGTGCACCGCTGTCCATCGCCGCGTGTCGCTTGCAAGCCACCAGGACCACCGGATCCAAGATCGACGACCCTAATCGCGTACCCCTTCGTTTAAGTGGCCGATGCACCGTGCACCCGTGGACCGTGGTCCACGGTGCGGTCCACACCCGCATCAGCGCCGCGCCAGCCGTCCATCACGCGATGAACGGCTGAGATCCAGCCCCCGCCCCGGTCAAACGCTTGTGGTCGCCGCCATTTTGCGGTTAGGCCCCTGTCCTTCTCCTTATCACAACCATACCCTCCCACCAGTAGAAATCCTTGCATTTAGGTCCTTTCTTTTGCGTTTAGGCCCTTGAGCCTTTTGTTTTCTCCGCAACCGTACATGCCCTGATCATTGGTCCAGATCTGCTCAAAGCCGAGTCAACCGGATCAGTACCAATCAACCTGAGTTGTTTGTGGGATTTTTGCAGAAAAGACCCTGTGCTTTCTAATATAACAACCATGCCCTTCCACCATTATAGATCATCACCGTTAGGTCCTGTTTTCTTCGTTTAAGCCCCTGAGCTTCTCTGTTTTCCCTGCCCGAGGTTCTAACTGGTTGTTTTACGCTATAAACCTTCGGTTTATATATGTAATTATGTTTTAGCCCCTGGTTTCTTGCAGTTAAGCCCCTGGAAGCCCTGTTTCTTCACAAAAAAGCCCCTGAAACTTGTTTTAGCCATATCTTTTCCGTCCTAACTCCGTTTTAAGCGTTCTTGGTGTCCACGTGACCGTCTTCTCAAGCCCGTCAGTTTTAGAACCTTGTTTTGGCTGTATCTTGTGCGTTTTAGCTCTGTTTCCACCGTTTCAAGTTGCGTTAGGCTCATATCAACTAAAACTACGTGATAGGACCAATGTTGTACATGTTCATTGTTTTATAATTTATTTAAATGTTAAATATGATTAAATCTTATTATGCATGCTTTTCTAATTAAAACCTAGTTAGAGTTCAACACGTGTTTTCATAAGAAAGTTAATATGCTTAATACTAGTTAAATATTTCTTATAATTAAAAGCTAATTAGATGTGTACCTCGATTTTTATAATCAAACTTAATTTGAGTAATGTTTATGCAATTTGCTTCCTAAATAAAAGCAATATAGGTTTATCTCGAGTTTTCTTAATTAAATTGTTAATTTGATCAATATGAATATAAATGTGTTTTTAAATTGTAATTTGATTAGAATAACTCGAAATATAAAGATAAGCGCCTAGATGCTTTTACATGCTTCTTTTGAATTAAAATGTTTAATTTGCATAAGCTAAACTTTAATATTTGTAAATAAAAATTTGACTAGGTTCACGTCGTCTTTTAAATACAAATATAACTTGCTTAATTATAAATAGGGTATTTCTTTGAAATAACCTATGCACACAATTTTATTTAATTAAAAAATATACCAAGCACATAGCTAGCTCTTGTTTGTGATCATCCAAAGCTCCTGATAGTTCCTAGTGCTTCTGTGTTCGCGTTCCTAGAGCCAACCCTTGTTCTCTCTTGGTGAATCAACTATGTTCTTACACCTAATCTTTCCTAGCCACCTTTCTTTAAAGCTACCTTGTTGTCTGTTTCTTCCTTCAGATCAGTTTACCTTTGCTTGGTGTATTGTTTTATTTATTGTATGTTTTCTTGTGTGCTCGTAGACATCGTGCCAGTTTCAAGTGAGCAGCCAGTTGGAGTGGATCTAGAGCAAGTGTGTGAAGAAGAAGAACCCCAGTGTTTAAGCAAGGAAGGCAAGTGGATTTCTCCCCCTGCATATTCTGTTTTTGTCCCACACAACTTGCATGATAACTAAGTTTATATCTAAATGTTGTATTGCATAAATTTGATGGGAAATCACCTTTTTAAGGACATGACTAGACTTTTACCCTCATTACCTTGGACAACCCTTTTTAAATAGATGTTTTGGGTAGAAATGCTTAGTTGCTATAACTTGGGATGGTTAAAATGAATCTTTTGCAATATGATGAATGTTGATCATGATAACCTTGGGTGATATATATGTGTGTGTGTGTGCTTATGGTTAATAACAAGATCATATGGTTTAATCGGAACATGGAGAACCACCCAGGAAAACAGTGCAACGACAGTCCATATGGCTCTGGCTTAGCCAATTAATTAGGTGTGTGATTGTACTGGTGGCCTTATCCGAAAGGAACACAGGGGGCTCGGGGTTGCAGGGGTATAGCCCGGTTCTTTTGGGGTAGCAGCCTTTGCTAAGGTGCTGACCACTAGGGAGGGTTATGGTCCGCCCTGAGCTGTAACTGTCATGGGTTGTTGGTCTTTTGCATATCTTTGCAAAGGCTTCGTAGTGGACCCCTAGCCACTCACCTCGGAAGTGTTTAAGGGTCTGATCAACCCGAGCGACATGGGGAACACGAACTGTGGGTAAAGTGTACAACCTCTGCAGAGTGTAAAACTGATCGATCAGCCGTGCTCACGGTCAAGAGCGGCCTGGACCCTCACATGATTAATAAACTTGAAGATGGAACTAAATCGTGGTTTCTTGTGGGTTTTTGAGAGGAGATGCTTTCCTAAATGCTTAAGTGGGTTGGTATAAACTTACACCTAGTAATTAGGTGCTTGCTAATAAAATTTTGACCAACATTAAAATGCTAACCACAGCAAACTCTTAGCCTATCCTTGATGGCCTTGCATCTTTCCCCCACTTGCCGAGCTCCAACCATAAGTGTGCTCACCCTTGCTTACCCGCCTGTTCGAAGAGAACACCGGAGAGGAGTACTTCGGCGACTACGAGGAGTTCGAGGCTTGCGTGCCCCCCGGTCGGATGCTCGTGGAAGATGAAGATGGAGTTGCGTCTTCATAGTTATCGTTTGATCGTTGTAAAGACCTTCGAGTCTATCGTCTGAGTGTAATAAAGAGATAATGTAATGGTTTAACTCTTGTACGTTTTTATTGTTGTTAATTGATATTTCACTCATGACATCTATCATATGTGTGTAAACTTGATCCTGGCACACATATGAGATGCATTTGGTTTTCTTCGGAAAATCGGGTGTGACATTGCGGCTCCTTGCTCCGTACAACACGCCCCAACGGATTTATCCCGAGAAGCTCGCGAGAAGATTGAGACGGATTCTTCGCTTAACAAACTAAATGCTACAACCTAAACCCGAGTTTAGGTCGTAAGCTAAACATGAAGGCAACATCAGGTCGCCCTGATAGTTAACACAATTTGCAAGCCCCCCATCCTTCAGGATTAGGCCTTTGGCGAATCATTTTACCAAACCGACCAATTACATGACAGAAGAGAGCGAACATTACACGGATTACCCCTAGGGTACCTACTATCTACGACCTCATTGGATCCAAAATCCGAAGGTACACAAGTCGCCTGCGACCTCACTGGATCCAGAATCCGGCACACGAGATAAACATACTACAAGACCTGAGCTACTCAGAGCGGTCATCACGACCTACTCTGCCAAAGCAGGGCATGTCGCGAGACTTCTCCTAACATCAGGACCTTGATGACGGCCTTGCGGGGACCAACTGCAGAACAACACGTAATCTAAGGCACGCTCGGCTCCAACCATTTGAATGGAGACACGAGCTTGCTCTTCGGCGTTGAACACCAAGCCCCGATGAGCTCCCGGTGCTCGCCAGAGACGTCCTGCTATAGCTCCATCTCGACCATCATCACCTCCAAACTATGCCTGGTACCACGCAGAGGCTGGGCCCAGAGGATGGAGATGTTGCCTACACTTCGCGTGAATTCTCCTAGCTCCAAACATCTACAAGAACACAGATTTGCATTCTGGTGGACGGTCGCATGCCCATGGCATGGCCTTACAACTACTCTGCGGCTTCATAGCTCAACAATGCTCGGTGCTTGCCTCCTTCATCCTCACAGTGCTATTTATAGCCGACGCCACGACACAGGTAGCTAGCGAGGTAATGATTTTGTTACCACGTGATAATGGGGCCTGTAGCCTGTGCATCATTAAAGGCGAGGACATTACTTTTTCTGACTCACGACGTCTTTGTCGTTTGTGCATCAATGATGCCTGAGCCCCACCGCAGAGGTCACATGGCTACAGTAACCCCCTCGATCAATGGGCGGCTTGTCGTTTTCTGGGTGGCAAGAGCATCTCCGACCACTGTTGACCCGTGATTCTGCAGTCTACGCTACAAGACAAAACCCGACCCCGTGTCAGAAGGCTCCACGCCTAGTTAAGCCCCCCTTTCGACGACGACTTCACGACCTTCCTTCTACGACCTGATAAATATTATTTGCACCCGCTAGGCTTTGCATCCTAGTGATCCGCTATGGCTCTGCACGTAATCGGACCTATTCCAATCAGCCTATATTTCTGTTTCCTAAGCAGAATGGTCTTGGTTCGATTGAAGACCTTCTGAGGTAGGCGTGCCTTGCTGCTCTGCCAGATCTTTCTGGGCACCTGGAGATCCAAAATACCATGGTTATCAGAAGCATCACGGAGATCTACAGTTTTCGTCGGGCCCCCGTGGTCGGTGTGCCTATCACTAAGGTCGCCAATACCTTGGTACAATGGCTCTGCTGGATGGTTAGCAGCTATGCTGGTCGTCTGGACACCAAAACGACCTCCTTGAGGTCGGAGTGCCTTAATACCTAGGTCTTGTAATACCTCGGTATGTATACGGCTCCACCAACCTAGTTGGACGCCCTGGAATGCGTGACCTCCCGAGGTCGGTGTGCGATTGTAGCCCTGCCAGCCCGTTCTGGACACCAAGGATTTTGCGTCGAGAATGAAGGTCTCCCTGTGGAGTGCGCGTCTGATGGCCCTGCTAAGTGCTTCCGGGTGCTTGGGCACTTTGGTCTTGAGACCTTCCTAAGGTCGGCATGCCTCGAGTGGCTCTGCCAGACTCTTTGCAGCCATGCAGGATATCTGGGTGTCTCTACACTCCACACGTTCAAGATCAACATTATTTCACCAGCCTCATCGTCATTCGTTTCGACCACTATAGAAGACTTCTTCACGCGACGTACTTTTCAAGATCATGCTGCGTTTCCTCGGATACTAGACATCGTCGATTTGAGGCCTCTTTGAGGTCGGCACGCCTACAAGGCCTCCTTGAGGTCAGCCCTGCCAGACTCCTTGCAGCTATGCTTGGAGACCTGGGTGTCCCTACACTTCGTTCGATCAAGACCATGACTCAGTTTTCTTCTCTTTTTGAGCATCAAACCAGCCATGCTGTCTGCTTCAATACTCGGGGACTACTCTACGAGTGCGTCTTCGACGCCCTCTTGTTTTCCTCGTCGTACCGACCTGTTGGGAAACCCGTTTCTGATCACATCATTACTCGACCTACTTTTTCTTCTCTTCTCTTTTTTGGATCATCATGCTGGCCATCCTGCCAGCCATGATGCTCGGACACTACTCATGAGTGCATCTTTGATGCCCTCTGAATTTTTTCATCGCCGTTTTGATCTATTGGAAGCCTGCTTCCTATAGGTCGTCACTCGACCTCTCTTTGTTCGACAAGACTAAAAACAGGTCGACTGCTAAGCTGATTTGTTTCTCTTTCTTTTTTGACCGACGCGCACGCTATTCGACCTGTCGATAGCTCTACAACTTCGTCATGACCTTTCTAAGGTCGCTGCGCCTACACCTCGCTCGGGGGCTTGTGAGACATGGGTACCCCTGGGTCCCCACCGACCAGGCTCACGGTCGTCCCCGACAAGTGGGTCCGACCTACCAGAAGACCCGTCGACATGTCAGTGGGCTCAACCGACCTAGTTGGTGGCCCACACGACCTCCTGAAGACCTTCTAGAAGATTCCCCAGATGACCTGATCCAACACGACCTCAAGACTTGGCGTACAAGACAAAGACCTCGGTGGATTTCGCCCGAAGCAGATCGACGGGATATGGCAAGATGTGTAAAGTAGACTTAGGTCTCCTGGTCGTAACCGGCCAGGAGTCAGGGAATCGACCTCATCCGCTGGCCAATATAAGGCGGACGAGGCGACCCCTTGTAACATCACGCAATCCCCAACCAATCTACACCGACAACTGGACGTAGGGTATTACTCTCCGGAGGCCCGAACCAGTATAAACTCGTCGTGTTCTCTGTGTTCCGCGTACTCGTGTGCGACCTTCGAGTTCTTAGTCTTAGACTCCTCCCTGCTGATCAACTAAACCACAGGGATTAACACCCTCGTGGACTGTTCAGATCTCACCATCTGATAGCCTCTGCCGCCGTGCCCTCGGCTCGAGCTCGGTGTGACCGCACCTGTGCGTCGCCGACCGACCTCCGAAAGGGGTGTAATGTTTTTTCCAAAAAAATGTGCCAAATGTTGGAACATTTTCAAAAAAGTTGATCAACATTTTTATTAAATTGTTGGTGTAGAACGTTTTGAAAAAAAATGTTGGATGCAGTGTTTTCTCTCAACAAATGTTGGTGCACCTCTTTAAAAAATATTTACTCAAATTTTTATGAAAAATGTTGGTTTAACATTTCGTTTGAACATTTTATAAAATGTTGCAACATTTTGCAATTATTAGTTATGAGGTGAGATAGTTGGAAAATAATAAAAAGCAAGTTTAGATGGTTTTGATTGGCTAAAAGTTTCAGGTAGCGGTAACGAAATAGGAGCATCCCGCACCCGATGGTTGAGCATCACAACACATATCCCGCGCTAAATCTCTGCCGAAATTATCATGGTGCTCCCTCTGTTTCAAAAAGAATGTTATTAAGGTACTCCCTCTGTTTCAAAAAGAATGTTATTCTAAGAATTTTAGGACAGATTATTAAGGAGGTCAAATCACCTCGATTGCCCCTATTTACTTGCCATATTAGGTGTTAATTGATTGTTACATGCCTACATGCACATGCACACATGCCAAATTAAGTAAAACGTCATTGTTTTTGGGACGGAGGGAGTAGCTTATTTCCCGTTCTTCACTGGCAATTGGCTGATCGAGCAATCAAAAATAAAAAGGTTGTTGTATATCAGTATGAGGGCCGTCCCTGAGGGTGTGCATGGTGAGCGACCGATCAAGGCTTTCAAAGCGCATAGACCTCCAAATATGTAGTACTCCATAGCTCATTACTCATGTAAATATATACATATATAGTTAAGCTGCAACTCTCAAGCATTAAGGAAAGGAAGCAGCCTGGTTGATCCATTATCAATAACGTCATTGCCCATTTAACAAGACAGTAGCCCAAAAGACAATGAGTCCTATCTCTTGGGCGTCGACTTCGACTCGTTTATCTAGGTGACGGCTGCGGCAGTGATCAGCAAGGCGGAGGCACCCAGATTCCAGGCAACGGATGGACTAGACGCCAACGGCTTGCATGGGAAATGGAGGATTGAAGTAGATAGAAGGGGATTTTGGGAATTTTGATTTATAATGGAAATTCCTCCACCCCAATGCCCTTCATCTCCGGTCATTCCACTGATTCCCAAACAAGTCCTAAAGGTAATACTAATCACTCGTATTTCATTTCAATTCAATCCGCTGTCCATCACAATCACACCAAACTATATGAAGTACTTAGTTGATCTTTAAATTTTGTTCTTTTGATCTTTTCAGCTAGTATGTCTCATATTTTTAATTTCATACAAGGCGTCCGATTTAGCCGGGACCGCCCTGATCAGTACACGGTAGCACTGTCGGAGCTAAGAGGAACTTGTAGTACATTGTTAACCAACGGACCAAACGCCGGTCATCGTGCGAACGCTAGGTATACAGAACTCGCCCAGTACGCCCCGCGGCAACGCCAGCAAGCGCGAGGTCACTGTCCCTGTCCCTGTCCGTCGTCGTGCCGCGGCGCCGCCGGCCGCCCCAGCGCCAGCGCGGCCGTGTCCTGCCACAGCTGCGCCTCCATCTCCTTCTCCGTCAGCTTCCGCTCCGCGCGCCGCAGCGCAGACTCCAGCGCCGCGATCCGCTCACGGTCCCGCCGGTGCCGGAGCTCGTGCAGCCTCCGCTCCAGCTCGATCGCCGACACACCTCCCTCGTCCCGCTCGCGCGATGATGACGATCCGTCGTCGTCGTCGTCGCTGTCATGGTCAGGATTTCCCCCACCGCCGCCGCCGAAGCGCCCTCCTTCCAGCTCGATGAACTCCTCGTCGTCCGACAAGGATTGCATCGAACACTACGCAAAACACACGAACGCCAGTTAGCGAATGAAAACGTGCCAATTACCGCCGTGCTGCTGTTTGTGCAGACAAGTAACCGTACCTCAGGAGTTTCGTGCTCGCTGTCGCACTTCCACAGTGGTGACGGCGGTTGACGCAGCGCGGGCTCTGCCTCGAGCTCTGCTCCCTGCGCGTCCGTTCCGGCGCACGCCTCGTCGTCTTCCTCCGACGTCCTCTTCCCATTCTCGCCGCGCCCGATCTCCAGGCAGTTGGTGCTCGTGTCGGAGACGCAGCTCGACGACGACGACGACTGCAGGTTGCTGTTGCAGGTCTTCGGCGCGACAGCGGCGTGATCCGCGGCGACGCCCTTCACCCTGCCGGCCTCGTCTCTGATCTCCTTAAGGAGAGCCTCCATCTGCGCGCGCACCTCGGCCATCCGGTTGAGCTCGACGCATGTCCTGGCGAGGAGGAGCAGCATGCTCAGCCCCATGCCGGTCTGCGCGGCCGCCGCCGCACCTGCCGAGGAGTCCGCCGACGACGACGCGCCCTCCTCGCTCTTCTCGGCGGCGTCCTTCCGGCCCCGGCTGCCGCCGAGCTTCCTCCTGCCGATCCCACCGAACCGGATCCTGGCGCAGGTGAACCGCGGGAGCCGCAGCCGGGGCGGCGTCTCCGGGTAAGGCGCCTCACCATCCTCGCCTTCGCCGAGGTAGTCGTGGATCGTCCTCCTGCTCTTCGCCTTCGCGCCCGCCCCCTCTGCCTCGCCAATGTCACCGTCGCCGGCGGCGGCCATCGATCGCGTCCGCGCGCACGAGAGCTCGCAGTCACAGAGCAGTGAACGGCCGGCCGGCCGGACGGGCGAGCGAAGCGCGCGCGCGCGACGAGTGGAGTGGAGTGGCGTGGCGTGACCCCGTGTCGAGTGGATCAACCGAGTTGTGAGAAGAGGGGGCAAGGGCAGGGAGCGGCAACGGGAGATGGCGTTAGTACGGTAGGGGCGCGGGACACGTCGGCGCGTTCCTGTTACCCGGAAAAGAACATTCCATTACGACAGACGACGAAGAGTGAGAAAAAAGAAATCGTCAGATTCCTCACTGTGGTTTGGGTTTCCCTGCTTCAAGGTGATCGAGTATCTGGATGGACAACAGCGTGCATGACATTGCCATCGACCACCATTATCTCGAGAGATTAACTTAGACACTGGTGAGGAATACGACCATCGTCAAGCCCAACACGGGGGGGCGGCGTCGCCGTCCCTTCCCAGTCTGATGCATGTAGGCGCATGTCGTGTCAGCATGGACCGGGGCCGCTGGGCCGGCGACGACTGTTCCATTCCCCAATCATTTGATCGGCTGGCGACGACGCAGCGCTGGAGATCAGCGCCGGTGACGGCGACCCGCCCGCGCCCGTGTCTGGAGAGGCATGGGCGTGAATGCTGCAAGTGTCAAGCCCCCATGGCCCCCGCGTCGTCCAGCTCGCCGCCAGGGACCCCGCGACAAAGCTTAACCCCAGAAGCAAGCTAGCTGCCAGGAATGGCGATTGATTTATTAGCTAATTTAATCCGGCCTGCTCGTGGTCTGACCGGCCGCCGCCAATGCAGGCGGAACGCGTCGGCGTCGGCGGGAGCTAGCTAGCTAGCGGCCGAAACGGCGTGGCCGGCCGGCGAGTCGACGCGACGGCGCGGCGGGTGGACGGGGGCCTGGGACTGGGAGGGGCATGTTGGCGACTTGACGATGGACTGGTGATCCAGCACGGCCGGGGGTCGATCTGATCCCAGGCTGCTGTTGACGGATTCGAAGCGGTCGCCATCGGCCGGCGTGGAGATTGGTAGTTGGGGGAAGCGTCCAAACGGTGCACTGTCCGATCGGTCCATCGGGTCTCGTCGCCCCGTCGAGCTCGCTCGCCAGTCGCCCAGTACACAGCAATAAAGCCGGTGATCACGCGGGAGGAAAGAAAACGGGGCGCGACGCGGGACCTATTTAACTGCCCGGGCCTTGTGACTTTTGTTAAGGCTAACTTTGGATTTTAGACATCAACGTGGTCGTGCCGGAGTGGTTATCGGGCATGACTAGAAATCATGTGGGCTTTGCCCGCGCAGGTTCGAGTCCTGCCGACCACGATTTTTCAATTCTGTTTTTATTGTTCTTTTATGTTATAGGCCGTGCCCAGCCCATTTTTTATTCTTTGTCTCGTGGGCTGGCTAACCCGTTGTGCGGCGAGCGAGCGACGAGGGGGTGAACCGGACCGTAATCTTCTAGCCCGTTTATGAAGTTTAATTGGGCTATTTTGTTGGCCCAACAATGCTACATTTAGGGAACTGTTTGTAGCATTTTTTTTCTTTAGCATACACACAAACAATTGGGGTATGGGCTGACCAACACTCATCTCTCTCTAATTATACTCTTTCACTTGGAAAAAAATTTAGATTAAAGATTAAAACTCAGACTCTATATTAACAAGTGGATATGCATGACTAAAGAATACACCAGAGCGCTTTAGGCTCTAAACCTCACACCGAGGCAAAGAAAAAACAAGAAAGACAAACTTCACGACAAAGAAAAAGAAGACTAAGCTTCTAACTTGTTCCCCGACCATGCTTCAAATCTACCTACGCCCAACAAGCCAAACCACTACAAGTCAAGCAGGTCCCAAGACTTCCAAAGCGACACTCCCAAGAAGGAAACGACGTCGATGACGCCGTCGTCACTCCTCCGAAGATCGGTAAAAGGTTTTCACCTAGAAGACAAAGACCAAGCAGGATGCATCCCAACAAAACACCTTCAAGGACGACTGCGACACCTGAAGACGTCGTTATTGTTGACACCGACACCATAGCCGGGAAGGCTTTAGCCTGACGCTTCATCCAATGCCTACCCGACGACGAAGGAAAAGATGAACCGCAACACCGGTCGCGACCATCAGAAGCACGGAGGACAAGCACTTAAGTTCCACTCAACAAACTGATGACCAACGACACGAGAATCACGACATCCTGCCCAGCTTGCGGGATGTCGACACCAACTCGAAGAGCCCAGATCTTCACCAAGGGACGCTGAATGATGGAAGCAACCCGCAATAACTGCCAACCATACAATCATTAGAAAAAAGTTGATTGAAATTTCTCCGCCAAAATGAGAGAGACAAAGTGAATGAAATGATTTTGTCGCCGGAATCATTGGAAGGACGCGTCGTTTTCTTTTGGAGGGCAAAGGCGAGCTTTTTTTCTTTAACTAGGCACACTACAATCATGGGGCGGAGCTGATCCTAATTCATGCATAGGGCCACTATGTGGAGTTTACGTGTTAGTTGGCTGGGTCTTCATTGTTACAGTCTACCGTGTGCAAAAAATACAACCCAACACCTAGGGTCATGGCCACAGTGGTCCTAGGTGCTCCTCCGCCCCTGTAACAATCAGAAAGTTTCGGAGCTGTTGTAAAAAAAAACAGTTTGGGAACATTTTAGAAGTAGTACGAGTGTATTAGCAGAATTGTCGTCGTTAGCGAATAATCGACGGCTTTAGCCTTTTATAGGCGCGGCCTTGCGCTCCGGCAACTACACAATCGCAGCATCCACTACGGGAGAGCTGTAATTCCCCGAGTGCCTGGAACTTCCCCGAGAGCCAAAAATCGGGCACTCGGAGAAGGCAATCTTCCCCGAGTGTTGCACTCGGGGAAGAATTGCACTCGGGGAAGATGGCCTTCCCCGAGTGCCTAAAAGGGCATGGCACTCGGGGAAGACCGGCACTCGGGGAAGGCCATCTTCCCCGAGAGCAACACTCGGGGAAGACGGCACACGAAAAAAAAAGGTGCATTTAACGGCGGCACTAGACGGAGCCGTTTAAAAAAAATTGAAAACCCTCTTCCCCGAGTGCCTTGTCCCCGGCACTCGGGGAAGAGCCTCTTCCCCGAGTGCCTTGTTACTTGCACTCGGGGAAATTTTTTGTTTTTTTTGCCCCAATTTTTTTGTGAGGCCTTCAAACATTATTTAAAACTCCTTGCCCAAATTTGACTTACTTTTGAATTTTTTGTTATATTTCGTTAGTTTTTCCTTTTTCTTGAATTTTTAGGCACACTTCAAATTTGAACTACGGGTACATGAAATCATATAATTTGGTGATTCAAAAAATGATATTCATGATATTTGGTGTATATTGAGGCCTTATCCAACAACTCACATGAAATATCGAGCATCTTGTTGTCGTGACATGACTAACAACATACGGGAAAAGTGTTTCGAATTACGGAAAATCCGGACGAAGTCCGAAAAAAACACGTAACTTGTCGGGACACTGTGTTATCACATGTAGAGGTTGTGTGCAACGAGTTGAGAAGATTTCGAGCAAGTTGCGATGTGTGATGCTCGAAACCCGGACATCTCCACATGTGATCCATGTGATAACACACGGGAGATGTGTGAGTTGTAGGCATCAAACGCCGCAGACTTGCTCAAAATCTTCTCTAGTATTGCACACAACCTATACATGTGATAACACAACTCCCCGACAAGTTTCGTGATTTTCGGACTTCGTCCGATTTTTTGTAATTTAGAAACACTTTTTCCGTATGTTGTTAGTCATGTTACGACAACAAGATGCTCGATATTTCGTGTGATTTGGTGGATAAGGCCTCAATATACACCAAATATCATGAATATCATTTTTTGAATCGCCAAATTATATGATTTCATGTACATGTAGTTCAAATTTGAACTTTTCCTAAAAATTCAAGAAAAAGAAAAAACTAACGAAATATAACAAACAAATTCAAAAGTAAGCCAACTTTGGGCAAAGAGACTTAAATAATGTTTGAAGGCCTCACAAAAAAATTGGGGCAAAAAAACAAAAAAAATTTCCCCGAGTGCCTAGCCCTAGCACTCGGGGAAGGTTACCTCTTCCCCGAGTGCCTTGTCCGTGGCACTCGGGGAAGGGCCTCTTCCCCGAGTGCCTAGTCTCTGGCACTCGGGGAAATATTTTTGTTTTTTTGTTTTTTTGCCCCATTTTTTTGTGAGGCCTTCAAACATTATTTAAAACTCCTTGCCCAAATTTGGCTTACTTTTGATTTTTTTGTTATATTTCATTAGTTTTTCCTTTTTCTTGAATTTTAGGCACACTTCAAATTTGAACTACAGGTACATCAAATCATATAATTTGGTGATTCAAAAAATGATATTCATGATATTTGGTGTATATTGAGGCCTTGTCCAACAACTCACATGAAATGTTGAGCATGTTGTTGTCGTGACATGACGAACAACTTACGGGGAAAGTGGTTTTAAATTACAGAAAATCCGGACGAACTCCGAAAATCACGAAACTTGACGGGGCATCGTGTTATCACATGTATAGGCTGTGTGCAAGAATAGAGAATATTTCGAGGAAGTTGGGACGTCGGGTGCCTAAAACCCATACATCTCCAGGTGTGTTATCAGATTGATCACATATGGAGATGTCTGGGTCTTAGGCACCCGACGTCCCAACTTCCTCGAAATATTCTCTATTCTTGCACACAGCCTATACATGTGATAACATGACGCCCCAACAAGTTTCGTGATTTTCGGACTTCGTCCGGATTTTCTGTAATTTAGAATCACTTTCCCCGTAAGTTGTTCGTCATCTCACGACAACAAGATGCTCGACATTTCATGTGAGTTACGGGATACGGCCTCAATATACACCAAATATCACGAATATCATTTTTTGAATCGCCAAATTATATGATTTCATGTACATGTAGTTCAAATTTGAAGTGTGCCTAAAATTCAAGAAAAAGAAAAAACAAACGAAATATAACAAAAAAATTCAAATGTAAGTCAAATTTGGGCAAAGAGTTTTAAATATTATGGGAAGGCCTCACAAAAAAATGGTGAAAAAAAACAAAAAAAATAAGAAATAGTTCCCCGAGTGCCGGAACGTTGGCTCTCGGGGAAGGTTTTGTGAAAAAAATATGAGAAGTCTTCCCCGAGTGGCGCGGATTGACGCTCGGGGAAGAACTTCACACCGAAATAAAACGCGCGCTCAATCCACCAGCGCCCCACCCTCACACCCGCGCACCCAAAAAAAACACCCGTGCCCCGTCGCCCAAGCCCCCGCCCCCCCCCCTCCGTCCGGCCCCCGCCGCGCTCCCCCCGCCGGCGCGCGCGCGCGCGCGCCGACCCGCCCCTCCCCCGCCCCCACCGCTCCGCGCGCGCCGTCTCGCCCCCGCCCACTCGCCCCCCCCCCCCCCCCCGGATCCGCCCCCGTCCCGGCCCCCGCCGCCCCGCCCCGCCCCCCCGGCGCGCGCGCGCGCCCCCCCGGCCCCCGCCGGCCGCGCGCCCCCCCCCCCCCCCCCCCGCCGCGCGCCCGAGCCGCCGCGCGCGCGACCCCCCCCCGCGCGCGCGCGCGCGCTCCGCTCCTCCTCATCCTTTGCGCCCTCCACCTGCAGTACTCCCCGCTGGTCGTTGCGCAAGGTCCGCTCCCCTTCCCAGCTCATTCTGTATCTTCCCAGTGGTGTTTGCATCAAGGAAGCAAAGGTGAAGGAATATGCTCAGTTAATCAGTGACTATTTTCCATCTTTGAGCCTGCCTTTAACCTTAATTAATAGATGTGAAGGAATATGCTCAGTTAATCAGTGACTATTTTCCAGATTTAGGCTTGACTAGAAAGGCAACGCGGCCTTGCCGTGCTAGGCCGTTGCCCCGTATTAATTCGGCAAGATATTTAGAATTGAGCCATAGATAGTTCCTTTTACGATTGAGAGATTTTGCTTTGCATTGTGCCCGTATTCTCGTTGTGGCATTGTAGTTGATGCAACTCTCTCTTCGCGAGCTATATTGCGACCTTTTTTAGCCGACAGAGAAATGGGCTAAGCATCCCGAGTCGTAGAGGTTAATCCGAAAGAGAAATGGGCTAAGCATCATGAATGATAGAACCTCTAAAATTTTGATTTGTGGAAGTCCAATATTTTTTTCAAGGGTACAATGTAATAAGTATATTTTATAAAAAATGTGAGAGAAGTTCCCAAGTCCCAACCAGAGTGTGCCAACTTTGATGAGACCGGTGGTTTTGGCTCAATAGTTGCTGAAATTTGAGATTACTTACTTGTGGATTACATACTTGCTTAGTGTTATGTTATAATGTAATAATAGAGTATAATTGTAAACGGATTATTTGTTCCACGGACTATATATATGTGTCAAATTTCCATAGCATCAGTCTTTGAACAGCTACGTATTTGAAAGCGGGGCACATTTTGTGCATTGAAAAACTTCATATTTGGGTGAAAGTTAATAAACACCAATTTACCAATGACCTTTAACGAAGTTGAAGCCGGCACAAAGTTCGGTTCGATCCTTGTGTTCGGTGTGGCACCGACAGGGTGCCAAAGAATAGTCACATGAGTTCACTAGATAATGCAATCCTATACTAAGAATAATCGGGAAGAGGTGAAGAGCAAAGAGGTCACCTTGCTTGGTGGTGCGAGCCCGTTGACCTCTATATTAGATTTGTCAAGTTGTTAAAGTGCATGAAACACTACTGTGCATTGTGCTTTATAATTTTTCTATTAAAAGACGTTTGCTTGTCGTTTCAACGGGAAAGCTTGTTTTTGGTTCAAGTGCCGGCAACAATAAAGAACCACAAGAGGTATTTCCCTACTTCAATGCAACATGTTATCGCTACTCCTTTGTTTCGTGAAAAATTGATGTCGATTTTTGGCTATTTGCTTTGCATAAATCTTGCGAATGTGATCAATGCAGCATCAATGTTAATCTTGGTCGGCCAAATATCCGAAGAGCTAACCTTTTCCAAGTTTAGTGTATTGTGTACCAATACGGATTATGCATGCTAGATAATTCAACATCCAAATGCCTTCAGGAACTCAAATCCATTTAAAATTTTGTATCCTCTCAGACATTTTTTTAACCCACATATTACAACTTTTGGTTTGATGGAACCAACATATCTTTACCTACTGTAATATATTCCACCCATTTGGAACTAGTAGGCATATAATTCTATAAAAAAGGTCAAACTGCATAAGTTTTGAGTAACAAATAGTCATTATATGCCGTATGGAAGTCATTTCAAAGATCTTTAAATATTTATTAGAAAAAAGATCTTTCAATAGGACATTGATCTTATTTCAATTGTTGATGCATTTTAAGATAAATTGATGGTCAACGTATACATTGAAAGACTTTCTGATAGTTCCAATAATTTTAAATCATGAACAATCTGAAAGTATCTTGTGCTATAAAAGGAAAAAGCAATATCTACTTCTTGTATCCAAACCTACCCTGTATGTTGACTAAGTGAAACCTTTAACAATGCCTAGAGCTTATCCTGTGATCCTTGTTGAGAAATCCCATCTGATTCATCAATTACTTTATCTGCAATGGTGATATAAATTTATAAATTTATCTTATACGGTAAAAAGATGCATAACCAGCAGCTCATCACCAAGTGAGCACTTGTACAAATTTTTATTGCCCTTTTATCAAATGTCAAGAAGTAACATATGAATGAAACATAGACGTGCATATAGATAGATATTATTGGATTAGAAAAGCTGCCCAAACAGTTGGTTACCAACTGCATACCTTATCTTTTTATATCGTCGTTTTGTTTCACTTAGATATTTCTTGCTTTTGATTTCCAATTGCAAAAGGTTATGGAGGCAGCCTTGATCACTATTTCTACGGAGATATAAAAAACAAATTTATCTGCAATGACAATGATTTGTTGTGGCAGTGTGATAAGGAAGAATTGGATTTCTCAAGATAAGGGGTTGTTGTTATCCTGGTCAACAATTGAGTATCTCATGTGAAGTTAAGGGTGACCAATAATCGGAGTAAACACACAAAGATTAGATATAAACAAACCTAGTGATGGCCGTCGTCTTGGATTTGTTGATGTGTCGACCTTCGTGCCGAAGTTGTTGATGTGTCGGCCTTCGTTTTTATGTATTGCACTTGTGAACTTGGAATAATGTGTACTTTTGGATATGTGGTTTGTATGTAATATATTGTGGATTCCGGAGATATTTGGTCACACTTTTGGATGTGTCATTTGTCATTTATAAATGTGGTTTGTGAGATATTGAAGTCGATTTGTGATTTGTATAAATATATGCTTTGTTTGTCACACGGCAAAGCAAAAGAAAAAAATGAAAAAAGAAAAAAAGAAGGGGGCTTCCCCCAGTGCCCGGCAAGTGGCACTCGGAGAAGAAAATATACAAAGAAAAAACGATGGGGGCTTCCCCGAGTGCCTGGGCATTTGGCACTCGGGGAAGGCTATTTTTTAAAAAAACAAAGGGGGCTTCCCCGAGTGCCTGGTCATGAGCACTCGGGGAAGAGGTTTTCCAAAAAAAAAACGAATTTCTTCCTCGAGTGTTGCACTTAGGGAAGAGGTTTAAAAAAAACGGTAGACGACGCCGACGGTGTTAAATCATACCCGAGAGGGAGCATGACACTCGGGAAAGGCTTCCCCGAGTGCACGAGTTTTGGCACTCGGGGAAGGCATCTTCCCCGTGAGCCTCTTCCCCGGTTTGCCTTCCCCGAGTTTTGGGGCTTCCCCGAGTGCTTTTGACACTCGGGGAAGGGGGTTCTCCCGTAGTGATCTATCCCGATCAAAAGAAACCATGCACGTCGACGTCACAGCCTCATCACAGGCTGCAGCTGCCTAGTAGTCAAACGTGGGCCGCTGCGTGAAGACTTGTACTACACCCAAAAAGTTGCAGTCGTGCGCTTGACTAGTAGGCGTATCGTTGGACGAGACGCAGTGCCGTATACGACCACGGGACTCCACCCATAGATCGCTCCGTCGCTTGAATAAAAATCCAAAATGGAAGCACACACTGGTTTTCCACAGAAACGGAGAAAAGAATATGCCACGGGAAAACGATAGCTACCAGAGAGATAGCAGTAAGTTTGATGAGAGCATCTCCTATAGCTAGTGATTTATTAACTTAGCCCTTAACGACCATCCAACACGGCGACACGCAAAAGCGCCAATTCTAGCCTCCCTGACGAACGAAACTGCAAACGAACGGGCACGCGCAGGTCCCATTTGGTTTGACGTGCCGGCGACGAGCTCGCTCGCTCGCTCCCGTCGTCCGTCGTCCGCCGCCGTCCCCGTCTCGAACGGCGGAATAATCCACCATTTCGTCCCCGGATCCAGCTTTGTGCTGAACGGTACGCGGATTGCGGCGCGCGCACGGTTGGTTTGGCTGGCCGAACGGGATATCGATAGGTTATTTGTTGGGTTCTCCTACACGCAGCAGCGAGGTGTTCCGGTCAATCGGCAAGCTGCTACCAGCAGTACCTAGTGGGTCGGCGAAGTGAACTTGCTGGCGCCCGCCCGCGTCCGGTCGTCGTCGTCCACCGCCCCATGTTTCCGGCCGCCGCCCCGGTCGTGCGGGGATCGCGACGGCCGACGACCTCCGAACCTTCCTTCCTACGTGAAAGACCGACCCATCGCCGGACCGGACGGACGGACAGGCTGGATCGCGACCGACTGACGACACAACACCGCCGTGTCCGGACTCCCAGCTCTGTTTTTTTACCTGCCCGTGATACGATATTTCCGCAACCAACCGATGCCTTCGTGAATCGTGACAGACGACGACGAGCGAGCGAGCGCTGCCGACGAGCTGGACGGCAGGGGGGCGGGCGACACGGCGGTGGACGCCGGGCTGCCGTGCTCCGACGGCAAGGAGAGGGGTCGTGGAGCAGCGGACCCCGCCGACCCGCACGTGTTTGACTGGCGCCCGTCCAGCCCGGCCGGGAGATCGCCCACGGCGCCGCGGGGCCCGCCACCGCCCGCCTTCCCCCCGCCGCCGCCGCGGCCTTGCGTTTCCACCCGGCTTCCTTCCCCTCCGAGTCCGGCCGGCCCCGCGGGGAGGTACAGAGTCAAACAACAACACGAAAACGTCGCACGTGGGTCACGGCCAACCGACGAGGGACTTTCCTCGTGGGCCCAGCGTCGCCTACTTTTCAAACACCTTCTGCTACTCTCTAGTCTCTCCTCCTACTCCAGCTAGGCAGCCGGTCTCCGGCGTAGTACGCGCCTGTCTTTTTACGGATAAGACCGAGGAAGATCGCGCGACCAAATGCTGGATGGCCCCACCGGTCAGTCTCACCCACACAGCCCCTGATTGGACGAGTGTATCTGGTACACACGGAGTACACTAACGAAACTTTGAAAAAATCAATTAAACGGAGGAGAAACAGAAAAAATATTGTGACTTTCAATTGATCAAGGGGAAAATTGACGAACACTTAGTGTGCCTACTACAAGGGATTGTACAATTTTTCGTGTTGTTTCCTGTTTGCTATTTTTCGGTCTGCTACGAGCCTACGACCACGACCGCCCCGGCCGTCGCCGGCCGATCGAATCACCCGCCGCCGTGGTGGTGTGATGACGATGATCTCTCGGTCCGCGCCGTGGTCGTTCCCGTGCGGAGCCGCAGAATCCCCTCCGTGTGCTGTGTTCTTGCAATTCTTGCAGGAACAGTAGTGAACGGAGGCGGCGGCGGCGGCGGTGGGGAAGGAGTCCCATCCCCCCGTTGGTCCCCGCGAAGAAAATCTGAGCAACCGAGAATCTCGTGCGAGGCTGTCGTCGAGAATCCGTTTTGGTAGCTAATCCTTGGTCGGGGAGAGCTCGAGGATGCGGCCGGAGAGCGCGGACACGAGGGCCGCCTTGAAGCTGGGGTCCCGCGTCAGCGTCATGGCCATCTGCTCCGCCAGGTTGCGCCGGATCAGCTCCGACGCCGCCGCGGGCTCGCCGAGGCTCATCGCCACGACGGCGTCCTGCTGCGGCTGCTGCTGCTGCTGCTGTTGGTGGTGGTGGAGCAGCTGCTGCGGGTGGAGAGGCGCCGCCGCCGGGGCAGCGGCCGGCCTCGGCGGCGACGGCGGCTTGGCGGCGTTCTTGGCGTCGTGCGGCTGCGGCTGCTGCGACGACGGCGCCGGCGCGGGCTGGGCGTGGTTGTGCTCGCCCTCGTACGTGGCGACTAGGATGGTGTTGTCGTCGGCGCTCCGCTGCACCTTCTTCTTGACGGGGCACGCCGGCGCGAAGGAGCACCGGAAGTAGGCCCGCGGGCAGGGGTTGTCCTTGGTCACCTTCTGCCCGTACTTGCGCCACTGGTACCCGTCCTTCACCACCAGGCTCAGGTCCGACGGGTCCGCGTGCACGTACAGCTTCGACACCTTGGGCTTGCACTCCTCACGGATGCGCTTGCACGGCTCGCCGGAGGTGCACTCCATCTGGTCCGCCAGCAGGCCCTGCTGCTGCTGCTGCAGGCCGCCGTGCGGCGGGTGCTGATGCGCGCCCCCCGCGGTGTCGAGGCTCTCGCTCGTCTTGCGCTTCCTCGACGGGGACACCGAGCCGCCCTCCGACGTGGACGACGGGTTGTTGTTGTTGTTGTTGGCAACGCCGGCGGCGACCATGTCCGTGTACTGGCTGCGGAGCGCCTCGTACTTGGCCGCCACCGCCGTGAGAGCCTCGGCCAGGCGCCGGTTCTCCTCGCCCATCCGCTGGAGCTCCGTCTCGAGGGCTGCGACCTGCGCACGCGTTCAAGGATCCATTAGGCTCGTAGCTCATCATCAAACACCGAGCTGCTGTTAGAATCCTCCATCGATCGATCGATCAATCGGGGGTCGTGTTTATATAATTATATGAGTATGTACCTCTGGTTCTTTCTTGAGAGGCTGCAGGAGGAAGTTCTCCTCGACGAGCACCTTGGGCTTGGCCATGGCGACCACCGGCGCCTGGTGGCGGCTGAGCGACGGCAGGCCGACGTGCAGGTCAAGGCTCAGGGAAGGCTGGGTGCCGATCCATGGATCCATCTGCCGGTTACTAATCCCCTTCGATGTCTCAGAGTACGCAGGTCAACAAGGCTAATCTGCAGAGCGCTGCTCGATGTAGAAGAGAGGAGACCGAGGAGGGAGGAGTAGGAAGAATGCTTGAGCGTGGGAAGGCAATGGCTGGGGACGAACCGCAATATATAGAGACGGGGGGGACTGGAGTCGAGAGGACAAGGAGGAGGAAGAAGACTAGAGAAAGAGGAGCAGCACACGTCACCATCACCCCCTACGTCCCCCGCCGGCACGCGCTCGCCGTCGTCGCTCTCTCCCTCCCGGTCGCGCAGCGAGCCAGCACCCAGCAGCTGCCTTCCCGAGACCCAAAACCCAATAAACAAAACGGGGCGGCGGGGCCCTGTGGAATTCGCGCACGCGGATGTTGTGGAAGAAATCGGAGGACGAAGGGCGGAAGGGGAGTGGAGGGTGCTGGACCAGCAGGGCTCGGGCGGGGGCACGACGGGGCCCCGCCCGACCGCGACGTTTCTTTTGTGTTTTTGTCGCGAGTGGGTGGGAGGTGGTGGTGAGCTTTGAGCACCATGTCGGCCTGCGGAAGCGGACGCGGATGCGAAATCGAGAGGAGGCCGGGTGATGACGACGGTCGCCGGGGGGGTTGGATGGTGGTGGATCCGTGGGTCAAGAAAACACACCACCACATGCGTGCAAGATCCGAGCGGGGTCGCGCCAACTTGCGCGCTACTAGTAGCTCGGTGTGTTCGGAATTGCCCTCCATCTCCGACTCCGACCCTGGGTTTTCCTGCTGGGGGAGTGAGGACTTCTTGACCCGCCTTTTGGCGCCTAGTTTAGGAGTAAGCTGGCAGGTTTAGCCTTCCTTTTTGCTCTCTCTTGTCTCTTCTTTTTCAAATCCGGCAGGAACTTGATTCCTTTTTGGTTTAGTATTTGGTATATTTTTCTTTCCAGTGGCTGTGGTGTTTAGGTGATGTAAGATTGTTCGTCTGGAGTAGTAGTAGATGTATGTGTGGTGGGGTCTCTTCTTGTTTGGTGAGCTCCAAAACTGTGGAATCAAACCCCGGGGGAACTGTCAACAAGTTAATGCAATTTGCCGTGCCTTTTGCCTAATTCTGACCCAAAAACATTCTTTTCCTCTTCGGACCATGCATAGTGCTCGTCGATCGATCGCAAGGATCAATGTCGTCACACCATTTCTTTATGACCGTTCTTGCCGATGTTTAAGGTCGTAACCATAAGCTGTTTTTTTGACTGACGGCGCGGCGCAGCCTTGACGCTAATTAACAAATTTCCTTCTAGAGGGTGTGGATCGAGAGGCAGGAGGAGTTAGGACGGCCGGGGTGAAACTGAAACAGAAAACGTTCTTTGTTTTGGGCTCCGTATATTCGGTGTGGACCTGGTGGATGACAGTGCTCGAAGAGAGTGGGAGAGACTTGGCATTGACGGGAGCAGAGAAAGAACGGGTAAAGCTCACGCAAAGGACCGGTAGGCGTGGACCCGGCCGGCTGTTAGAGAGACTCGGTAGAAGTAGAACTTGTGGCCGGCTTGCTGCTTGTTGGATTCAGAGTTCCAGTCCGGGATCATCAGTTGGCGATGGCGTCTCGATATTTTTCGTTAAGGCACCTCTTGAAGAATTGACAGTTACTTACAAAGTCAAAGTGATGCATCCATTTCTAAACACGATCATAATATATACTCTGTTCTTAATATGTGACGGTGTTGACTTTTTATTCTAACTTTGACGACCAACATGCATTGAGCAAGTTAGTTATCTAAAGTAAAATATATACGATTATGTCCACTGTCAATTGTACTTTAGATTCAACGTGTAGAAAAGTGAATAGTCATAAAAAGAAAAGAAAAACGAATAGTCAAACGAATGAAAAGGTCAATAGTGGCATATATTTAAGAACGAAGGTAGTATTACACAATTGATTCATTACGCAGCTTGTGTACACGTGTGCATTTCTTAACCCTATAAACTCAAACATCCAATCCATTGTAGTAAGTCTATGACAGGGAGACTTGACAGCAGGTTCGTAACTACTCGTTCACGACTTTAACGTGATTAATTAACCACGGCGCCCCGCATTCTGCGTATACAAGATATATAGATGCAGGTGCCTAGTGAGGGCACTCCCAATGGAGTATTAATGGTAGTTTCTATCTCTATTAAATAGCTTGCCAACTAAGCAAAATGATGATGTGGCACCTTAATTAATGAAGAAAGAGAGAACAAATCATAGAAATGGTTTCCTCATGGAGAAACCATGTCTACTCTTGAACCAATGCACAAGAAACCATGAATTGCCATTGGGAAGAAAAACCACCTGGTTTCTATGGGGTTAATGCAATGCTCCTCATTGGTCAAATAAGGGAGAGAAAGAGAAAATAATTATTGTCAAGACACTACCACCGTGGAGAGTAGTTTACATAGATGATTTCTTGTCTTATGGAAGCTCGTGTTAGTTTCACCATCGTGACCGCCCTGAGTAGTCATCACTCATCAGTACGTCTCATCAACTTGAACTAATCCTCTTGCATGTTGCATTGCCCAGGACCCGGAGGAGAACGAACCAATAAAAAAAAGATTTGGGAGGTCGCCACGCCTCACACTCGACGTCGCTGTCGGGACACAATTCGTGCACATGTGAACCCACGGCGCGCCGCAATCCGTTGCGGCTCGCGAGACCGACCCCGCGCGCGCGGCCACCACACCCCCACAACCAGTAGTCCACCACCAACCTGGCATCACGGGCCGTCTGCTCGCACGGCGGAGGGCAGCAGTTTTAATGCGTCGACAGAAACTTTGCATCCGGCACCCATCTCGAACGCCCGCATCATCATATCGTGTCGATCGACGGCCAAACAAGAGGACCTGGAGTGGCTAGGTGCATGCGCTAGTCCAAGTTCGCCGCCGGCCGCCTGGTCCGTTCATCAATTGGTCACGTCGTCGTTCACGTCCAGGTTCCGGTACAGCTCTGTCGTCGTGTTGACCGTAATAAGCATCGTAGCGTAGGATCAGGATCGGAGTAAGTACACGTTGACGTATTCCTACCAGGTACTAATATAAGGTGGAGGCGGTTCGCAGCTAGCGGAGTATACTGAGCGGTGGTGTTCGCCAGATTTGCGCGAAGGAATAGTGTTGAAGTAGCGTGTTGGAATGAAAGGTTGTGAAAAAAATGTGTTGGCTTGCGTGTTGTACAAGAAGATGTGACGGGTGAATAGTGAATTGAAGTTCCAATTAAAAGCAAGTAGGGTTAAGACCGTCTCACGGTTTTAATTAAGAGAAGGGAACTGAATCTCCCGAACACCAACATCGCCGGGGAGGTGATTTTTTTTAAACCAGTCCTTAAATTCACTCCAACGATGAGTCAAACCCGGGTCTGCTTGCGACCATACCTGAGTGGGCCATAAGACCTTTGGTCAAATGGAAGGACTAAACAGAATGCACTATGCATGGGTTCCGCAACGGTGAAACCACACGTTCTTTGGTGCTGTAATTCTGAGCGTCGAAAGGAATGCAGGCACCATGCATGGGAAGACCTCTGAGCTCTCGATTTGTTTTCAAGCGGTGGCAATTGTCCCGGACGGAGCTCGTTTTTTCCTTCCTCGCGACGTGACGGTCCAGGTTGCGTGTCTAGCGTGCACAACAGGGACGGCCGCGGTCAAGGGACGGCTGGAAAACGTAGGCGGCAACAGTGACCGGTAGCTTTAGCTTGACGGATCTAGCCTCGGTCCACTCCTACTTGCAAAGGGTCATGGAAAGTACGGAGAAATGAACAGTTTACTACGGTCACTGTTGTAGACCTAGCTTGGCCTTCTGAACGGGCTAGCGAGCTTCGTGCATGTTTTTCCTCTTCAGTTCTCCACGGTACTACGTCGTCCTCTCTACAAATGTACATGGCACTTTTTTCTCACACGAGAAAAAGTCGCAGCACTGTGCTACTTCAAGATGTGTCAGATTGTACGTGCACGAGTACGACGTTTAGCGTATACAGAAAAGTGAAAGCTGTGTCGACAGTTGATTTGCAACTTTAGGTGGATTTGAGTTGACATCCAGTGTGCGCGGGGCATTGACAAAGAAAAGATTGTGAGATGAATTAGTAAAAGGTTGAAATCTAGATACTCCAAATGGTTCTCCTTCCTATGAACAGTATAGATTGACCGACTTGCTGAAATCAAGAGATCCCGATCGCTTTCATTTGCTACAATTTAGTCCAAAACTGCAGATAGTGTGTTCCTGCATAGTTCTGTGCTCTGTATGCAAGAAAAAAAACAGAGAGAAAGAAAGATTGTGATCGCCATATGTCGAAAACCACCTCATTTTTAGTTTGCCATATGTCCTAACATAAAGGTGTAGCCCCGTCAATAAGTAGAGAATATTTTTTTCAGATAAGGGATTACAAAATCCGATAAGTAGAGAATATATATGGTGGAAATCATAACTTTCGTGAAAACTCATGCAAACCACGTTAAAACAAATAAAATACACATGTAGATGATATAATGCTACACAAATTTGTGAAATATCTTGTTCAAACTCAAATTTTTTTGTGAGATAAAGATAACAAATTTCTAACAAATCATATGAACAACTTTATGACTTAAAATTTATTATGTGCACATCTCACAAACAAGTCGAGTTTGGATAAGATATTTACACGGTTGTGTAGTATCATATCATCTACATTTGTGATTTTTTTGGTGAATTTAGACGACTTTTTTATGCGGTTTGCACTAGTTGTTTAGCTTAAACTCCCCTTCTTGTAGCCCACTAGGTAATTCCCCGTATGCTGCTACGAGATTTAAAAGAACTTTTTTTTATCATGGTATGACACGTGGATAACTTAAGTTTAATAGTGACACCTGCGCTTTGCTGCGAGATTATTTTTTAGCAAATTTTAAGGTAAACTTTGAAAGTAGAAAGTTAAAATAATTGAAAGTAGATAACATTCGTTTGCAAACAATATCATCCCTGAAAACACGTTTATTTTGCTGATAGAGAATTACTCTTAAATTATTGATCCTCCATGTGTTCTATTATGAGAATTTTATAGTGGTGTGGTACTTGTAAAGACTTATAAATTGTATGCATGAATGTTATTAGTCAAAAAAATCGGTATGAAAATAAATAGATAGTCATAGTTGGCGGTGACGTGACAATGATGTAGATAACTTGCATGTTGAGAGAAATGAAGTTGTGATCCTTAGTACTAGGGTGCTCCTAGCTATAGATGGTTGGTAAAACAAATCGTTCATACTTGATGGTGAGGAGATACCAAATACTCCTACCACTTGTACATTAATTCCTGTGTCCCTCAAAATATGTCCGTTTACCAAAACTTTGCATAATGACAACTATAACAATTAAAGAAGAAAAATGGTTAATGGATTCATGGGGGAAACGGCAGTACTACTACTACTACTAGTGTCCATCCCAATTGCAACGTGGAGGGAGAGCGCATCGATTGCACTCTCCGTGGGAGTTACAGAGATGGAGATGATGGCACGTGCCAGGTCAGCCTCTCTATGTGCTGAGCTGAACCGAGCAAAAGTTTGTTCGTTCTACTAATTCGCCAAAACAAAAAAAAAAGTTTGCTCGTTCTCACGCGCAGTTACAAGTTTGCAACTGCGGCGCGGTGCCGCGGTGGCAGACAGGATAGCGTGCAGTGGATTCCACGTGACGCGCATGGTGTGCCCGGCCGTGGCGAGCTCAGGGTTAGACTTACCGTTGGTAACCGGCCGGTTTACCGCGGTAACCGGCCTTACCGGCCTGGACCGATTACGATACCGGCCGGTTACCAACCGTTAGGGTTAGAGTTTTTGAATTTGAATTTCAAAAAATGAAAATTGTGGAAAAAATCCCTAAAAATACTTCGTGATTTATGGAGTCTAATGGTGTCAAATTTGTTGCAAACTTAGTTCGTTTAGTATAAATTTCAACCAAAAGAAGTTAAACCAAAAAAGAAAAAAGAAAAAAAAAACAGACGGCCCAGCTCGGCCCACATAGGCCCAACCAGTGGGGGGGTCAAAACGACCCCGCATGGATGCTAGGCATCCGGAGAGGCGATGGACGCCCCCTTCCGCCCCCGTCCGCTCCCCCCGCTCTCGCGACCGGCCGCCGCCGCGCGCAACCGCCGCCCGGGCGACGGTTTACCGCTCGGTTAGGGGCGGTAAACCGCGCCGGCGCGGATCCTTGCGAGCGCGTCGGTAAGCCGAGCGGCGGCGTCGGTTTACCGACCCGGCCGGCGGTTAACCGCCGCGGATCGACGGCTAACCGAGCGCGGTGAGTTCATTGCTTGTAGATTAGATTTGTTGTAGGATGCAGGTTGTAGATAGGATTTGTTGTAGGATGTAGATAGGATTTGTTGTAGGATGTAGATAGGATTTGATTTAGGGTTTAGATAGGGTTTGATTTAGGATATAGATAGGATTTGATTTAGGGTGTATATAGGGTTTGAATTAGGATGTAGATAGGATTTGATTTAGGATGTAGATAGGGTTTGATTGAGGAGGTAGATATGATTTGATTTAGGGTGTAGATTTTAGGTTTGATTTTAGACATGTTGTTTAAAACTTTATATGATTCATGTGATTAGTTTGTGTGTGGTGTCTATTTTTGCGGATACAAAATGGCATCTAGAGATGTTGTGTGGGAACACGGTGAAAATCAACACCCTGATGGCGATGCAACTATTGTCATATGCGGAAAAGTGGAGGTGGTGCGACTAGGTTCAAACAACATTTGGCTGGAAGAGGGACCCGGGTGGTCCATTGCGGGAATGTGCCACCACCGTGCGGGAATACTTTCGGCCGTGAGATTGAGAGGACTAAAAAGGCTACGTATGAACGGAATAAAGAGAGGTTGAGAAAGGAGGCGGTTGCGGCCGAGGGAAACTATCCTACCGCTCGAAGATGATGAGGAGGCTCAATTGGAGCGTGCCATCCACCTATCGAGAGCTGAAGAATTGTACCGTCAGGGAGTGGAACAGAGAGGTGGTGCATATGAGCATGGAGGGGGTAGTGGTTCGGGTGCCACGAGGGAGAATCCTTTGCAAAGGATGTTGCGAAGAAGTGGTTCGCGAAGGGATACTCCTGTGGTGGTGGAGGACTATAACTTGGCTGCAGGTGGGAGAAGAGGAATGACGCAACTAAGGATTGATACAGGCTCCTGGACACAGAAGGGTAAGAATGCAAAGGAAGCTATTGGTAAAGCGTGGTCAAAATTCTTCCATATCGCGGGAGTACCCGGGAGACAGTCGATAATCCGTACTTTGTTAGTGCGGTCGAGAGACACGAGAAGTGGGGTAAGGTTTCTATCATTGATATCACACACAAACTATGAGATTACATTGTTGTAACTAATCTTTTGATTTCCATATGGTTGCGTGGGAAGGTATCGCATCACCCGGTGGAAAGGAAATTGATGGCAAGTACCTTGATCAAAACGAGAAAGATTTGATGGATAGGTACAAACGAGTTTCGAAAGAGTGGGACATCTTTGGCGTCACGTTGATGTGTGATTCTTGGACCGGCCCGACGAGGATGAGTGTCATAAACTTTTTGATATATTGTAATGGGGTCACGTGGTTCCACAAGTCCATTGATGCGACTGGTAAATCTCAGGATTCCAAATTCTTGCTCAAGGTAGTAACTACACACTTGCCACTGACATTGATTATGTGTTCAAGGATTACTAAAGTTTGTGCATATTTTTTTTCGGAGATTCGAAAGGTGGTGGATGAGATTGGTCCAGAGCATATCGTCCATATAGTCACCGACAATGGCTCCAACTACAAGAAAGCATGTAGGCAATTGAAAGAGGTGTATGAACACATTGTGTGGACACCATGTTTGGCACACACTGTCAATTTGATGTTGAAGGATATTGGTCAGAGGCCCGAACATCAAGGTATGATCACTAACTGCAAGCGGATTTCAGCTTGGTTACATAATCATGCTCACCTAAATGCAATGATGAGGGAGGCTATTGGTGGTGAGTTGGTCAAGTGGAATGCCACTCGATTTGGGACTAACTATATGTTCTTGGAAAGCCTACATCGCAAACGTGATAGATTCATGCGATGGATGACATCTCCGGCGTTTTTAGATAGCAAGTGGGCCAAAACCGCCGAAGGACGCTTTGCGCAAGTGAGGTTATCAAGTATCGAGTTTTGGGAGGGAATGGATTACATCATCAAGACGAGTTGAACCAATTTACAAGATGCTACGATTCGCTGATCAGGACAAGAAACCCAACATGGGAGATGTTGTGATGGCCTTCCAGCGGATGAAAGCGGAGTTGGAGTCTTACTTTGGCTCCAATGTTCACACTTGGAATGAGTACAAGGAGATTTTGGACAATAGGATTCGTGATGTGTACTGGGGCACATATGTTGGTTCAGGTAAGATTGTATTACTCCTCTTTTTTGAATCTCTACTCTCCACATGCATTGTTTCTGAATATTTGAAATGATTTATGTTTTGCAGCCGCTTGCTTACATCCAAGGCATGCTTTTATGATGGATCCAACTCCAGAAATGTTTCGGTCCCTGAAGGATACATTTCAGAGCATGACGGATGTCCAGACCGCTGTGCAAGCATTGCAGGAGGCTGAGGTGTTTCGCCAGAAGCTTGGCGAGTTTGGCACTGATATGGCAAGAAGGGCGGCGGTTGACCCTAGGACAAGCCCATGTAAGAGAACCTCCGTACGCCATTGTTGTTTCTCTGTTGCAAATTTCAAATATTTTGGTCACTAATTCAGTTCACTTGCACCTGCAGCATCTTGGTGGATGATGTTCGGCTCTACCACCCCGCCGCTACGTAGCTTGCCGTGAGGCTAGTTTCCCAATGTGTGTCTTCAAGTGGATGCGAGCGTAACCGGAGTACTTTTGCCTTGCCGCATACAAAGGTTCGCAACCGCTTGACGCACAAGAAACCGAACAAGCTTGTCTACGTGAACTACAACCTTCGCCTCGGCCGAAGGATGTCTCCACCCCAAGTCATGATGAAGGTGATTTTGTTGACCAACTTGCCCATCTCTCATTCTATGACGAGCACCATCCGGTTCGGGAATGGTTTGAATATGGTAGATCTAACCAAGAACCAGTTTTGGATGAGGATGATGATGATGACAGAGACGTCCCTCTACCGTCTCATCTTGTCAATGATCACGTAGACCCCTCTGATCTACGTGACACTACGGTGATGATTGCATCAGTGATTGGGCACGCAGAGTGGTGGGAGACAGTCACCTTGGGAAGAGGAAGTTTCAGGAGGGGCCTAAGAAGGGTGACCCGAAGCGTCAACGGGGAAAAGGCAAAACAACAACAATTCCAGTGGACAGCGACACCTCCACTGATGATGGCGAAGGTCAGCGTAGTCCACCGTATCGGGAGTCGAGGGACGGCGGCTCGGGCCGATGACGGTGATGGTGATGATAGTGATGGTGACGGTGGTGATGGTGGTAGTGGTGGTGGTGGTGGTGGTGATGGTGCTGGTGCTAGTGGTGGTGGTGTTATTCGTTTCACGTGTATACATTGAAACCTAATATGCACTCTTGTTTCGACTATGATTACTAATTGTGATGTATGCTTCAATGCGGGGAGACCGATTTCACACATGCTACTCGGGACCAAGACCATGGAGCACCGGAATCGCGAGAGGAGAACGGTTGGACCGACGGACTACGACACTCCTCGCACTCTTCTTCCTCGTACGGCGATACCTCCGCTCCCCGGACTTTTCATTATTACAGGCCCGACATTAGCACGCAGCCACCGACAAGATGGGTGTACGAATGGGAAGATCCACATTTCTACAATATGTTACTTCAAAGCAATGGCGACGACGACGGCGTGGACGGGGCAAAGTTGGCAAGACTACAAGGCCGAGTCGCTTAGAGTGCAAGGTTTGAATGTCATGTCCACCGCCGAGTACCGGATGGCGACCCAAATGGGGGTCTTCCCATTTCTACCGCGTTGATCATTTATTACTATGAGTCTATGACTTTGGTATTGTATTTGTATGCACGATTAGCACTATTATTATGGTATTGTATGCACAATTATTACTATGACATTGTTTGTATGCAAAACTATGTTATTTCTCCTATGGTGGGGTTTTGTGATGTTCTTTACATTAAGTTATGCATAAAACATGCTAATATTTTCATTAATTCATCACCGGAGAAGCACAAATGCATCGTCGGTTTTTACGTGTCTAGCCGCGGTTTACCGCCTTAACCGATCGAATCGGTCCAAACCGACGGTAGCCGGTGCCAAACCGATTGAACCGGGCGCGGATTTGAAAATTTGAATTTGTTCGATAATGAGCGGTAACCGCGCTTACCGGTCGGTAAACCGTTACCGACGGCCGGCGGTTCGGTTCACCGGACCGGTAAGGTAAACCCTGGGCGAGCTTCACCTCCACTACTCCCCGTCCCCGGTGTCCGGCGGGCCAAAGCTGCAGCCGGCTAGCCGCACCGGAAGCAGAGAGCGCACCCACCGGGGGGCCAGCCCCCACCCACACGTGTCAAGAGACGGGAGCAAGGCGACAAGGCTGGTCCTCAGGTGGGCCCTACCCTTTTGACGACGACGTCCGGCGCCGGCGAGTGCGGCGAGTCCAAAAGGAAAATGCAAAAGGCCCTTTGGGAAGCAAGGAGGGAGAAAGGCAAGGCAAAGACGCCGAGCTAGCGGTGTGGTGGTGGTGGTGCGCGTCGGCGCTGGACCTTGACCGCCGCCCGGAAGAAGAAGAAGAAGACGGAACTTTCGCAGGTTCGTCGTGCTCGTGCCGGCGTCCAGTCAACCTTTTTCTCTTCTGCTCTCCACTCTCTCCCCTCTCCTCTCGTCCCGCGCGCATCGCATCATTGCTTACGTCGCCGTCGATCGGGCGGGCCTCTCGCTGCTGAATTAATTAATTAGCTCTCCTTTTTTTTTCCCGCTCTCCCTCAGGCCGTCAGGCGGAGGTGTCGGCCTCCATCGGATGGATGTTATCGTGTCCAGCTGGGTACGCGGTGCAGTGTGCGTGTGCGTGTGCATGCATGTGCGTGATGTGGTCGTCGCCACGAGCGTGGATGGAGAGTTTGCTTCTCACGCTCTCGCTTGTGTTGTGTAGTGGTATGGTATGGCGTGCGTCGACGGTACGGTAGTATCAGTACAAGTCAAAACTATTTTATACTATCGGTATCGAGCGATGGAGGTCTCACGAAATAAATTGTGTATTTTACAGCTCCAATTGGCTGGGTTTGATGATCGATTCTAGAATGGCGGAGGAACTACTTTCACGTGCATACTCCTGTGTATAGGAATAACTAGTCGATCGATCGAGCTAGTAGTAGTAGCAAGAGGTAAAAAGAAAATAGCATGTATGCATTGCAACACCAACGATATATATGCAGTTGACAAAGACAAAGCACGAGTATATGCATATCATATTGTTCGGAAAAAAGTACATGCGTATCATATTATCATGCATATGGGAACGGCAACTGTCCGAGGACTCAAAACCTACGGCTTGACGGGACCCACATCGCGACTCTGGTTTATCAGGGCACTCCCAACCCAGACTCTATGGTAGAGTCTATAGTCATTAATTACATTGCCACATACTAGGCAATTTGATGATGTGGCAAACAATTTAATGATGAGAGAGAGCCGAGAACTAAGAAACCAACTCTAAGTTAGACACCAAGTCTATGCGCAAAACGAGGTCTGTGCAGATCCTATGTGGCTGCCCGCATGCTCAATGTGTTTGCTTATTTAATAAAACGGGAGAAAAAGATCCGAGAGCAATATAGGATAGACTCCATGATACAAAATTTACATTGAAGATCATAGTTCCTTGTGATAGAGTCTTCGATATATAGACTCTATAGATAGAGTCTGGGTTAGAAGTGCTCTTAGCATAACCTTTGTCACAAGATGCATATGCATGTTGTTGTATTGGACCGGCAGCCGATCGAGCCCACCGTCGTCGGTCTGACTCGCGAAAAAACTTGTGGATTCCATTTGACAAGACTCAAGCAAGAGACATTCGATCTGTAGGAGTACTACTACGCATCGCGTCGACCTGGGGAAGCGATCGAGATGCCGAGGTCGCGCGGTGGTGACAACCAAACACAAACGAGTCGCCGGATCGGGAGGGGGAAAAAACGAGAATGAACTATGTTTTGAGCTGACCACGTGCGCGTGTCACAGGGATTGGATCGGACTCTCGATCATACTCGTTCATATACTCCCAATAACGTATAGTAGGACCCATGCTTGCGTGCAAGGGCGACGACCTGGAAAAGTCGTCGTCGTCGTCGTCGACGGGTCCTCGGACGAGAGGCTCCATCACCGCCACAAGTCAGCGGTGCACGTACGGGGACGTTCCTTACTTTTCAAGAGAGATGCGCGACAGCGCGAGCGCATCGACGACGACCCACCGGGACGACCGGCCGGCGGGGTCGCGCGGAGGAAAAGTCAGACCGTGCCCACCGGCCACCGCCGAGCGCCGAGCGAGAGTCTGCGGTCTGTGCCCGGCCGCGAGTGCGTTGAGAGCGCCGTGGACGCTGCGGATTCGCTGTTGACCTGTCGTTCCGACCAACCATTCCTGCACGTGCGTGCTGCTGCGTGGATAACGAGCTGCGTCAGAATGATATAGATACTCGAAAGCAGGGATTTGGATAGCGGTCTGCGCTAGCTCCACCAACTCTGACCTCGTCCGAGTGTCAACGACGACTGCATGCTCCGATATGACATGTCCCTGCAGAGTGCGTGTGTCAAACTCCGCAAGGTAGAAAGATAATACTACGTCCACGGGCTTCATTATTCTCATTTCTTGTTTTATTTATTGTTGCTGCTACTGTAGATTTTTGTAAGATCAAGGAAGAACTGTATTGCTACTGTAGAACTTGTACAGTGACACTTAAGTTATTCTTCGTTCGAAATTAATACCTGTAAATTGATTACCAGGGCGATGGAAAAATCCAAACGGAGGTGTTTGTCACCTCTTGTATACGTTCTACTCGCTCCTCACTCCATTTCAAATTGTAAATCATTATGAGACTTCTAATTCATATTTTTAATATACATCTTGATATTTATTATAATATTATATCTAGATACTAAAATATTTTGAATCTAAAAATACCTAAATGATCTATAATTTTAGGCTGGATGGAGTTTTTTTTATCTTCCCACCTTAGCAGAGAAGGTTGACACGAGATTCCTTACCAAAACTGGTCTTTCATTGCAACTCTGATTTCTCGCCACGAGGCCGACATCCCTTATCCTAAAAAAAGGTGGTATCTCTTACCTATGTCTCTCACACATATGTGGTAGATTATTTTGCAAGACGGTCATGCAACGTGAGTGAGCATTCATTTCCACAAGTGGACCCAGAGGGGGGCATATGTCCTCTCTCAAATTCTAGACTTCGGTGAACTTTATCATATCTTGAGAAGTTAGTATATCTCTCCTGATCAATGCGCTATGTCGTGCCGCTACACCAAAATCAGCCGACAACAAGCCTTCTTTCGCCTATCATCCCATGGACGGTAAGGATCGTATCTCTCAAGCATGCGGCAAGACGATCATACAAAGTGGGCGAGCATCCATTTGCACATTTCGACCTAAAGAAGTTCTAGAGGTGGCATATGTCCTCGGGCAAATCCATTATGGTCTAGGTTTTGTTGAACTTTATCAAATCTCGAGAAGTTATAGTCACGCACGTTTGCATGTGCTAGCTAGCTCAACTTTTAAGTCAGGTTCGTTCCTGGGTATGTACAACCAAAGACTGGAGTTTTCTTAAGTTGATCGTTGTAGTAGCAGTTGTGGTTAATTCGCTCCTAGAAATAACCAAAGATGAGGGTTTTGATAAATTGATGGTAGTATCATCACACATACTGTAACACATTATTGGTGAACTCTAACATGGAGCGAGAGTGTTGAGGGTCCGGAATGTCCAAATCTTGAAAAGAGCAATAGACTCTGCCATCAAAAGAATCACGTTGTGGATGGCTTATTAATTTATTAAGAACACTTGAGTCTCGTGTAGCAAGCTGAAACAAGCTAAAAATAGCCAAGGGGTCAATGGGATATATATTGAGAATAACTTCTTTCTGAGGACATCAGTGACAATCCGATAGCCGCCACCACGACCAGCTAGCTAGCGTTCCACTTCCATTACGCCATCGTCCGCCACACACGTACTTATATCTATCATCCGTTGTCCACTTGCACAAAAACGGCCGGTCAGTCGTGGCATCTTGGCTACGGTGGTCTCCGTCTTGGCCAATGAAAGCAGGTAGCTAGCGGACCGACGACCAGATCGATGATTAATTAGGCCACGCCGCCGCCGCACTAATAATAAACTGGTCAAGGAGAATAATCGTATCTACTCCATGCTTCCTCCCTGCAGTGTCTCTCCCTCTCGGCACCCTTTACTATACTACCAGTATACTACTCCGTATCGTCTCTGATGCTTCGTTTTGGAGCCTTGCTTTGCTTTGCTTTGCTCAATGATGATGGAATCACGCACGGAAAGTTGGAAACCCATCCTCGCAGTCGCAGGCAAAAAAAAAAAAAATGCAGGTGGATGCATGGGATCGGAAAGAAGGGACGAAGAAGCATCCGACTTGGGTTTGCCCTGCGGCGGACGCGTACACACTGACACAGTCACCGACCGGAGCACGCGGGCGCGCGCAGCGCAGGCGTGGATGCCTGCCGGCATCTCCTGCATGCGGCCCGTCGGTCGAATGAATCGAACTCCACGCCGGGATCTCCGACGATCCCCTCCCCTGCCAGATCCGATCCGGCTGTCCCCCTTGTGTCAATTTCAATTCTCTTGAGACCCTTTTTTTTGGTTTTGTGTGTGTGTGTGTGTGTGTGTGTGGGTGGTGGGGGGGGACAGCGTAGTAGTAGTAGATGATATAATGATTGCGACTTCAAAAATAGTATCTGGGCTCTGTCGACGCACACTCAAACTAAGAACAGGCCTCTTGCGTCAAATAAAAGCGCATGGCCTGCTATAAAAAGAAAGAAAACGAAAAGAGAAAAAAAAAGCATGGCTGCACACCTATATCCTCCTGGTTTCCTGAATGCTTTGATTGATTGGCGCCTATCAATTCATGGTAATTAACAACCTGGAAAATAGGTTATTTTCTCTTCTTCTAGAAATTATATAAATAATAGAAACATATACTTCATCCGCCCTGTATAGAATACAATCCTAACATTTGAAAAAAATCTCACCAAAAGTGCACTTATAGAAAAAACAGATTTAATTACCTACCTAATTTACTGCACGTGGCTAAAAAATAGGGGTACTAAAGTCTTTTTGTGCCACCACAAATCTATCGTAGAAACACTAGAATTGTATTTTTTTATGAGACATAGGGAGTATTTCGGAAATTGTAAGGGAAACATCTTAATTACCCCCCCCCCCCCCCCCCTCAATTATACCAAAATTTGGACAACCCTCTAAAGTATTTCTCGGTTCAGTATAGTCCCTAAATTATACCATTTGGTTCAACTTATCCCTTAGCATAATTTATATTTTTTTGTTTCTCTATGCACAAGTGAGTTTTAAGTTCAAATTTTACAAATAGCAGACAACATAAAGCATGCTTAAAAAATATACCATGAACTTTTCATCACTATTGTGATAGGTAATATTTAATAATAAAGTTTATACTTTAAATACAAAATTATATATTTAAAGGTCAATTAAATAAAAACATAATTTAGGGGTTATCTGAACTTTTCAAATTGCACCGCAACGCAGCAAGAGGAATAGGATGCCAACATGCTTGCTAAACACCGGCGGCCAACAACCGACCCGCCTTTTGACTCTTGGCACAAAAGTATATGCACGCGCGGCATGGAATAAATTTTCACAAGCAATTTGCCGTTCGCAAGACAAATCGTGAACAGAATAATTTAAAAGTTGCAAGTACTGCTTCCTGTGTAGCCTGCACAAAAGTGTTGCCCGGCCTGGAAATAGAATACTACTAGGATGTACATACAGTACCAGGCACGCCGCACGCACAGGCATGTCCTCAGCTCAGCTGGATGGGCATTACTACATACTCAATATATCCAGCACGTGGAACATGTGCTTCTCGTTCTGCTAGCTGTATATGCACGCTCCTCTCCCCCGCTGAATTCCGTCGACTGAAACTCGTGGTATAAATATGTTCGCACACATGTGTTGCTTGTTGATCTCGAATATTTTTTGCTTGTTTAAAAAAGATCACGCTAGACTTAAGGCTATGTTTAGTTTGCACCCCAAGGTTTCTAATCAGCAAATGATAGGTGGTGCTGGTTCTTAATGTGCCTTTCGCTGCTTCGCATGGATTTGTTGCTGAAGCACGCACACGGCAGTAGAATGCATGGCGCACTGTAACGACACACGTACGTATGCCGATGAGTAGAAGGAATAATTTTTGTTGCACACACCGTCTAGAATTCAGATCTGACACGTCTAAAATGTTGAATGGCATGGCGGCGGCGGTTGGGCAGTGTCAGTGGAGTGACTAGCTAGTGCGAGTGCGGGAGTATAGATGAAGTAGGCGGACGAACTGAGGGTGGTGAATATAGATGACCATCGTGCCAGCACGGCACGGGCACGACACGACTGGGCACGGCACTATCTAGCACGGTGGCACAGTCGTGCCGTGTCTGGTAGTGCCGCCGTGCCGAGATGAAGGCACTAGCACGACACGACCAGGGGCAAAATCATGTCGTGCCGTGCCCCTTGGCACGCGGCACTATAGTGCCGTGCCGGCCCTGGCACGAGTATACTCAAAATGGTCAGGGAAACATGAACATCAACTGAAACACAAAATTGAAAAGTATAAACATCAACTTTTGAAACACTAATACAAGAGAAGAGATCATAAGTTTAAAAGATGAATTTATTTGGAGCAGTGCAATGCTGCCTCATTAAAAACCTGTCTAGATAAAACTCACCCTTGTGAGAAACCCTAGACAGGGAAAAAGAGTACAACAACCCCTCAAAGTTCAATGTCTTACATAGTTCATAATATTACAACCCAAAAGTTTAAATTACATAAATGAGCATCAATCTAGGTAAAGGTTTTCAAATGACTCTTCAAGCTCCTTGTCCTCCACACTCTGTTGCAACCTTGCTTCTGCAGCTTCCCAATCTTTGATGCAGGTAAGCATCTCCACCATTTTAGGCCTCAGCTTCCTCTGCCGCTCCTCGATGATCCTTCCTGTCATGCTAAAAGTGGACTCTGATGATATGGTAGACACAGGAACAATTAGAATGTCTTTAGCCATGATTGACAGTACAGGATTTGTGAGTTTATGCTGATGCCACCAGTTGAGGATGCTAAAGTCATCATCAAACTGGCTCACAATGTCACAATCCAAGTAGGATACAAGTTCAGAAGCATTAGAAGCTGATGAACTTGAAGCCTGCAACAATGCAGTAGCAGAGGTATCTCTAGATATGTTAAGAGTACTAGATCTAAGATGGATACCACCAGAGGAACCTGCAACATCATCATCATCATAAATTTGATCCCAAACATACCTTTTTTTACCAGACAGGGTAGGAGGGTTAGGCCTCTTCAATCTAACAGAGCCAAACTTCTCCTCATACTTGTTAAAAACATCAGTAAGTCTAGCTCTAGTACCAAGCAAGTAAGCACTGTAGTCAGTACTGGTGAGGGCACTCAACCTCCTAAGCACTTTAGTAAAACCTTTCATTTTAGCTCTAGGGTTCAGGATGAATGCAAAAGAGTAAGCAAAGGTATGTCTCTCCAGTACTTATTATACTTGTCTATCATAGGTTGAATAACAAATCTGATGTGAATATCATTAGCATAATTATTTAGGTGCATAGCAATCTTGACAAGATAATGAATCGTAGGTGGAGAGGTAGGATAATACACACCAGATAATGTAACAGTTTGTTGACAGTGTATTTTGGCACACCAAACATGTTCATTACACTTTGGTTTGGATTTGTTTATGGAACTAACCCGCCACTCGGCACACTAATCATATAACAAGTTCATCTATGTGCATGCATTTGGAAGTGTTGTGTTTATGCAGGAAAACATGGACATAAAGGACAGATTCGCAACGAGTTCAAAGGAGCATTTACGGAGTCTTGTTCGTGTTCATGAGCTTGATGAAATCACTTCCAATGATGGCAAGGACCGAAGTGCTACGAAGGAACACCCCCGGGGATTGAAGCGTAAAAGATCGAACTTCATGCGCGGAGAACCTCCATCTTGGACGCGAGGATGACATCGTCAAAATCATGCAAGTGGACGGGCAAAGTGCATAATCACCTGAGGACCCACGGGACCGAAGGGGCGACCGAACCGGGCCGAAATGGGCCTAGGCCGGTCGGCCTAGGCCGACCGGCCCAGCCCAGTTCGGGGGTCGGTCGGCCCCCCTTTACTTGCACCCGAAGATTTTCAACCCTAAAACCCTGGAGGCGCCGCCATTCCATTCACACCAGGATGCCATCCACAAGCTAGAGAGAGGACGGAGATCTCCGGAGGGGGATCAACCACCTCGAAGGAAGCACCCACAAGTGGAGAAGAAGGAAGACACCGTCGGAAGGGTGACCATGATCAACGGTGCTATGTCTAGCACCTTGATGGGGTAATCTCCTTATTCGTCCATGAGTTGTAATCGATCTTGAGATGTAATCGTACTTTGTTGGATTATCTATCTATCATCTTGTGTTGAACATACTTTAATGCTTAATGTTAGCTACCATGCCGTAAAGGGAGTTGAGCTCCAATGCTTCCTTGGATCCATTCAATACACCGTGTGCATCATAGGTCTAGTCACGAATACCTCCGCGTAGTGACAGTACGAGGGGAGGGAAAGGGCGAAACCGTGGTCACAACCCCCGATATATTAGATTGGTTTTAATGTTTAAAGCGATTGCATGTTCTAGTATCGTAGACCCATGGGCGAGTGTATTTATCTTGATAGCTTGATCATTCTCTCTAGTGTAGTTTAGTCATTTTCTAGTATAATCATAGTTAGGGTTTGAGTAGCTAGTGAGTAGAGGTAGATCAAACGCTTGTAATCCCCTTGCTCTGCGGATTGACAAGAACCTTGGGAATCCCGTGGTGAAAAGGTGTAGGTCCGTATGCTTGCGGATCGTAGGTGGATACATCTTTTATCCATCAACAAGCCCCTCTTTCTGGCGCCGTTGCCGGGGAGCAAGCTAGTTTACATCGTTTGGCTTGCATCTAACTTAGTTTTATATTTAGTTTATCTTTTGTTTACTAATATCTAGCACATACTACCTAGAAACCACTTTATTTGTTTTTGTTTTTGTTTTTGTTTTTATCTTGTTGTCTAGATGGAGTTCGTCAATCAACCCGTGGAAGAACCGGAGAAATCACTAAGGGATTACACTAGTCCTCGATGTGAAGACATAAGAGTACAAGAGTCGGATTTGAAGCTCGAAGCGACTAAGTATGAAATCAAATCCAAGATCATCGAGATGGTGGCGGCAAACCCGTTTGAAGGGATGGTTACGAAGAACCCATATAGACACATAAGGCATTTCACGATGCTATGCAACACGGTGCGTCAAGAAGGAGTTCCCGACGAATGGTTCAAATGGAATCTCTTTCCCTACTCACTTGCCGGTGAAGCAAAGACGTGGTACTCGTTTGCGTCCTTTGAAGTTGAAGGCAATTGGAACAAGTTGACAAAGAAGCTTTGCAAGAAGTTCTTTCCAATTAGCAAGGTTCAACATCTAAGGAGGCAAGTGATCACTTTCACGCAAGGAGAAGAGAAAGGGATAGACCAAGCTTGGAATAGGTTTAATGAGTTGATCGAACAAGGACCAAGACTCGGCTTCTCCGGACGTACTCTTGCATACATTTTTTCTTTTCCCTAACCCCTAGTTGCATGCAATAGGTCCAAATGTGTGCAGGTGGGGATCTCATGGAGAAAACACTCACGGAAGCCACTCAACTTCTACAAAAAATTAGTAAAGCGGCTGCCATGCGAAGAGATTGGGAAACAAGACTTGCGGGAGAGCCGGAATACAATTCGAGCATGAAGAAGTGTGCTGAATTTTCTAAAGAGGCAACCCTAGAAGTCACAAAAGAGGAGCCAATCCCGGAAAAGCTTGAAGAAGAACACATCAAGTCAAGAACTACCCCGAGCGTTGACTTCGCCGTACCAAATGAGACAAACAAGAGAAGCATGTCGAGTGCGAAGCCACTAAAGGAGTTCGAACCAATGGATTGGGTTCCTATCGATTACGGAGAAGTATTCGATAAGAGAAGACCGTTCCCTAATCAAAAGGGGATGGCAAGAGCATTGGTAGTGGATTTCCCACCGGAGAAGAAAGCGGAAGATTCATACGACCTTGAAACCACCGGTGAGATATTTCAAAAGCTCTTTGGAGATGATGAAGTGGATCCGGAACACATAGCCGAGGTGAAGAGAATCATGGGGATCAAGCCCGAAGCATCGCCATACGCTCGCCTCGCCGAAGTTTACGTGATAGGATCCGAGGAAGAAGAGAAGATGGCACCACACTTGAGTTGCGAGATCAACAGAGTTCAATGCAAAGCTTTATGCGACATCGGAGCCCAAGTAAGTGTCCTATTGAAGCGTCCCCTCATCGGAGGTGACTAAATGTGACACAAATACCGGTCCCGGGAGGTCGGCAACACATTTATTACAACGGGTGGATCGCCTTTTACATCACGGCGACACAGAGGGCACGGAAGTGCCAACGCTACAAGGAACAACACAAACGCTAACGACCACACTACGATAGCAAAGGCTTCCATAGCCTCCTCAGAGTACCACACCATGGAAGCTTTCTGCGGGGGCCCTGGGTACACAGGCACGGTTGGGTGTAGGGCAGCGACCTACTCGACGTCTTCGGGAATATAATCGGGATCCTCCTCTGTAAAATAGTTAGTAAAACAAGGGTGAGCACATACGTACTCAGCAAATCCAACCCCACCCACGGAGGGGCTTATAAGCAGAATCATGCATAAAGTATAACAAGGATCGGGTTAAGGTTCTTTTTGCAAACTCACTTATGCGGGGGTTCATTTCAAAAAAAGGTTTTCGCAAACATTTTCACAACCAAAGAGACTCAATTGTTTTAGGAAACCTCTCGTGGAACTACGGACTCCCCGTCCGTCGTAACCCGAGCACACGACCACACACTTCACCGGAAAACAACTCACGCCGTAAAACATCCCAAAACCCAAACACTAGTTTTTGTGACCACACCGTGACTCGTCCAATACCGTGGACATGGCTATTCGAATAGGTTTGACACTCTGCAGAGGTTGTACATCTTTACCCACAAGTAGGTTACCGTCACACGGACACCTCAGTGCCGGTACGGATCCTATCATAGCCATTACCCACCTTAGCTAACACTACGAGCCACCACGGAAGCACCCAAGGGGTTATACCACATAACCAGGGTGTACCTCACACAGAGCGTACCCCTACTCCTTGGTCCCCCGCCGCTCACCCGCACACCAGATGGCAAGTAGATTAACTAGTGGGATTTATGCTAAGCCGTTGCCACATACAACGGTCGAGTGGTTGTACGATGATTTGGGTCAGGTGAGATGTCACACAACCCGGTCCTTAACCGACAAGATGGACAACTCCCAACATGCTCAACCACACGGTACGAGCTCACCCATACTCCCGACACACACGTCCATCTCGTCTACCCGGTTCTTTACCCATTTTCCAAACATATCCCATTTCCATTTTTAAAGCACTCACACATTTTAAAAGCACTCACACATTTTTAAAGCACTCATTTAGGCCAAAACAAGGTTCAATCATAGCAATCAAGGGTGGCTATCCTACCATGTTTTGCAGTAAAACAATATGCAATTTATAAAACGGGTATAGGGTATATTTATAAAACTAGGACAGAAGCATGCATCAAAGGATGAGATTGAACTTGCCGTCTTCGAAGTCTTCGGGGAGTGCCGGCTCGGCGTTCGGGACTTCGGGCTCCTGCTCGCAGTAGTCGGCTTCGATCTCCGGCTCGGGGTACCTTCCTTCGTCTACTCCGTCGGCTATAGTGCACACATAGGCAAGCAAGCAATATTAGCACACATATTTCCGACCGAGCTCGAGGAGGGGAAATAAGTGGAGGGGGGGGGTATATATAAGTCCTAAGGAGGGGGTTGGTTCGGTGGGGGTACTACTTGGGATGGGTGTGGTGAAATTTGGATTTAATCGAGAATAAAATTGTGCATAAGGTGTTGGGTTAAAGAGGGGTTACAAGGGCTAAGGGCCTATTGGCAATTTCTATTAATGGAAAAGGGTGTAGTTATGATTATATAAACTTGATTAGGGCCTAGTTATAAATTGTTTTAGGGCCTAAAAATATTTAGTTCACAATTAATCAAGATCCTAGGGGCTTGTTTGAAAAGGACAAGAGAGAGAGGGAATAGGGTCACCGTTTGGTGGGGGGAAAAGGGAAAGGTGAGGGGGTTTTTGGCTAAAAAGCCATCTCCTTCCTCCCCTCATGGTTCGGAACGAGAGAGGAGGGGGATCGGGCGGCGGCCGGTTCCGGAGGGAGGGGGCGCCGGCGGCCCCGGCCACGGCGGCGGCGGGGAATGGGGCAACTCGAAGAGGGGGACGAGGGGATCTCATCCCCGTGCTCACCTTGGACCGAGGCGGCGCGAGGAGGTGGATCGGCGGCGGCGGACAGAGGGAGGCGGCGGTGCTAGGGCGGCGGCGCGGTGGAGCTTGGGGAAGACTTGTGTGAGCTCGTGGTGCGGTGTGGGGCGGCGAGGAGACCCGGGGTCTATTTATAGGTGGCCTAAGGCGGTTCGGGGAGGGGAGATTTTTCTCCGGCGAGCTCGACTCCGGCGAGCTCGGGCAGCTTCTCGACGGCGCCCGGTGACACGACGACTCGGCAGCGGCGGCAGGTCAACACGTGCAGGGGAGGGTTAGGCCGGCCGTGGTGGCAGCGGCGTCAACCCGTCGGTGTTTGCCCCGGGCGACGGCTCGGAGTAATGGCGGCCGGCCGCGGTCCGGTGGCCGGCCGGGCACCGGCGACCCGGCCGGGCGCGGGCTGCGGTGGTGTGAGGAGGAGGGTGTGCTTGCCGGCTTGGGGGCGTGCCGAGGGGGGCGGCGTGCGGGCGCGCGGGCTCGAGTCAACGGCGCCGGGCGCCGGTCGGGGGGGCGGGTCCCGGCCGCGGGAGGAGGAAGGAGAAAGGGAGGAAGAGAGAAGTAAGAAAGGGAAGGGAAAAAGAAAAGAGGAAAAAGGAAAAAGGAAGGAAAAGAAAGAAAAGAAAGAAAAAGAAGAAAAGAAAAATGGAAAAGAAGAGAGGAAAGAAATTGGGAAAAGGTTTAGAAAATTAGAGAAAATTGTTAGGAAAATAGGGGAAGGGTTTTTGCGGGACTTTACGATTTTCGGGCGTCGGCGTGATTTTCGGGACGGCGGTGATGGCGAGGCGGACCGGCCGGCGGGGACCGCGGCGTGCGCGGGATTCCCGGCACGGTGGTCGACCGCGGCGTTGGGAAGGCACACGTGGTGCGGGTCGGGTGCGGGCGGTGCCGGCGGGATTCGCGGCACGCACGCCGGGGTGAGAGGGAGAGACGGTGACTAGGGTTTGAAGGGGGTAGTTGAGCTCGGGCCGGACAATTCGAAAATACGCACGATTTATTAGGTGATTTATTTGGTGCTAAAAACGCGGGCGTTACAAACCTACCCCACTTAAAATGAATCTCGTCCTCGAGATTCGGCTAGGTTTCGAATAGGTGGGGAAACTCCTTCTTCAATGCGTCCTCTCGTTCCCACGTAGCTTCTTCCACCCCGTGTCTGCTCCATTGGACTCTGCACACCCGTACTTCTGTCGTCCTGGTCCGCTTGACCACAGTGTCTAGAATCTTGACGGGTACCTCCTGGTATCTAAGGTCTGGCTGTAGATCGATGGTCTCCACCGTACTCGCTTTTCTTCAAGAACCTTCAAACATCGGCGTAGCTGGGAGATATGGAACACTGGGTGTATATCTGACATTTCTTCGGGTAGCTCCAACCGGTATGCTACTGCTCCGACTCTCTTTAGCACTTTATACGGTCCGATGTACCGAGGGGCCAACTTCCCGTGTACTTGAAATCTCCGAGTCCCCCGGATGGGTGAAACCTTGAGGTAGACGAAATCTCCCGGATTGAAGCTTGCTTCACGCCTTTTCTTGTCCGCGTAGCTCTTCTGTCGAGATTGGGCGGCTCTCAACTTTTCTCGGATATCGGCTACTCGCTCTTCGGCTTCCTTTATAAGTGCGGGCCCGACCAGGGGCATGCTCTCCTACTTCGGACCACATCAGGGGTGTCCTACATTTTCTCCCGTATAGTGCTTCGAATGGTGACATTCCCAGACTTGCTTGGTAGCCGTTGTTGTAGGAAAATTCGCATATGGCGAGGCTCGCTCCCAATCTTTGCCATAGGTGAGGACGCATGCTCTCAACATATCTTCTAAGATTTGATTCACCCTTTCGGTCCGTCCGTCCGTCCGTGGGTGGTATCTTTGAGCCGAAGTCTAGCTTGGTACCCATGGCTTTGTGCGAGCTTTTCCCGAACCTAGAGGTGAACTGGGTCCCTCTATCTGAGACTATTCTGCTAGGCACTCCATGCAGCTTTACTATATTTTCTATGTAGAGTTTTGCCAACTTCTCTCCACCATAAGTGGTCCGTACGGGTAGAAAGTGAGCGACTTTAGTGAGTCGGTCCACGATCACCCATATGGAGTCATGTCCTTTCTGAGTTCTTGGCAACCCTACTACGAAATCCATACCCGTCTCGTCCCACTTCCATACCGGGATCGGTAAAGGTTGCAACAGTCCTGCGGGCTTCTGATGTTCGGCTTTGATCCTCTGACAAGTGTCACAATGGGCGACGAACCGTGCAATATCTCGCTTTCATCCCATTCCACCAATACTTCGTTTTAAGTCCATGTACATCTTGGTGGATCCCGGGTGAATAGAGTATGCCGAGTTGTGTGCCTCATCCATGATTGTTTGTCGAAAATCTCCGCCTTCAGGCACGCATATCCTGTTTTTGTACCACAGGGTGCCTTGGTCATCTACTCTATAGTCAAGGGCCTTGTTCTCTCCGGTATGCTTGCGGATCTTCATCAGATTCTCATCAGTTTCTTGGGCCTTCCGAATCTTCTCTTCTAAGGTAGGCTGAACACTCAGCTGGCGGACGTAGCCTCGGGGGACAATGTGTACGTTGAGCCGCGCTATCTCCTCTTGCAACTGGGCACTCTTGGGTGCTGCCTTCTCGTAGGTTTTCCGGCTTAGGGCATCTGCTACTACATTGGCCTTCCCTGGGTGGTAGTGAATCTCTAGGTTATAGTCTTTGACTAGCTCTAGCCACCTTCTTTGCCTTAGGTTCAGGTCGGGCTGGGTGAAGATGTACTTTAGACTCTTGTGGTCTGTGTAGATTTCACACTTGTTCCCAATCAGATAGTGTCTCCAGATCTTCAGGGCATGCACTACGACTGCAAATTCCAGATCATGGGTGGGATAATTCTGCTCATGGGGTTTGAGCTGACGAGAAGCATATGCCACTACTTTCCCATCTTGCATGAGAACACATCCCAACCCTTGTCGGGAAGCGTCGCAATACACGACAAAGTCCCGTTGAATGTCTAGTAGAGTCGGCACCGGGCCGTGGTCAACCTCTTCTTCAACTCTTGGAAACTTCTCTCGCGAGGACTCGGTCCGGTTGAACTTCTTTTCCTTCTTGAGCAGCTCTCCGTCATGGGCCGGGCAATCTTTGAAAATCCCTCGATAAATCTCCGTAGTACCCTCGCTAAACCAAGGAAACTCCCGATCTCGCTCATGTTGGTCGGTTCTTTGCCGGTTGGAGACTATTTCAACTTTCCCGGGGTCTACAACACTCCTTCATACTGCGGTCGAGAATATGCCCAAGGAAAGATATTTTCTCTAGCCAAAATTCACACTTGCCGAACTTGGCGTACGGCTTGTGTGCCCTCAATTTCCTCGAAGCACTACTCGAAGATGCTTGCTCGTGCTCCTCCACGCTCTTGGAGTAAACAAGTATGTTGTCAATGAAGACTACGACAAACTTGTCCAGCTCTTCCATGAACACCTTATTCATGAGGTTCATAAAGTATCTTTGGTGCATTGGTGAGTCCAAAGGACATCACGGTGAACTCATACTCGCCCGTAGCGAGTGACAAAGGCGAGTCTTGGGGATATCACTTTCCCTAATCTTGAGCCGGTGGTACCCCGACCTTAGATCCACCTTCGAGAAATACTTGGCTCCCTTCAATGGTCAAACAGGTCATCTATTCCGGGAAGAGGGTACTTGTTTTTAATAGTGACCTCGTTCGCCGAGCGATAGTCCACGCACATCCTCATGCTCTTATCCTTCTTTTCCACGAAAAGCACCGGGGCTCCCCATGGTAATGAGCTTGGTCGGATGAACCCACTTCGCCGGAGTTCGCTAGTCGCTTCTTCAATTCTGCCAACTCAGGGGCTGCCATCCTATAGGGTCTCTTGGCTATGGGAGAGGTTCCAGGGATAAGGTCAATGACGAACTCTATGTCCCTATCTGGTGGCATTCCGACGAGTTCTTCTGGGAACACATCTGGGTATTCTCGCACTACCGGGACCTCTTCTAGGGACTTGGCTTCTATGTTGAAAACCATTATGTCTGGCCTGTGTCCTCGGGTGTGGCAGGTCACTTGTATCTCGTCTAGGTTGGTTAGGTGCACTACTTTATCTGCGCAGCTTATAAGGCCATGGTGCCGGCTTAACCGATCCATCCCAAGGATCACATCTATCCCCTTGGACTTCGGTACTACCAGTCTCCGCTAAGAACTCTACCCCACTTAAAATAATCCTTACCCGGGGCATCCCGGTTGACACTTAATGTCACCTCCGGCGTTCGAGTTAATAGGGGTGCTTTTAGTAGTACCGTGGGTATGCTATGCTTTTCCACAAAGCTTGAGGATATGAATGAGTGCGATGCTCCCGAATCGAATAATATGGTAGCCAAGACGAGCCGACCAGAACTCACCGAGCACTACGCCTTGTGCTTCCCGTGCCTCCCCGCGCAATGATGTGATTGACCCGGCGCGTCCATACGACCGATGGGGCTGCCTCATCTGCTGGTTGCTGTTGTTGTTGCCGAAGTTATTGTTGCTGCGCACCGGCATGCGGTTGGCTCCAGACACTAGTGGCCTTGGCCCGTTTACCGAGTTGGAGTAGGTGGTGGTGGTTGGCTTTTTGGCATACGGGCAGTTGGCGATGAAGTGCCCGGTTTCTCGGCAGTTGAAACACACTCGGGAGCTGTTGTTGTTGTTGGCAGTGATCTGGCTGGTGTTGTTCTGTGGGGGCTTCATGGCACTCTGGTTGTTGTAGGGCTTGAACTGGGTTCTGGGGGCTTGCGAGCTCGTGGCTTGGGATTGGGTTCGTCATCGCATGGGAGCTTGGAACCTGGACATGGGGTGTCCAAAGTTTCTCGGCCTCTGGGACCGCTCTTGCTGCTTGGCCTTGTGTTCCATGAACTTGCGCTTGTTTTCCTTCTTCTCTTCAGCCCTTGCTCTCTCCGTGAGTATTACCATGTTCATGAGGGTGTTAAAGTCCGGGTAGATCTGAGGGGTCAGCAGTGTCCTCAGTTCCGGAGTCAGCCCCTTCTTGAACATTTCTTGGTTTTTGGAATCTTTGTCCACCTCCTCGGGGGCATAGCGTGCCAGCTCTATGAACTGGTACGTGTACTCCTCCACAGACATGTTACCTTGGTGGAGTTCGCGGAACTCATCCGCCTTCCGCTTCAATGTGGCCTCCGAGATGTGGTAGCGACGGAACTCCTCCACGAATTCATCCCATGTGATGGCGGAGGGATCCTTGGGCGCCGCGCGAAGAATTTTCCCACCAGCTAGGGCCGTCCCGGTGAGCCGGGTGAGTCGCTAGGGAGAACCTTGTCGCGGTCCTCACGGTTGAAGGGCTCTAGCTCTCTCGGAACGGATCTCGGCCAATCGTCGGCATCCAAAGGATTCACCGACCCGCCAAAGGTGGGCGGCTTAGTCCCGAGGAACTCAATCGCCTTCTCGTTCATGCCCAAAACTCGGGGTCTCGGGCGGTTGACGGCGTTGAAAATAGCCTCCATCAGGACCGTCTGGTTGGCTAAGACTTGTGCCAAGTCAACGGGAGGGGGTGACGGTGGCAGGACCACGTTCTCTCCTCCATCTTCATTTTGGTTGACTTCCTGGTCGTGGAGACGCTCCCTCCGTTCAGCTTGCGATCCTTCAGCGTCCGATCGGTGGGTCCTGACAGGGCGCCTGGAAACCATCTGTAAAGAAGCGGGTTTTCTAAGAGATCTAGTTTTATGTGATGTTTAAGTGGATTATATCGGATTTCTTTTTGAAAAGGCAGGGTCTACTCCTGCCGGTAAGCACACAACAAGCACATAGCAAACAAGCAAGCACAAACAAGTTTTTATTACAAACCAGCGAGGAGGATACATCCCGACTATGCGGACACACTACACGACTAAGGACTAAGGGCGCGACTTGGACCAGTACGGCTTCATTCCCTGGGTCAGGGTCACTGGGGCACGCTACTCGCGAGGAGAGCCATCTTCTGGGGTCGAGTGTTCTTCCATGGAATGAGCGACTCGTTATCATTCTCGCCTTCGGGGTTTCCATTTTCCCCGAGGCCGTGCCGCGGCTTCGCCGGTCGCCGTTGGGGGTTCGGCGACCGTTGGTGGTGCCGGCGGGACTTCAATAGTTCCTCCCCATCCTACAAGGGGTGTTCCCAGCGGGACTTGTGCTTCTCCAATGGCCGGAACGGGTGTTCCTCCGTTGGTCCATTCTTGCATGCGTTGGTCCCGGATTCTCCCGAGGCTTTCCCCGGGCAACGGCTTCACCGCTTATGGCGGATGCGGTCCTTGCTTCGGCTTGAGCCACTCGGACTTGGTGCATCCTTACCGTGACTTCACTTGCTCGGCCCGACCGATTTGTTCCCTCAAGTGCCCGGCCCGGTCATCGAAGAGCTTATCCGGGGAGACAAGGTAGGCGACTACGTGGTACAGCAGGTCTTCTTGGTGGCGGCGTCGCTCCGGGTTTCTCATGCGGGCTTGCCAACCGGGGTTCGATGGCGGGAGGGAAGTACCTCATTGGTGTGGGGACGAGGTGTTCTTCGTAGATCCGGCACAGGTAGCGGAGGGCTTTTCTGAGGGCCAAAGGATAGGTGTCTCGGTGTCGAAATCCTGTGGCGGTCACGCGCCACGGCTCGATGTTGGGGTGGCGGTTGCTTCTAGCGACGGAGAGGACCACCCTACAGCGAAGAGTGCCGAGTTGCTCGTACTCTCTCGTTGTAGTACCTAGGGCGCTCGCTGATACCGAGCCGCTCCGGGGAGTTGATGAGAAGGCGAGCAAAACCAGGCTCCTCCTGGCACACGCCTTGGGTCCATCCATCTTCCGCCATCTGAAAACAAAGGTAGAGTTGAACTGGTTGTAGTGGGGTACAAGAGATGGATAACTTTATTTAGTAGCAAGGTTGGGGTACATTCTTTGGGGTACACTTATTATTACTAGGACTCAGCTTCTAGTCTAAACACCCTAGGCTTATCCTCATGGTACTTCTTCCTCTAGCTGGATACGGCGCTTCTTCAGTGGGAGATCTTGCTCCAGTATCTCATCTTCAGTCTGGGTCCCTTTGTCCCAGTGAGTTTCTTCGGGTTCATCTTCTTCTACTCCAGCCCCTTCATCTCTGCTTCTACGCTCCTTTAGTTCATCCCATAGGGCTTTATGGGCTAACAGAGTGCGCTCTCTTTCCCTAAGATACTCTTGCTTCGTGTTGTGTAGTTCAACTTCTGCCATGGTTGTCTTTATCCTTTCCAGTTCTATCCTCTGCTCCGCTCTTTCCGCTCTGTCAATCTGTTGCTTCAGTTGCTGGGCTTGCTCCTGGTAAAGGTGGTCTAGGCCTCTGAGGTAGATGGATAGGTGGGAAACTGCCTCTTCTAGGTCTTCTTCCTCTCGTTCTAGTCCTCTCATGCGATCAATCCACGAGCGTCCTCTTCCTCCGGAGGGTGGAAAGAATCCCATTGGAGTCCTTCGGAGGTGCTGTCTATAAACCACTCGTAGCTGTCGCAGGGCCTTCCGAGCAGCCTTGGGGTAGGTGTCGGCGAAGCGAAAACCAGTGGCGGAGACGAACCATGGTTCTATGTCGGGGTAAAGCGTGCTTCTTCCCACAAAGATCAGCAGCTTACACCGAAGGGTGCCGTAGCGTTCGTACTCCCGGTAGACGAACTCTGGCGGATCCCTTACTCCGACGCGCTCTAGGCTGAGTAGCAACAGGTTAGGGAGGCCAGGCTGGACGGGGCAGATTCCTCCGTTCCATTCGGGGTTAGCCATCTGGAAACAGGCAAGAATCAAGGTAAGGATTTGGGAAAGATGAGCTTAGCAAAGGAAAGGTTAGAGAGGGCCAGAGGAGGTCTCGTATCCTAGGGGTCGTGTCCTACGGCCAACCTACGGCTCTGATACCACCTGAAGCGTCCCCTCATCAGAGGTGACTAAATGTGACACAAATACCAGTCCCAGGAGGCTGGCAACACATTTATTACAACAGGTGGATCAGTCTTTTACATCACGGCGACACAGAGGGCACAGAAGTGCCAACGCTACAAGGAACAACACAAACGCTAACGACCACACTACGATAGCAAAGGCTTCCATAGCCTCCTCAGAGTACCACACCATGGAAGCTTTCTGCGGGGGCCCTGGGTACACAGGCACGGTTGGGTGTAGGGCAGCGACCTACTCGACGTCTTCGGGAATATAATCGGGATCCTCCTCTGTAAAATAGTTAGTAAAACAAGGGTGAGCACATACGTACTCGAAGCAAATCCAACCCCACCCACGGAGGGGCTTATAAGCGAGAATCATGCATAAAGTATAACAAGGATCGAGTTAAGGTTCTTTTTGCAAACTCACTTATGCGGGGGTTCATTTCAAAAAAAGGTTTTCGCAAACATTTTCACAACCAAAGAGACTCAATTGTTTTAGGAAACCTCTGTGGAACTACCGGACCTCCCGTCCGTCGTAGCCCGTGCACACGACCACACACTTCACCGGAAAACAACTCACGCCGAAAAACATCCCGAAACCCAAACACTAGTTTTTGTGACCACACCGTGACTCGTCCAATACCGTGGACACGGCTATTTGAATAGGTTTGACACTCGCAGAGGTTGTACATCTTTACCCACAAGTAGGGTACCGTCACACGGACACCTCGGTGCGTACGGATCCTATCAAAGCCATTACCCACCTTAGCTAACACTAAGAGCCACCACGGAAGCACCCAAGGGGTTATACCACATAACCAGGGCGTACCTCACACGAGCGTACCCCTACTCCTTGGTCCCCCGCCGCTCACCCGCACACCGGATGGCAAGTAGATTAACTAGTGGGATTTATGCTAAGCCGTTGTCACATACAACGGTCGAGTGGTTGTACGATGATTTGGGTTAGGTGAGATGTCACGCAACCCGATCCTTAACCGACAAGATGGACAACTCCCAACATGCTCAACCACACAGTACGAGCTCACCCATACTCCCGACACACACGTCCATCCCGTCTACCCGCTTCTTTACCCATTTTCCAAACATATCCCATTTCCATTTTTAAAGCACTCACACATTTTAAAAGCACTCACACATTTTCAAAGCACTCATTTAGGCCAAAACAAGGTTCAATCATAGCAATCAAGGGTGGCTATCCTACCATGTTTTGCAAGAAACAATATGCAATTTATAAAACGGGTATAGGGTATATTTATAAAACTAGGACGAAGCATGCATCAAAGGATGAGATTGAACTTGCCGTCTTCGAAGTCTTCGGGGAGTGCCGGCTCGGCGTTCGGGACTTCGGGCTCCCGCTCGCGAGTAGTCGGCTTCGATCTCCGGCTCGGGGTACCTTCCTCCGTCTACTCCGCTTCGGCTATGGTGCACACATAGGCAAGCAAGCAATATTAGCACACATATTTCCGCCGAGCTCGAGGAGGGGAAATAAGCGGAGAGGGGGTATATATAAGTCCTAAGGAGGGGGTTGGTTCGGCGTGGGTACTACTAGGAAGGGTGTGGTGAAATTTGGATTTAATCGGGAATAAAATTGTGCATAAGGTGTTAGGTTAAAGAGGGGTTACAAGGGCTAAGGCCCTATTGGTAATTTCTATTAATGGAAAAGGGTGTAGTTGTGATTATATAAACTTGATTAGGGCCTAGTTATAAATTGTTTTAGGGCCTAACAGTATTTAGTTCACAATTAAACGTGATCCTAGGGGCTTGTTTGAAAAGGACAAGAGAGAGAGAGAGAGGGAATAGGGTCACTGTTTGGTGGGGGAAAAGGGGAAAAGTGAGGGGGGTTTTGGCTAAAATGCCATCTCCTTCCTCCCCTCACGGTTCAGAACAGAGAGAGGAGGGGGATCGGGCGGCGGCCGGTTCCGGAGGGAGGGGGCGCCGGCGGCCCGGCCACGGCGGCGGCCGGGGAATGGGGCAACGCGAAGAGGGGGACGAGGGGGATCTCATCCCCGTGCTCACCTTGGACCGAGGCGGCGCGAGGAGGTGGATCGGCGGCGGCGGACGAGAGGGAGGCGGCGACGCTAGGGGCGGCGGCGCGGTGGAGCTTGGGGAAGACTTGTTTGAGCTCGTGGTGCGGTGTGGAGCGAGCGAGGGAGACCCGGGGTCTATTTATAGGTGGCCTAAGGCGGTTCGGGGAGGGGAGATTTTTCTCCGGCGAGCTCGACTCCGGCGAGCTTCTCGACGGCGCCGGTGACATGACGACTTGGCGGCGGCGGCGCAGTCAACACGTGCGGGGGAGGGTTAGGCCGGCCGTGGTGGCGGCGGCCTCAACCCGTCGGTGTTTGCCCGACGCGACGGCTCGGAGTAATGGTGGCCGGCCGCGGTCCGGTGGCCGGGCCGGGCACCGGCGACTCGGCCGGCGCGGGCACCGCGGTGGCGTGAGGAGGAGGGTGTGCTTGCCGGCTTGGGGGCGTGCCGAGGGGGGGGGGCGTGCGGCGCGCGGGCCGGAGTCAACGGCGCCGGGCGCCGGTCGGGGGGCGCGCGCGGTCCTGGTCGCGGGAGGGAGAAGGAGGAAGGGAGGGAGTCAGAAGAAAAAAAGGGAAAGGGAAAAAGAAAAAAGGAAAAAAGAAAAAGGAAGGAAAAGAAGGAAAAGAAAGAAAAAGAAAAGAAAAATGGAAAAAGGAGAGGAAAGAAATTGGGAAAAGGTTTAGAAAATTAGAGAAAATTGTTAGGAAAATAGGGGAAGGGTTTTTGTGGGACTTTACGATTTTCGGGCGTCGGCGTGATTTTCGGGACGGCGGTGATGGCGAGGCGGACCGGCCGGCGGGGACCGCGGCGTGCGCGGGATTCCCGGCACGGTGGTCGACCGCGGCGTTGGGAAGGCACGCGTGGTGCCGGTCCGGGTGCGGGCGGTGCGGCGGGATTCGCGGCACGCGCGCGGGGTGAGAGGGAGAGACGGTGACTAGGGTTTGAAGGGGGTAACCGAGCTCGGGCCGGACAAGCTCCGAAAATACGCACGATTTATTAGGTGATTTATTTGGTGCTAAAAATGCGGGCGTTACACCTATCTTCTAAAATTTATGATAAAATTCAAGACCACAACCTAGACTTAGCTACTACATCAACAAAATTAATCATGGGAGATGGTAGAACTATTTGACCTCTAGGTATTGCTTGAAACATGAATGTAAAAATCTCTCGGGAAATGTGTACCAACCGGTTTCTTTGTTATTGATGCTCACCATAGTAATCATGATCACATAATCCTAGGTAGGACCTTTCTTAAGTTGGTTGATGCCTTGTTGGATGCCGAAAAAGGCAAAGTAACAATGAACCTTAATGGAAAGAAGTACACATATAATTTTCTTCGCGTTTCTAAACACCCTACACCCTTTCCTCCCGAAGACGAAGTAGAGGAGGTAGATAGTCTTTGTTTTGTTGAAACCCTTAGAGACCCGCTGCAAAGAGTGATGGAAAATAAAATTAATGATCAACAAGATGAAGAGCTAGAAGAAGCAACAAAGGCTTAGAACCGCATGATGGAAGCGTGGAGGAAGAAAGATTCGAGGACATAGGAGAGATTAAACCCGAGGAGCCACAAGTGCCCAAGGTAGATCTTAAACCTTTGCCCAAAGGATTGAAGTATGAATTTTTGGGCCCAGACAAGACTTATCCAGTCATTGTGAGCGACGAGTTGAGTCCCGAAGAAAATGAGAAGTTGCTGATTTTATTGAAAAAACATATTAAGGTGATTGGATATTCAATCAATGATCTCAAAGGTCTTAGCCCAGCCTTTTGCACTCATCGTATACCAATGGAAGACCAATGTAAGTCTGTAGTGGACCACCAAAGGAGGCTAACTCATGCCATGCGAGAGGTAGTAAAGAAAAGGGTCATCAAGTTTCTTGATGCCGGAATCATCTACCTGGTTCTGCATAACGAATGGGTGAGCCCGGTACATTGTGTACCGAAGAAAGGAGGTTTAACCGTGGCGAAGAATGAGAAGAATGAGTTGATACCGCAAAGAACTGTGATCGGGTGGCGGATGTGTATCAATTATCGAAAGCTAAACAAAGCAACGAAGAAAGATCACTTTCCCCTACCGTTCATTGACGAGATGCTCAAGAGATTAGCGAACCACGCTTATTTTTGCTTTCTCGATGGGTACTCGGGGTTCATGCAAATTCCTATTCACCCGAATGATCAACACAAAACAACATTTACATGCCCTTATGGAACGTTTGCATATAGAAGGATGCCCTTCGGTCTATGCAACGCTCTGGCCTCTTTTCAACGTTGCATGATGGCCGTATTCTCGGAATTCATCGAAGAAATTGTCGAGGTGTTCATGGATGATTTTTCCGTTTATGGGAAAACGTTCATGGATTGCTTGGCAAACTTGGATAAGGTCCTCACGAGGTGTGCGGAGGTAGACTTGGTGTTGAATTGGGAAAAATGCCACTTCATGGTTAAGCAAGGCATAGTGCTCGGACATGTTATATCCGAGAGAGGCATTGAAGTGGACAAGGCTAAGGTAGAGACAGTTGAGCAACTCCCACCTCTGACGGATGTTAAGTCCTTGAGGAGCTTTCTAGGCCATGCCAGATTTTATAGAAGATTTATTAAGGACTTCTCAAATATCACTAAGCCTTTAATGCATCTCCTTCAAAAGGATGTGACTTTTGACTTCGATGAGAAGTGCCTAGCGGCATTCCGGACCTTGAAAAGTGTGTTGGTGAGTGCTCCCATTATTCAACCTCCGGATTGGAGCTAACCTTTCGAGATCATGTGTGACGCAAGTGACTACGCCGTAGGCGCAGTTTTGGGTCAAACAAAGGAAGGCCGAGTTCACGCCGTTTACTACACTAGCAAAACTCTTAATGAGGCACAATTGAATTATGCCACTACGGAAAAGGAGTTGCTAGCGGTAGTATTCGCCTTCAAAAAATTCAGATCTTACATCGTGAACTCGAAGGTCATTGTTTACACCGATCACGCGGCTATCAAGTATCTCTTGGCTAAGAAGGATGCCAAACCACGATTGATTCAGTGGATCCTTCTTCTTCAAGGGTTCGATGTTGAAATTCATGATAAGAAGGGGGTGGATAATGTTGTGGCCGATCATTTTTCTAGGATGAATCGTGGACAAGATGATAAAAAGCCCATAGAAGACAAGATGAGAGATGACCACCTCTATCGAGTGCTTGATAAAGACACTTGGATGATTGATATCATTCGAGCAATTCGGAAGATGCCTCTTGACCATCTAGATAGAAACTCTCAAAGGAGGATAATCTCCGAAAGTAAGAAATACTTTTGGGATGCACCATACCTCTTCAAACTTGGCAATGATGGAGTCATGAGAAGATGTGTGCCAAGAGAAGAGAGGCTAGAAATTTTGAGAAAGTGCCACACGACGGAGTATGGTGGACACTATAGCAATTTTCAGACCCAAGCAAAAGTATGGTCTAGCAGATTCTATTGGTCGGAGATGCATGAAGATACTAAAAGATATGTTGTATCATGCCCCGAATGCCAAAGAACCGGAAACATCTCTCAAAGAAATTCTATGCCCTTGAGATATAATCTACAAATCAATTTATTCGCTGTATGGGGTATAGACTTCCTGGGGCCTTTCAAAAACTCACATGGATATGAGCATATCTTAGTCATGGTAGATTACATATCCAAGTGGGTAGAGGCTATGCCATGTCGTAAAGCTTCCACGGAGGAGTCCATGGCCATGATCAAGAACATGATTTTTCCTCGTTTTGGTACACCGAGAATCTTGATAAGCGATGGGGGAACTCACTTCACCGGAAAGAATATCAAAAAGTGCTTGTCCAAGTTGGGAATTGAACATAGGCTCTCTGCGGCCTATCACCCGCAAACCAACAGACAAGCGGAAATGTCGAATAGGCAATTAAAAAGCATCCTCAACAAAACCATAGAGAAGGGAGGCAAAGATTGGTCAAAGAAATTAGACGGAGCTTTGTGGGCTTATCGGACGGTGTTCAAGACACCGATAGGTATGACCCCTTATCAATTCGTCTATGGAAAGGCTTGCCACCTTCCGGTTGAGTTGGAACACAAAGCCTATTAAGCGATTAAAGAGATGAACTGTCGTATGGACCTCCCCGGGCCCACTACCTCGGTGGGTACCGGACCGACTACTCGGTGGGCCCCCGGGACTACCGGCTTGCGCTGCACGGCACTTGAAGGCGTGGAGCACAAGGACTACACAGGAGTAGTACTCGGTTAGGGAGCTGTACATGTTCCGCACTGTATTGAGGACTCCTAGACGTACTCGACTAGTACTCTCTCCCTACTCCGACTTGTAACCCTGCCTCCCGGACTATATAAGGCGAGGCAGGGACCGATCTCAGGATCACCTCATCCAATCCCCTACAACTCACGGCGCACTATTGCACCATCTTGTAATCGTGCCCTATCAATCCAGAGCTACGCAGCATACAGGACGTAGGGTATTACGCACCTCGCGGCCCGAACCTGTCTAAATTGTGTGCCACGTGTCTCTTCCTTCGAGTTACCGGTCTCGGCGAGTCACAATCATCTACTTCGGGTACTCCCCGTAGTAGGTTGCCGGTCTAAAACACCTACGGCTGGCGCGCCGGGGGGGGCTCTCGCTCGAGATCACATGGCGAACTCGACGGCTTCCGTCCACTTCAAGCCAACCGTCGCCTTCAACCGCGGCGACACCTTCGTCTTCGGCGCCCGGGTCCGCACCTGCCGATGGCGCGGGCTCCTTCCGGCGCCGCCTAACCATGCGGCCCAACCCGAGGACAAGCTTCGTGACACTTCCCGAAGTGGTCACGGTGATCTCGCCGGAAGTTCGGTGAAATTTCGCTCTTCAACCAACATGCCGACTTCGAGCTCGAGTTCGTCTCCAACTCGAACCCGACGTCGCCATGGGTCATCGCATGCGAGCCGGGCCGCTCGCCCATCGCGGCGGTCCCCTCACCACGCGAGCACTCCGCGCGTGGCCCCCGCATCCTCGGCGGGCCCGCACGGGGGCTCCTACTCCACGCCGGCCGGCAAGGAGCCCGTACCCGAGTACAACTCGGACTCCGACGCCGTCCCCGATCGCGTCTCGGACTCCAGCCCTCTCTCCGAGTTCTACTCGAACCCGGACTACGAGTTCGACTTCGGGTCGGACCCTGAGGAGCCCGAGTCCGAAGACGACTCCACTGAGCTTCCCTTGTCAGGGCCAGCCTCGGGGCTGGTTATAAAATCAACGCCGGCCGTAGATACGTCTACTGGCCAGACCGCAAGCCCGCTGACCTGACAAAGGGGGACTCACGCTACGTCGCCTACATCGACTCGCTACCGTTCCGGAGGGAACACCACTAGCCCGGCCGACTCAAACACACCAACCGAGGTGGCACCCTCTGAGTCCAGCCTTGGCACCCCCGATCGCCAAGTCTTCATGGCCGCCGGCGACACCCCAGACCCTCGAGCACGGCCGAGGACAGTACCGGTGGACATCTCCGCGTACGAGCCGTCTCGCCAACGCACCGCGTACGAGACCGCCGCCAACGGGACGCTCGACGCGAACGTAACAGAAGCGCGCGGAACGAACGACGCCGGCGGCTCGCAGACAACCTCCCCATCCGCAACCTTGCAGAAGCTCTCGAGGCGGTCGAGAGCAGAGTACACACCACCCCTGAGCAGTGCCTCATGTCGATCACGACGATCGCACGCCAGGCTCAGGGCATACGCGCTGGAGAGGTCATCGCCAAGCTCACTGAAGAAGCCTACTTCATGCGGGTCGACAACAGAGTCAACCAACCTCCTCCAGCTAAACCCCGCGACAACGAAGCTACTAGTCGCAGCGCCAACGCTGGCCCCAACCGTACTCGAGCTGACCTTCCAGCCCGAGCCAAACCGCCGCCGCTTCAACGCCGGCGGACCTTCACCGCAAGACCAAGGCAACCAAGAAGTTGTTCCCCACCGCGCTCCGGCCGGTGGCGGCGGCAACGACCCCGACGGCGGCGGCGGCCGACGGCGGCAACTCCAACCATGGGGCCAACATGAGAGCCGGAGGCGGCGGCGCCGCGGCGGCCGAGGCCACGCGAACGCCACGCCTCCGGCGCCTCGCACCGGCGGGTACGACGCTCGCCAGAAGATTGAGGAGCTGCGGCGGAAGAAGTCGACCACTGCCGCTGAGGGCGACGGCTTCCCTGCCTTCTCACCTCGACTTCGCAACTTACTCCTCCCCGACAAGTTCAAGCCTTTGGGGATCACCAAGTACGACGCGAAGCAGGATCCTATCCAAAGTGGCTCCGATGCTACGCCCTCTCCATCGAGAACACCGGCGGCAACAAATGACACCAAATGCCTCTACTTCCCCTTCTGTCCGGACCAAGCACCACTCACATGGCTCGAGTCGCTCGACAAGCACTCGATCGACAAGTGGGACCAGCTCAAGGAGCAGTTCACGAGCAACTTCGCGGCGCCATGGGCCATTCGGATACTCGCATGGACCCGGCCATGATCAAGCAGAACGAGGCGAGACCCTCCGCAAGTACATGCGCCGCTTTTTCGACAAGTGCGCTACCGTCGTCGACGTCACCGACAAGGAGGTCATCGACCTCTTCCAGGATGGCCTCTACCATCGCCGCACCTTCGAGGACTTTGGTCGTCGCCGCCCCAGGTCCATCCCCCACCTCAAGGACATGATCACGTCCTGGGCGGATGAAGAGGACAAGGCCAACGCCAAATACGACGCCATCCGCGGCAAGTCCAAGTAGAACCGGGCGGCGGCGGCCAGCGCAATGCAAACCAAGGCGGCCGCAACAACAACAACAACAACAAAGAACTACTCGGGTCCCAACCGCAAGCGCAAGCCGGACAACACCGTCGCGGCTATCCAGCCGCCCCCGCGAAAGGGAACTCGAAGAAGAACTCGGCGGTTTCAAAGACCCGCCGAAGGAGAAGTGCCCGTGGCATCCAAACGGCAACCACACTACCGAGCAAGTGCTACCGGCTCGGGCATGCACTCAAGGATACTCCGAGCCACCGCACCCTCACGACCAAAAGGGCAAGAAGAAGAACGGTGACAACAACGACTTCCAAGAACCCGAGAAGACCGTCAATGTCCTCTTCGGCGGATTGCCCAGCAGGCGGGAGCAGAAGGCTACCCGTCGCGAAGTGATGTCCATTGAGCCGCCGGTCCCAACCCCTCTCAGGTGGTCGGAGGTACCCATCACCTTCTCCCGCGCGGACCAATGGACCAGCTTCTCCGAACCAGGACGGTTCCCCCTCGTCCTGAAGCCAACGGTGGCGGGCTCCAAGCTCAACAAGGTGCTCATCGACGGTGGAAGCGGGCTCAACGTCCTCTTCACCAAAACCTTGAAGAAAATGAAGCTCGACGTCACCCCCATGCTCACTAAGAGCAAGACGCCCTTCTACGGCATCGTCCCGAGCAACGCGGCTATCCCACCGGGCTCGGTGGTACCGCCATTACCTTCGGGGCGTCTCGGGACAACTACCGCACCGAGTACATCAAATTCGAGGTCGCGGATTTCGAGACCTCTTACCACGCCATGCTCGACGGACCGCCATCGCCAAGTTCATGGCGGTGCCCCACTACACCTACTTGGTACTCAAGATGCCAAGTCCAAATTTCGGTGTACTCTCCCTCCAAGGGGACTTGAAGATCTCCCACGATCGCGACACGGAAGCCGTGGCGATCGCTTCCACAAACCAAGTACCCAACGCGATGATGGAGGTCTACGCCGCGTCGAAGAAGCTCGCTACAAGCGAACTCGACATCCCGCAGAAGTCCGACGGCCGCCAACAAGCCTCGCCCACCCGAGGAGGTACTCGTCAAGACGGTCGACCTCGGAATAGGCGACCCCGAGCAAGACCACCACCATCGGGGCCGGCCTCGACCCCAAATAGGAAGACGCGCTCATCGGCTTTCTTCGGGCTAACCGCGACATCTTCGCGTGGAAGCCGACGGACATGCCGGAGTGCCCGGGGAGCCGATTGAGCACCGCCTCAACGTCGATCCAAAGGCCACCCCTAAGCGACAACACCTCCGACGTTTTGCCGACGACGGACGGACGCCATCAAGAAGGAGCTCGCCAAGCTACTCGTAGCCGGCTTCATCGAGAGGTCTTTCATCCCGAGTGGCTCGCCAACCCCGTCCTCGTCCGCAAGAAGAACTCGAACGAGTGGAGGATGTGCGTCGACTACACCGACCTCAACAAGCACCGCCCCAAGGACCCCTTCGGGTTGCCGCGGATTGATCAAGTCATCGACTCCACCGGCGGCCGCGACCGCTTCTCTTCGTCGATCGCTACTCCGGTACCACCGGATCGCAATCAAGGAGGAAGACCGGAAAAGACCGCGTTCATCACCCCGTTTGGCACGTATCGCTACACGACCATGTCATTCGGGTTGAAGAACGCCGGCGCCACCTATCAACGGGCCATCCGGCCCCCGCTTCAAGCGGCAACCGAACAAGAACGTCGAGGCTTACGTGGATGACGTGGTTGTCAAAACCAGGAACTCCGCGTACCCTCATCGACGACCTTGAAGAGACCTTCGCATCGCTACGCGAGTACCGCCGGAAGCTCAACCCGAACAAGTGCGTCTTCGGCGTCCCTTCGGGCAAACTACTCGGCTTCATCATCGCCCAACGCGGCATTGAAGCCAACCCCGAGAAGATCTCCGCCATCAACGAAAGATGAAAGCTCCCACGAGCATCAAAGACGTCCCGTAAGCCGACGGGGTGCATGGCGGCATTGAACGGATTCATCTCGAGGCTAGGAGAACGGGGCCTCCCCTTCTTCAAACTACTCAAGCATCACGAGAAGTTCGTGTGGACTCCGCGAGGCGGATCAAGCCCTTGCCCGCCCCAAGGACTTCCCGTCAAAGCCACCAATCCTCACGGCTCCTCACAAGGGTGAGCGACCCATCGCTCTACCTAGCCGCGACTACTCACGTGGTCGCATCGCCATCATTGTCGAGCGGCGGAAGACGGCCACGCCTACCCTGGGCCCGGCGCCCGGCCTACTTCGTCGGCGAGGTTCTATCGTAGTCCAAGGCTCGCTATCGCCCCGTGCGAAGCTCCCCGTACGCTCTACTCATCACCTCGCGGAAGCTACGACACTACTTCCGGGAGTACTCGGCCTCCATCGTCACCGACTACCCGCTAGGCGACATCCCGAGGAACCAAGACGCCACCGAAGAATTTCCAAGTGGGCCGTCGAGCTCGGCGCCCTCACCATCGACTTCAAGCCACGCACGCCCATCAAGTCGCGAGGCACTAGTCGACTTCATGGCGAGTGGCGGGAGAACCACCGCCTACTCCCACCGTGCGACCGCAGCATTGGGTGATGTACTTTGACGGCTCACTCAACCTCGAGGGCGCAGTGCGGGGGTACTCCCCGATCTCTCCAACGGCGAACAACTCAAGTACGTCCCCGCATCTTCCGGAAGGTCTCAAACAACGAAGCCGAGTACGAAGCTCTCCTACACGGGCTCCGCCTCGCGGCTTCACCGGGCATCAAGCGGCTACTAGTCTACGGCGACTCCGCGAAGGGTCATCAACCAAGTCAACAAGTCCTGGGACCGCAACAAGGAGAACATGGACGCCTACTGCCTAGAAGTCCGCAAGCTCGAGAACAAATTCTATGGTCTCGAGTTCCATCACATCGTCCGCGACAACAACGTTGCAGCAGACGTCCTCTCGAAGCTTGGATCCACCCGCGCTCAAGTACCAGCGGGCGTCTTCGTCCACGAGCTTCACGCGCCATCCATTCCGAGCCGCGCCACCGACCACCGTCCCGGCCCCATCCACCACCTCGGGCAGAGGTCATGATGATCGACGTGGACCGGAGGCAACCCTTCATCGACTACCTCGCCGAGCGAAAGGTCCCCTCCGACAAGAACGCAGCCGAACAACTCGTCCGCCGCGCCAAGTCTTACGTCCTCGTCGGGAGACAAGCTTTACAAGCGGGGTGCATCTTCCGGAGTACTCATGAAGTGCGTCCCTCGCGAAGAAGGCAAGGACATCTTGGAGGAGATCCACAAGGGCATCCGCGGCAACCACGCGTCTTCACGTACGCCGGTCGGCCAAGGCCTTCCGCGAGCTTTCTACCGGCCCACGCCCCGGGCGATGCCGAAGAACTCGTTAGAAGGTGCCAAGGGTGTCGATGCTTCGCCAAGCAAGAACACGTCCCGGCCTACAAGCTAGTCATCATGCCGCCAACCCGGCCCTTTGCCTCGCCGGGGGCTCGACATGATTGGGCCACCGCCAACCGCGCTAGGAGGATTCAACGAGGTACCGGTGGCTATCGACAAGTTCACCAAGTGGATCAAGGTCAAGCTTCTGGCCACATGCCCCAAGGGCCGACGCAGTACTCGACTTCCCCGGATGAACTCGTACACCGCTATGGGCTACCCCACCGCATCATCACGGACACCGGGGTCCAACTTTAACAACCACCCGCTTCCCGGGAGTACCGCGAGAACAACGGGATTGACGTCCGATACGTCTCGCCGCCCATCCACGGGCCAACGGACAAGTCGAGCGCGCCAATGGGATGGTGCTCGACGCCCTCAAGAAGCGGCTACACGACGCCGCTAACTCCAAAGGGGGCAAGTGGATCAAGGAACTACCCAACGCACTCGGGGGCCGCGACTCAACCATCCAAGCCAACGGGGCAATCCCCCTACTTCCCCGGTCTACGGCTCCGAAGCCATCCTCCCCGCCGACGTCATATGGAACTCGCCAAGCGGTGGAGCACTACGACGAAGGCGTCTCGAAGACAAAGAAACGAGTTGACATCGACGGCCTCGAAGAAGCTCGCCGCGCCGCCCTCGTCCAATCGGCAAGGTACCGGAGGGTATCCGACGCTACCATGATCGCAACGTCAAGGAACGCTCCTTCAACGTTGGAGATCTCGTCCTCCGCCGTATCCAGAACACGGAAGGACTTCACAAGCTCGCCCTCCCCCCCGGGAAGGGCCCTTCGCCGTCGCAAAGGTGACCGGCCCGGCTCCTACCGCCTCCAAACACTTGAAGGTGAAGACGTCAACAACTCGTGGAACGTCGACCAACTCTGTCGATTCTACGCCTAGTCTACACGACTACTCCGGGTTCAAGTCTAATCGACTACATCAACGCCCCCGGCCGTAAGCGACCCTCCGGTCCCGGTCCGAGCCTCCGGACTACTCCTCTCCGGGGTCCGGCCCCGTGCGGCTACCTACGGACCCCGGGCCCGCGACGAGCGTCAAGGACTCTAGCAGCGGTCTACTAAGAGACCACACTCCAAGATCCGGCCCCGCACGGCTACCTACGGATCTATGATCCGGCCTACACGGCTACCTACGGATCAACTGCGCCGCAAGCGGCCACCCGCTCCAGCCTCTACTCAACCGTAAGCGGCCTCCGGTCTAGGCGACTACTTTGTAACTACGGCCCCGGCCACCCGTGTGTACTTCTTCGGTAATAAAGATTGATCATTCATCAACTTATTTACCGCCTACTCCCTACAACGAGGACTACTAAAGCCGAGTACTACTACTCGCATCCACTCCACGATGGGCGCTCCGCACTCGAGATCGCGACTACGAGTACTCATTGCTGGAAAAATTTCTTTCATTGATACTTGATACAATTCATTACAATTGTTTTCCTCGACAACTATGGCTACTAGCTACCTATTACAGGGCTACTGGAGGTTCAGCTTCTCAGCTACCTGCTCCGCGATGGGAGCCATCTGCTCCAGCAGCTCTGCATACTGCTCATCGGAAGCGCTGGGCGGCTACCCCGCCGGCGACTACCTCCACTGGGGCCTTCGGGAAGTACGACTTCATGAAGGCCAAGACCTGTCTTGGGATCGACTTGGCCATATGCTTGACGTAGGCGGCCAGCCGGCTTGGAGCTTCACGAAGACGATCCACCGCAGGAGCGATCTTGGGGCCGCCCCGGTGCGGCACCGTGAGCCTTGCGATCGGCAGAGCGCATCCTCCAACTCCTTCAACTGGGCCCGCAATGCCTCGCAGTCTTCGTTCAATTTCTGCAAAGATTTGTAGCAGTTGACGAGATCCCCGTCGAAGCAATTCGCGGCCTCCATATGCTTCTCGCACTCGAAGGCGAGTTCCTTGTAGTCGAGCTCGAGTACCCGGCGGGCTTCTTGCTCACGGTAGAAGAGGTTCTTCATGCTCGTCTCCGAAGCCTTCACCGCTCCACCCGGCCCTCAAGCTCGCAACACATCAACGCAACAATGGGGTCGACGCTTCTTGACCTCCTACAAGTACCCGACAAGTTCGGGGGTGCACCTTTGTTCTTGTTGCGGAGGCCTTTGTTCTTCCGCACCAAGTCGTCGCCCTTCGCCCGCAACTCCATGACGTCATTGTGGTACTTGGCGAAGGCGACGTCGAGCTTCGATCGCATAGCGAGGCATGCCCGTGCAACTTCACAAGTTGCTCCTCAAGCGCCTCGGCCGGAGCACCGTGTCGCCGTAGCCCCGCAACAAGTTCGACTTGTCGCGGGACCGCTCCGCAACATCCTCGCACAAGACAACTCAATTCAAGAAGAGTACTCAACGACGAAGGATTGACTACTCAAAGGATACGGCTACTCACCTTCATCCACTGCTCGGCTTGACGGATCGCCTCCAGATGCTTGGCCACCGTCGCCGGCTCGATGAGATCGTCCGCGAGCAGTTCTATCCCGCCGCAACTACTCGTGGTGGCCTCCGTCATTGGCGCAGCGCGGATGGGCTCTGCGTCTTGGATCTCAGGGGAGCGGATAGCCACCTCCAGGGCAATCCCTGGCGACGTGGTGACCGCCTCTCCCCCGGCGGTCTTCTCAACGACCTCCTCCACGGGCTCGGGGGCTCCTTCCGCAGCCTTCGGGATCTCTCGGTGTCAACCTCTGCATGGGCACCCCTGCAGGGATGTCACCACCTTCAGCGCCTGTCAAAGAGAAACAAGTGCATCAGTGCCTACGACTACTCCTCGTGAAGCCCTGTAGCTTCAAGAAGGGTACTCACCTTCGACTACGCTGGCCTCGGTAGCGGCGCCTCGGCAAGAACGGTGGATCAACCGCAGCTTGGGTAGCGGGCACGGCTTCCTCGGCGGGCGGCGCGACTTCTTCCGCCACCACTGATGAGGGCTCATCCCCATCCCGAGTCAAATCCGTGGATTTTACGCGAGAAGCACACACGGATGGTCGTCGGCAAACATCGACTACTACAACAAAGTACTACTCGCAAGGATATGGTACTTACAAGTTCGACCGGACAATGGTCACGGCCGGAGCACCGAGGATGCTGGCGATATCGACCAGTCCACCCTCGGCGGGCGCCTCCTCCTCTTGCGCCCCTACGGCTACCGCCTCCTCCACGGCGCGAGCCGACCGGCGCGGCGGTCTCCTCGCGCTCCTGAGGCCACCACCTCCTCCACGGCGGCGGCCACGGGTCCCGTGCTCCCTTGCGGAGCAGGGGGCTGGCGCTCTAGTTGCGCCAGGAGTTCTTCAACAGTGGGGGCTGGACTACGACTTCCAGCCGGTTCCCCCACCGTATCCCACACGCCCTCGTCGCCCTCTTCGACGGGCTCCGCTGGCGGTACCTCCTGCATACAAGGAAGACTACTCGTCAGCAAATGTACTCGAACAACGAGTACTCGACTACTCTGCTCAAGACAACTTACCTCCTGAGGCGTGGTCTCCGAGACCTTCAGCTTCTTCGTCACCCGCTTCCTGGCGGGGGTTGCGCGGCTTCCGTGGCGGCGCGGCAAGGCTAGCCTCCCGGAGCTAGCCGGGGGGTCTTGTACCGGCGGAACATGAGGCAAGCCCGGCGGCTAAACCTCGACCGCAGCCGGAAGCGATCCCCCCGCAAGTGTCTCTTCGTCTTCGTCGTCGTCGTCGGAGGTATCTTCCACGACGACGGTGTCGTCGCCTTCACCGACCTCGCGGCGCTCCTTCGCCTTTCTCTCCATCGGGACCTCGATCCCGCTCGGTGGCGGCCGCGGCTCGGAGATGAATCTCTTCACTTCATCCCGCGCAAGACACGGGGCGTTAGCAACTCTACTACAAGCAAACACTACTCGACTAGGGGGTACGACTACTCACCTCCTTGGGCGGGCGCGCGGCGGAGTACTCCTCGACCGGGCACGCCGTGTATGGAGGCATGTCCTTGAAGATCCGTGACAACCTCTCGACGATGTCGTTGTCATCCCGGCTCGCCTCCCGCATCCGCGACGCGTCGTCGTCGCCGGTGTACTCGAAGCCAAGGGTCTCCCCGAGCCATCGGCCGGCCGGATCCCCGCGCTTCATGAAACCGAAGGCCACGTGCTCGGCCCTCGGTCCCGCCTCCCCGAGCACTTTGACGCGTGCTAGCGCCTCGGGGAGCCGGAGTCCTTCTTGCATGGTGGGCTCCGTGTTCCACCACTCACGGTGCACCGGCCGCCGTCCGCTCGGCTTCGGCAGGGCCGGGGTGGTGGTTCGTGATGTAGAACCACCTAGTCTTCCGGTCCGTGTTGGAGTCGACGAGCTTGTACGCCGGCATCGCTCCGCGGCGTCCTCCCTCGGTCGGATGCCGCCCCTCCGACTACCCCGGGGTTGGAAGCACTTGGTTGCGGCTTGACGCGGAAGAACTTCCGAAGAGCACCCGGTGCGGCTTGGATTCCGAGGAAGGCTTCGCAGAAGTGGACGAAGACCGACGTGTGGAAGATGCCGTTGGGGTTCAGGTTCAGGTACTCGATCCCGTAGTACCCGAGCGCCCCCTTGAAGAAGTCGCTGGCTGGGAGCGCAAGACCGCGCTCCACGAACCGCGAGAACATTGGGATCTCGTCTTCGGCTTTCTCCATCGGATATGGATCTCCCGCGGCGGATCTCCACATGTCAATTTCCTTCTCCCTGATGAACCCACTGTTCAGGAGGGTCAGCAGGTCCTCCGTCTTCACTTTGGATTTTTTCCACTCGCGGCTCGGATCAGCCCGCGGTGGAGACATTGGCGGCCCCGCTCCGGTGGCGCGCCGCGGCGGCCCTTCGCGGCCCCTCTTCTTCCCGTGGCCTTGGACGTCTTGGATGGCGACGGCTTCATCCTCCAAGTGCAAGGCGTCTTCACTCGCATCCACTCGGGGGCTACCCTAAAGGCTTCGGGTGGCGGCGCGCTTGGATCTACTACGGCGGCGGCGAGGGCGCCGGGAGTGGATTCACTACAAGATGCAACGAATTGCTTGCGGCTCGAATGGGTGAAAACCCCTAAGGGTTTTTGCTTCTATTTATAAGCCAAATCGGCTCCGTAACGGGCGGCAGGATAAGTCCACGCGCGGCTGACTCAGTGGCTGCGCGTGACTCTTCGTATTCTACTAGTCGACGCGCCTCACCTCGGGGGCTCGGCTACTTCTACTCGACTACCTGGGAAGCGGCCAGTCTCAAGAGCATCTCAGGACACATTCTCCAAGAAGACCCTTCAATTCGAGAGGAAGTACTCGACTCAAGGCTCGGGGGCTCCGTGCCACGTGTCCTTCGGTTTTTCTCTCCGGATTTTTTGGGACTTTCTTGCCAAGATTTCAGATGGACCCTCAGCTAGAGCCCGCGGCTCAAGGCTCGGGGGCTACTCCATGTGGAGTGCGGTTTTGCGAATCGCACCTCCATACCAGCTTCGGCTTCAAGACAAGACGAGCAGTTTTGAAGACCTTCGAAGCGGTTTTCGAGGACGCTTGGGACTACTCGAGAAGACTTCAAGATTGCTCAAACATCGCTGGAGTACATTCCCGGCCTCGGGATGCTTCGACTACTCTTGAGGACTTTTGACTTGTAGCGCTCGGGGACGCTTGAGGACTACTCGTTGAGGCCGTCAAGACTACTTGAAGCTATCCTTCTCGACTACAAAGTACTCGGGGGCTTGTCGTATGGACCTCCCTGGGCCCACTACCTCGGTGGGTACCAGGACCGACTACTCGGTGGGCCCCTGGGACTACTCGGCTTGCGCTACACGGCACCTGAAGGCGTGGAGCACAAGGACTACACAGGAATAGTACTCGGTTAGGGAGCTGTACATGTTCCGCACTGTATAGAGGACTCCTAGACGTACTCGACTAGTACTCTCTCCCTACTCCGACTTGTAACCCTGCCTCCCGGACTATATAAGGCGAGGCAGGGACCGATCTCAGGATCACCTCATCCAATCCCCTACAACTCACGACGCACTATCGCACCATCTTGTAATCGTGCCCTATCAATCCCGAGCTACGCAAAGCATACAGACGTAGGGTATTACGCACCTCGCGGCCCGAACCTGTCTAAATTGTGTGCCACGTGTCTCTTCCTTCGAGTTACCTGGTCTCGGCGAGTCACAATCATCTACTTCGGGTACTCCCCGTAGTAGGTTGTCGGTCTAAAACACCGACATGAACCTTGATCTCGATGCCACGGTGGTAAAACGAAGGATTAAAATAAGCGAGCTAGAGGAGATGAGGTTGAAAGCATATGAGAATGCAAGCATATACAAGGAGAGAATTAAAAGGTGGTATGACAAAAGGTTGAAGAAGAAAGAGTTTAAAGGAGATAAGGTCCTCCTCTACAATTCGAGGTTTAAAACCTTCGGAAAGGGGAAATTGCAAAGCAAGTGGGACGGACCTTATGTTATTCATTCGGTACTCTCCAACGGAGCGGTAACCATTATGGATGTGAAACGTGATCAATTCATGGTGAATGGTCAACGACTTAAGGTTTACTACGAACCTGACGTTGTGCCCATTCACCATATTGATGTCTTCACCATGGAAGAAGAGCCCGAACCTCCCACCTAGGACGAAAAACAAGGTACAAATTTTTGTAAATAGTTTTTCTTTTATTTTTCTGGAGTTTCTCGCGAAGATTTACTGGGCCAACTTTTTCCCATGGGCTGAGAAAGTGAAAAAGGGCGGTACACAGGAAACCGGACCGACCGGCCCCCGAGACAGGGTGGGCCGACCGGCCCAGTCCGACCAGCCCAGTGGGGTTCCGGCGGCGGTTCGCCCCGGTTTTCCCCCGGAATGACTTCCTTCTTTGGTCAGAAAATTTTAAGGGAAGTTTGAATAAGGAAAATGAGGTTCCTAGGGTTTTCCTTTTCGAACTATTTATTTGGCCGAATTGGGAGCTCAGAAATCCATCCCATCTAGCAATCTTTTGCACCCACGCAGCAGCCATGGTGTCCCCGAGGAGCGTAGAGTTGAAGCAAGGCGTCGGGGAGCCATCGATGGAGGAGGCGAAGCGATGCGAGCTCAAGCTACCCGTCAAGATCAAGAGGACCGCCCGCATCCGTTGCGGAGGGCGTGTCCCGACCGGAGCTATCGCATCTCGCAACCCTGTCAAGGAGGAGAACGTCCCTACTTACGTTCGAAGGTCGGCGCGCATCCGAGGCATGAAGCGGAAAGACTACAAGGAGGTGTCGCCCGAGCCTAAGGACTATGGGGATAGCGACTACTCCGACGATCGTAGCCCGAGCTCGTGGGCGATAATGATTTGTACATTTGGGAAGAGGTGCCCAAGGAGAATACTCCCGAAGGCCCCAACGGCGGCGGCAACGACGACGGCGGCAACGACGATGGCGGCGACAACAATGGTGATGGCGACGACGGCGGAGACCCTGGCGATGACGACCCTTTCGGGATGCATCCGATGTGTTGTGTGGCTTGCCGTCACTCCATCTCGGAGCTCTACACATCAGTCGACGAATGTTTCCAGGCCATGGAGGCGATGAGGCAGCGTATGGAGGATTTGGAGTGCGTGGTCGAAGATGACTACAAGTTCCTAATCGCAACGTGCGCAAACTTTTTGTCATGGCTGGGAACATGAAGGGCAAGTGGTGCAATAGTTGCGAGAAGTACCACTAGGTTTAGTTCCCCCCCTTAGGATTTTTTTAAGATACGACGAGGACGTCGTATGATTTTAGCGTGGGGGAGAGCTAGCTAGCTAGCCTTTAGTTTTTGAGCTTCAAGTTTAGATTGGTTTGGTTTAGTCTTTGAGAGAGTTTTAGAGTTTAAGAGTCTTTAGTTTTTGAGTGAGCTTTTAAATTTTTGCAAGTGTCTTAATTTAGTGTTTGAGTCAAAGAAAATCAAATAAAAAGAGTCCTTTAAATTTTGTGTCTTGTGTGTTGCTTATCTTGATTTACTCGTTCATTCATCTTTAGTTTTTGATATATGAACATAAGTGTGTGGTTTGAAAAACGTTTACCGTGGTGCTTAGTGGAATTGCTACCTCTAAAAGTACCCATACCACACTTCGATCTTGAGCTTTATATGGTGGTTGTGCTATGTTCAATGCTAAAAGTTGGAGGAATTCAATTCTGAAAATTATCTAAAAACCCTTGTAATAAAGGTTAGCAAAACCTCCTTTTCCAAGTTGAGATAAAAAAAATATCCTATACAAAGCCAAATTTATTTTTTGCTCCATCATAAGTGTGATTAGAACGATGAGTTGGGCTAGGATCCTTCTCTCTTGGGAGTTTTAATTTCGAGCAATGATCATGTCCTTGTGCTTATCTTTTGTTGCTAGCCTCGTCATGCATTCGGTAACGTGACTTTCACATCGGAGTCCCGTACATCGCCGAATTCCATACCCAACCCTATACATCTTTTTTGTACATCGCATTCCTTGAACACAACCTACTCTCAAAAGTTTCGTCTTGTCTCTTGCGCTAGCCCTACCTATAGCTCCACTTTTCATGTCATATGAGAGATTTATGGGAGGTGAGAGTTTTATAAAACTTGTTTAGGATAGCCACCTCATATGAGTGACTTGAGAGAGCTTGGAGAAAGGTTTTGTCTGACACTTGTTGCAGGAATTTTATTTTTGAAAAATCATAAAAACCCTCCGATGGAAGCAAAGAAGTAAGCATGGCTGAAATTAAATACTTCGAGTGAAGAGTTTGAGTTATGGGGTAAATCTTGACGTGGTAAAAATTCTAAACGCCCATGTTTATGTATGATGATCATTACTTTATGTTTATGTATTAAAGACAAAAGATTGACTTACTTGTGAAGAAGGATTAGCGGTACACAATTACCACACTTTGGACGAGGTTCTTTTACGAGTACTTGCTCGAGGACGAGCAAGAGCTAAGCGTGGGGGAGATGTTGACGGTGTATTTTGGTACACCAAACATGTTCATTACACTTTGGTTTGGATTTGTTTATGGAACAAACCCGCCACTAGGCACACTAATCATATAACAAGTTCATCTATGTGCATGCATTTGGAAGTGTTGTGTTTATGCAGGAAAACATGGACATAAAGGACAGATTCGCAACGAGTTCAAAGGAGCATTTACGGAGTCTTGTTCGTGTTCATGAGCTTGATGAAATCACTTCCAATGATGGCAAGGACCGAAGTGCTACGAAGGAACACCCCCGGGGATTGAAGCGTAAAAGATCGAACTTCATGCGCGGAGAACCTCCATCTTGGACGCGAGGATGACATCGTCAAAATCATGCAAGTGGAAGGGGCAAAGTGCATAATCAGCGAGGACCCACGGAGGGAAGGGGCGACCGAACCGGCCGAAATGGGCATGGGCCGGTCGGCCCGAGGCCGGCCGCCCGGCCCGGTTCGGGGGTCGGTTCGGCCCCCCTTTACTTGCACCCGAAGATTTTCAACCCTAAAACCCTGGAGGCGCCGCCATTCGCGAGCGAGAGTCATTCACACCAGGATGCCATCCACAAGCTAGAGAGAGGAGGGAGATCTCCGGAGGGGGATCAACCACCTCGAAGGAAGCACCCACAAGTGGAGAAGAAGGAAGACATTGTCGGAAGGGTGATCAACGGTGCTATGTCTAGCACCTTGATGGGGTAATCTCCTTATTCGTCCATGAGTTGTAATCGATCTTGAGATGTAATCGTACTTTGTTGGATTATCTATCTATCATCTTGTGTTGAACATACTTTAATGCTTAAGGTTAGCTACCATGTCGTAAAGGGAGTAGAGCTCCAATGCTTCCTTGGATCCATTCAATGCGTCGTTTCCATCATAGGTCTAGTCACGAATACCTCCGCGTAGTGACAGTATGAGGGGAGGGAAAGGGTGAAACCATGGTCACAACCCCCGATAGATTAGATTGGTTTTAATTTTTAAAGCGATTGCATGTTCTAGTATCGTAGACCCATGGGCGAGTGTCTTTTATCTTGATAACTTGATCATTCTCTCTAGTGTAGTTTAGTCGTTTTCTAGTCTAATCATAGTTAGGGTTTGAGTAGCTAGTGAGTAGAGGTAGATCAAACGCTTGTAATCCCCTTGCTCCGCGGATTCACAAGAACCTTGGGAATCCCGTGGTGAAAAAGGTGTAGGTCCGTACGCTTGCGGATCATAGGTGGATACGTCTTTTATCCGTCAGCACAGTTGCATCATAGAACAGTTCAAGAAATGTAAGAACTTTTTGTTCCATATTCCAATGCTCACCTGCCAAGAGGAAGTGCTCACCTTCAGCTCTAGGATACTGAGAATGTAAGAAAGTAGTGAAAGGATCCTTGTGAGGAAACAAATGTTTAAGCATAAGATATGTTGAATTCCATCTAACATCCATGTACAACTGAAACTTTCTGGGCCTAACACTAGTTGCAATGCAATAGCTTTTATATGCAGCAATTCTTTGGTTTGATGAGTTCAAGAAAGATATTGCAGTCCTAAATGTTTCAATCAAAGGCTTCAGAGTAGTTAAGGCCTCTTTAACAATGAGATTGATTATGTGACATGCACAACGTTGATGCAAGAATATGGAATCAACAACATTAGTTTCAGATAAAATCACCAAAATCATCAACAACATCAAGACCAAGGTACTTAGACAGAACAGGTCTTAGATTTCTCATGGCTCTAGCATTAGCAGATGCATTATCTAATGTCACAGCAAACACCTTAGTAGTCTAACCATAATCCTGAAGCATAGAATGAACATGTTCAACAATATTTACTCCACTATGGGACACATCAATCAGCCTAAGAGCAAGCACCCTCTTCTCTAGTTGCCAATCAGAGTTTATGTAGTGAGCAACAACACTAAGATAGTCCTCTTTGGCATTACCAGACCATATGTCAGATGTTAGGCACACACAATTAACATCGACAGATGCAAATGATTCAACAAGTTTAGCCTTTTTATCAGTGAAGTACTTGGTAATGTTTCTGGTGGTGGTTTGCCTAGAGATAGATTTATATTTGGGGTTGTGAGCATTTGTAATGTACTCAACAAAAGCATCTGAGTCACCCAAGCTGATAGGAATATCAAGTCTAGCAATCAATCGAACAAGTTCAGTACGAGCAACCCGAGGAGAGTACTCCCAATTACGCATAGAACCATCAAAATTAAAAGAGATTGAGACTGAGACTTGCAATCTTTCTCCCTCTTCTTAACACATTTAGGGATGTGTCGAGAGAGGTGACCATTGCCACCAGTGGAGAAAGCAGAGTACTCCTTACCCCAATGTTTGCACTTAGCACCATATCTTACCTCCCTACCATTCTCCATTCTGGTAAGCTTGTCAAAGTCCTCCCAAACAGGAGAGGTAGACTTCTTACCTTTGCCTTTGTTAAGTGCGCAGCTGTTCTGGGGCAGTCCGCAGGAGGAGGAGGAGGTTCTTCTTCATCGTCCTCGACGTTAATGGCAGCATTGTCGCTGAAGCCGAACGCTGCAACATCATCTTGTAGATCGTCATCATCTCTGGCCATCTCGAGCATACGCCTCTCCTCGTTGAAGCCCATCTCAACCTCCGGCTTGGAGTCCGCCATCCAGACTCGCCTTCGCCTCCGGCGCCCCGGTTCCTCAACGGCTACACAGATCCAGAGCAGAGAGGGCTAGGGTTAGGTGAGCAGAGAGGACGTACATGACTAGATGAGCAGAGAGCAAGCACATACCTTCGCAGTGGCAGCCGGAGCACCAGGGTCGCCGACGTTGTCGACGTTGCACAGATCCAGTTCCGGCCCTCTGGTTCCTCAATGAATCGAGAGAAGATCTACAAAATAGAGGAAATGAATGGTTAGTTTTGTAGATCTAACCAACAGAGAAAAGGAGATGGGGATTGCGGGGCAGAGGAGAGACTTACACTCAATCCGGAGCACCAGAGCGACCGGCGTCCAGCTCCGGCGAGGTCGACGGAGGTGATGAGGTGGACGACAAGGTGAGCAAAATGCTACATCGCCGGTTCGAGATCAAGATGTAGTGTTTAGATGGTCATGCCATGTACTAGAGCCGGCCACCAGGGCCTCAAGAGGCCACTGTCGCTCGAGAAGAAGGGTGAGAAGGAGAGGATCAGAGAGGAGACTAGGAGAGCAGGGATCAACAGAGCAGAGATCTACTGCTGCGGGGGATGGGGGAGAGGGAAAAGTGAGCTAGGGCAACCGGGGAGAGCTGCGGCGCCGGTATATAGCCTCCCCCTAACGGTAGGATCCAACGGTCGGGAGGAGCGAGGGGGGGGGATCGACGATCGTCGTGCCGCGGTCCGTGCCGCCCCCTCTAACGGGCCGGACCTCGTGCCGGCACTACGGGCCATTGTGGGGGCACGGGCACGGCCCGCCTATCGAACCGGGCCAGGCGCGATGGCCGTCGGGCCGGGTCGTGCTTTCTCGTGCCTTGCCTGGGCCGACCCGTTGTGCCCGTGCCATTTGGCCACGTATAGTGGTGATCGATGCATAAGCGGCATGATTTCACGAAGGGGCCGACGGTCGAGCGCACAACGCAATCTCGACTCCTGAGAGGCTGCACAGCATAGTCGCCTGAAAAAGAAGAGAGCTGAAAATTTCAGGTGCCTGGAAAAAATATACTCCGCGTCACCACGTGCATCATTTTAAGGCTGCCACTCTTATTCATACTCAAATTCAAATAATTATTATTCACTTCGTAACCTCTCCAATCTCCCTATTCGAGGTGGGCGTGAATTTAGATATGAATTATGGATAAAAACAACATGCCTACATCACCCATTTCATTGCTGCAAGAAACAAAGTTTTTTTCACCCTGCACATGCCACACATGACGGCATATCTGAATTATTTAGGTTTTAGGGTTCAATTAGAGAAATATGATGAGAATGAATAGTGAGTGAATTTTTTTAGACGCGCACAACCAAGTTCTTACAAGATCTTCAACTCAAAAGCTGATAATAAAAATGCATAAAGGAAGAAAGAATACGCAGGAAAAGAAAATAATCATAAGCAAATATTGCTTATTCATCTATTCTTCGGAGAAATATCCAAAACCTACATTGATTTGCTCGTCAAATGAGCGGTCTCCCTTGTATCATCATGCTGCATTGATAAATCACAACCAATATGTCTTCACAAAAAGTAGCCCCCAAAGCGACGTAGAAATCTCCGCGATGTTGGATAAAGAGTTTGGTGTATACCCAGAGAATCAAAACATGAGCATATATTTGTGAAAGTGTAATCGAAGTCACCTCCAAGGAGAAAGTGGCACCCGCAAGCGTCACCGACCAGGCTTTTGCCTCAACCTCCACCACGTCATGCCAACAATTGTTTGAGTAGAAAATATGCCTCACCGAGCTGCTGACCGCGGTGTAGCCATCATTATCAATAGCTGGCCGCTGGTACCTTGATTCATGCCCACCGCTTCCAAAATGAAGAGGCACATTGACATCACTTCCAAATAAGAGAATGATGCCTGGGGCACCACCGTCGTCAACTCTGACGGCAACCGAGACCTGAACTTTCATGCAGTTGGATCTCCAAAGCAACGTCTTTAAGAAGAACACAACATCAATGGTGCTGCCCATCCAGCGAACGAGAGCCGTTTTTCATCTAGAGAGAACTACGTGACCAAAGAAATGCACCACAACAATGCCTTCAAAGATGGCCACAAGGAAGCCTCCCCTGGCAGTGCTACAGCTCGGTCGGCACCATGCAAATCCGGCCACCAGGCGGCGAATTCAGTGGCCACTACTCGCGGACCAGCCACCACACGACCACTACCACCGATGGGAAGGCTGCAACATGCGGATCCGGGAGGAAACGACGACGGGCCATGGTGCCATGGTGGGGACGGATCCGACAACGCCACCGTGTTGCCGGCCATCAGGGCGCCGGCCCCCGCATGGACATCACTGCGAATGGTATCTAGGAAGCAGGTCCGCCCGGGAGGACATCTCCGAGACGACCTAGCTATAGGCATGGAAATCCATGGTTGCAGATATCCATTGACGAGGGCCCGGATTAGGGCCCCCTTCAACGACAAGATTATCCCTCTCTAAGACAACAAAATCATTACCCTCGAGGTGGAGATTCCAGTCAGCTGGCGAGCTGCTTGAGGATGGATGTACCCATGCTGACAGCAACATCCAGAAGGAGAGCACTCTTCACCTGGAGTTGCATCGCAGGGAAGGCATGCAGATCTTCGTCAAGATCCTCACTGGCAAGACGCCCAGTCCATGGCCGGATGACTGCATCTCCGACCAGTTTCCCACTAGAGGAACCCATCTCTGTCCCGGCCACGACAAGTCTCTGCCTCGCACGACAAGTCTCCGCCTCGCACCACAAGTCTCTGCCTCGCACAAGTCTCCGCCTCGCACGACAAGTCTGGCTCCGACTAGTGCGTGGGGCCCAGATGTACAACTTGGGCGTCACCACCGACGCGCACGAAGGGGCGGATCTCCACGTCATGTGGAAACAATAGCTGGCGGCCATGCAGGCAACCTGCCCCGACAAGAGCCTTAACGCAGGTCTGACTAGCCACGCAACCATCACATCGCCATCACCTTCTACTCTGCCACACGCAACACTCAACCCGAGGCACTCAAGCACCCTCTACGACGCGCACGAGCCTAGACTTAGGCTCGGGCGTGGCAAGCTAGGCAAACACTCGGGAAGACTAAGACAAGCCCAAACTACTCGGGGAGAAGGCCAAGCACCCCGGAGGGAACAGTCCAACCCGGCCACACGGCGGTTTCCCCGACAAGGCATCGCGACTCGGCTTCAATACACCCCGACGGACGGCGATGTACGACGGGACGTGCCAACTGCCAAACACTGTAACTCTTTTTTACTTCCCCTTGTGCCCCTCCCCTTGAGACTATAAAAGGGAGAGGAGGACAACGGTCACAAGGGTTAGACCTTCATAGGATCGAACACCATCACCCGGGACCTGGGAACGGACTTCCTCTCCCGACCAGCTTGTGACCCCTACTACGAGCACACCTAGCTCGGGAACACGGCAGCTACACACTGGACGTAGGGTATTACTCCTCAGAGGCCCGAACCGAAGTACAAATCTCGTTGTCTCCTACGCTAACCATCCGAGCCCGACGCACGACCGATAGAAATTTACGTCGGCGGTAGAGAACCCCGAAAGTTGTCGCGCCGGGTAGGGGCCTTGCGTTGAAGATGCGCTTCTCGACAACCGTCACGATGGTGATCCGCACCGAGTACAAGGGCCGAGAGATACTCCATGGGCAGCTCGGATCCCCTCCCGTCCGGATTCGAAATCCGGTTTAGGAGTCTAAACTTCCAAGCCACGGGGAACGACTACCTCATGTGCATCACCAACCGCGCCGAGCTCCATCCGTGGTGGTCGACCGGGCTTGGACCGGTTCCCGCCACGCCCGCCGCCGGCGCCCGCGCACCCGCGCCGCCGGGCGCCGCGGGCCCTTCAACACCTCGACGCCGACGCCGTTTGGGCCGGCGCTCACACCGGCTCGAACGGAATGACGTCGGGCCGCGCGCGCCACGGCACGATGCGACGCACCCCTCGGCGAAATGATGCCGTGCCCGCGGAGGAGCGCGTGGCTCCCGAGCCGCGGTTCCCCCACGGAATCCGTAACGCCGCAACGACCTACGCTTCGTCCGCCGGGCACCGATGTAGCGGCATACGACGACCTCCCCGGCTACCACCTTCGGTGGGCGGAAACCTCATCGCCACTAACGACGAGTCGTAACATTGGTCCGCTAGTAAGCCGCCCCCCCCCTCCCCGCGACCTCACACGGGTACGCGGAGTGGGATTTCACCGGCGTGCCGGATCCGGTGATGTTCCGGCGGTTCCTCGACACCGCGGACTACCGGTTCGGCTACTCCGACACCTCCGGTGTCGGAAGCTACGATCCCGCACGCGAGTGCGTCATGGTCGACATTGGCGACGTGGTCGACGGGCCGAACGCGGTGGGGGCCGGCGATGCGAGAAGACCTCTAGACTCGGGGATGAGTTGCGTCTCCGACCGGGGACATACAAGATCTAGTACGAGGACGGAAGGGTCGTCACCAACGCATGGGACATCGAACACCCGCGCCCGTTTTATCCTTGAGTAAATGTTCAAAACTCGTACGTCAATAAATACATGCGGCTTGCCTTTGTTCACATGTCTCCGAGTTCAAAACTTATATCCGCCGTGTACCTTTTTTCTTTATGGCAATGCTTATGCTTGAGCAAGCGAGCGTCTTTGCACCAAGGCAAAGACGCTCCTCGCTCGGGGGGCTACCAAGGGCACAATGCCCTCGTGTTCTCAACGTTTTTTTGAAATTTTTCAAAAAACGCCGACAACTTTGTCGAGACCGATCGCACAAGCTAGAAGTTTTTTTATGGAAACTCAAACTCGAGAAAAGCCAAGATGACAATTTGCATGAGATGGTGAGTCGCCTATTCGATCTCTTTCCGAGAACATTCGAGTGACCACCGGGACTCCGGTCCAAAAGAGGAATTTGCAAGACCAAAACCTCGGTTAAAGTTATCTCCCGAACCTCTTGAGGTCCGGGGGGCCGCGAACGAACAATCATGCTTAGCGGTTCGAAGGGGCCAAGCCTTACGACTCTTACGCCCTCGCAGCTCCAGAGCACGGCTTGACTGTTTCGCTTCTCTAAGTTTGACTGCGCGTTGCTGTAGTCATCCTCGGGCGCTCAGAAGCAGTCTAGAGATAACGTCGGATAAAAAGGCTATCTACTCGATGGCCCGGAGACCTGTTCGGATTATTACAATAAAATAATTTGTGGTATGTTTAATTCGGGGCCCGAGAACTCCCGGGGCCTCCGACTCGTTTTGTCGCGGCGGCTCCGGGTCCTTCAACGCGGCATCGGCCATCTCGCGGGTGAAGGCGGCGCGGTCCATCTCCGGTTCGTCGCACGATCGTCGGAGGCACCCGGGGCCTAGCCGCCGCTTAGCGCCGTGCGGTTCAACCTTTGGTAGTGCGACTCGATCATGGCGAGGACCGTGTACCGCACGGCCGAGCCGTCGACAACTCAAGTTCTCATACCATGCGGGAAGGCGACCAACCTTCTCGATCGGCATCTCGGGCGTTCGCGGGCCGAGTGACACGCCAAGCGCGGCCATGGCCGAACTCATCGCCTCGCCGAGCTTGGCGATGTCTCCGATGGCCTTTTCGGCCGATGGCCTCCGACTTGCGCCGGTGTCGCGGGCTGTCTCAAGGCTGCCGCGTCCTCGCTCTCGGGATGCTCTAGACCGCTCCGGCTTTGGCTCCGGACCTTTGAGGAACAAGCGAGAACGAGAAGTAAGGAAAGGCAAAAGAAGAAGAAGGGGAGGACAATAGCAAGATCTAATACGCACTCGGAGGCCGCTCCGACGAGCGCTTGAGGACACCTTCCTTCTCGATAACTTTGAGGATGGCGGCGTTTCACTCTGCTTGACCGTCGCTAGCCGCACCACCATCCCCGTGCGGATCAAGCGCAACCACCGCAACCAAGGACATTGAGTCAAGCTCCGGCGGGAAGCAAGCGCCGAGCCGGACAAGGGCCGGGGGATCCTCCGGCCTACCGTCAAGATCCCGCGACAACCGAGCGTTGGAGTCTTGAAGCCGCAACACTTCCTCGGTTGCCACTTGGAGCCGGTTCGTGACCCGGGAAAACGGCGGCTTGTCGTCACCAAATCCTTCGTGGCCGTCTTCAATCACTCTCCGGCTCCGACACCTTTGCCTCGAGGGCCACCTTCTCACGAGCGGCGCCACGGGTGGCATCTCGGGCAACGGTCTCCGCCGTGGCCGTGGCGGTCTTGGCTCTCTCGGCGGCCTCCTCCGCCGACGCCGCGGCCGCGTGGAGCCTCTCGGTCTCGGCTTCGGCAAGCGCGAGCCTCGACGCCGGCGCGTCTGCTCGGTGGTGGCCGTTGCGGCGGCGGCCCTCGCGGAGATGGCTCGATCTTCCGCCGACCGGCGGGCGCCTCAAGGGATGCTCGCGTGGAAGTCTCACTCGCCACGGCACCGGCCCGCCGCCACCCGCGGCACGACGAGCTACATCTCCGGTCGAGTTCACTCCGTGCGAGTTTGCGCACCTCGCGGGCATGTCTCCGAACCGAAGACTCGACGGTGCGGCCAACAAGGACAAGATGGGAGGCATAGCCCGAGAAGGCTGCGGGATCGAATGGATAATCCTTGACCACAAAACTTACCGAGGTGGTGGGGAGGATGAGCTCATCGGCGGCGCGGCGCGTCCGGCTCATCCCACGCTCCAAGGTGTGAAGCGCCGCGACCTCCTCGTCGTCCTCGGAGTCGGCATCGAGCCCGAAGCCGCCACCCACGAAGCGCACGCGAGGTCAAGAGTCCGGGCCTCGCCGCCCGCCGCACCTTGTGACGGAGACGCTCTCGTCTCCTCGGCCTCTCGAATCTCCGGGGGAGGCGGCCCTAACCATCGCCTCGGGGGTGGGCGACTCTTGCACGACCGTGGCCGGCTCACCGTGCACGCGAGCCTCGACACCATCGGCTTCAATAGAAACCGGACATGGCGATGATGATCCCTCCTCTCCGACAACGGCATCCGCCGCGTCGGCCCTCCGCGACGGGGGCCGGAGCTTCGCGATTTCCGCCAGTGGGGAGGCGACTCTTCCCGACCTTCATTGACCAGCGGTGGCGCGGGCGCATCTGTTGTCGGCTCCACGTGGGCCTCGGTGCCGCGAGGGCCGTCTCCGTCGCATCCGCCGCAACGGCCGGGGCGAAGCCGCCGACGCGCTCGTATTCTGCAGCGCCTTCGAAACTGACGAGATTGTCTCCATGATCGTCGCCTCGTTAAACATCCGGTCCGCCGCCACCTCGTACACTTTCTCCGGGAGTTGGGGCGCTTCAAGATCGATCACTCCGATGCCGTGGAAGTCGATGTACCGGCACGTCACCAATTCCATCACCTCCTCGGCGGTGAGGGCATCTCGGGCCGACTAGGTTTCCGCCACCTTTGTCGGTCGGGGAAGGACCCGAAATTTCTACCGCCAGGGATGGCACCGGTACCTCCACAGTAGGAAGAAGGCTCGTCGTTGCCCCCTCCTGGGCCAGCTCTGATGCCGGGGGAGTCACGGCGTCGCGGTTCTCCGATGGTGGGGGAGCCGTCGAGTCCTCTCTCAACACCACCAACGCGTTCTCGCTGCCGGGGCCGGCCTCAGTTGGCGTTGCCAGGGCCTCCAAGAGGCGGACGTCCCGGTGGTCACCTCACTCTCCTCGACGGTGATGACGGGGACCGGTGGTGGTGGCGTGATGGATGCCTCTGCGCGGCGGCGAGACACCCGGCACCTCCTCGGCTGCGGCGCTCCCGGCTCGGTGCTCGGGGGCCGAGGACGAGGCTCGGAAGAAACCACCCCACGCACTCGGCGCCGGGCGCTTCGGGGGTGCCCGGGGCTAAGCACGCGGTGTCGGCGCGTCCGTGATAAGGACAAAAGACTACATCGGCAAACAAGTCGTAAGAACACAACAACGAAGAATAGAAGTCGGAGACTTACATCTTGGAGCGCACCGGGCTTTCTTCACCGGCGGTCCGACGTGCCCCGCTCGGGGGTTGCGCGCTTCAAGCCCCCGCTCGGGAACTATGCATCTCGGCCCACCGTCTCGGGGGCGCTCCGCTACGACACACCGCCTCGGCGGCGGCGATGTTCTCCCCGTATGCTCGGGGGCTACTCCCCCGACCTCCACAACGACGGGGCCGGACCGTGGCCCCCACCGACGACGAGGGACACGTGGACGTGCGGGGCTCCGCCGCCCGGATGAGTAACGACCGCAAACGCCGCGGGGCGGCGCTCGGGCTGCGCCACCGGCGGCGCACTCGGCATCGACGCCGAGTCCGACGATCTTCCCCGAGACCGGCGCCTCTACGGGGAGTTGGAGTTGGGGCGGTCCGAGCCATCGTAGAGCCGGCGTGCGGATGCGGGCGCTCCTCCGACTTTCTCGGAGGATTGGCTGAACGGGGCACGGGCTTCGTCGGCTCGGAAGCGCCCGTCCGGCCGGGCGCCGCACGGGAGCAGACCGACCGCTGATCCACTCGAGCGGGGGGAGCCGCCTAACGAGAGCTCGAACCCACAGTCTTGTCGCGCCTCACCGCCTGCGGCCGGCGCGACGACGACACTTCGGCGCCGCGAGGCGGCGATGATGAGGACAACCCCGACACGTTGCTCTAGTCAATCGCCGTGCTAGCGACATCGCCACACCACGACGGCTCGGGCGACGGGTCCTCATCGGAAGAGATGCCCAACTCCCTCGCTTTACTCGCCTCTTGGTGCGGTTGTCGTTGCGATCGCGCTTGGCGATCCGGCGCTTCTTGTTCGCGCCTTGCGCGCCGCGCGCCTTTTCTCCGCCGAGGCCTCGTTTCTCGGTTGAAGATCGCCTCCTCCGGGAGAGGCGCCTTGGCGGGACGAGGTGGGCACATTTCAACCGCAACGACAAGAATACCCCACGATCAACCTCGGGAAGATCATTCCGCGACAAAGGGCGAATGAAACTTGCCGAGAAGACGAACAACTTACAACTTTGTCCCCGTGTTGGGGAGCATTGGAAGCATCCGCCGCGGCGGCCTCCTCCGGATCGCTTGCGCCATGCGGCACCGAACCTCGAGCGGTGATGGGAGCTCGGTGCGGTTACGGTCCCCCACCTAGGGGGCCCCGTCGGCGGTCATGTCGCGAGAGGCGGAGCGGCCGCCTCCGGAGCGCACGACTCCTCGGGAATGGCTGCGCCGACCACTTCCGCCAAGGTGATCCCGGCATTTCGCGGCGTCCCGAAGCATGGCCCGGTGAGACTTCGGCACCTTCTTTTGCTCCTTCTTGGCGAGGCCGTCCGCCCCGTTCCTCTCGCGACTTCGCGATGGAGCACCGGTGTACGCGGAAGTGCATGCTCGGGGTCGTTCCGCAAGTAGAACCACCGCTTGTTCCGCCGGCCGTTCGAGGCGGTCGGCGTCACCGGGATGTAGTTGTCACCGCGCCCTTGCTTCGTCGGAGGTTGGTGCGGCCGACCGTCGCCATGCGGGTGCCATCCCTCGGGCGGGTGAACCTTAAGAAGTACCGGAACGATTCCAGGCGCACCGATGTCGAGGAACCCCTCGCACATCCGCTTCAAAAGTGGCCATCTGCCGGATGCCGTTCGGGTTGAGGTGCCGGAGCTGCAACCCGTACGCGAACAACACCCCGCGGATGAACCGGCCAGCGGGGATGGAGAAGCCGCGCTCGTGGAAGACCACGAACGACACCACGTACCCGCTGGGAGGACGTGGCACGGACTCGTCGGCGGATATGATCCACTCGACGACTTCGATGAAGGGAGGCGGCTGGCCCGCCTCGACAAGACGAAGGAGTTGCTTTCGGGAGACGTTGGAGCGCGTCAAGTTCGACATTGAGACGGCGAAGTCTTGGGCGAGCCGGAAGTGCGAGCGGCCGACGACGCCGTGGATGCGAAAGAACTCGGGGCTCAAGAGGCGAGCGCGAGAGAGAAGAAGCGGATGAAATGCAAATTCCCCGAACCAGGCGCTCGACGCGCGGTTTTAAAGGGGACAGGGCCCGACTCTCCACCTTCGGCGCCGGGCCCGCCAAATCGCAAGACTCCCCCCCCCCCCCCGCGCGCCCGGCGAAACAACCGCCCGCAACCGCGACACCTCGGTTCCCGCGGGATGCGGACTTACGGCACCCGTGTGCGGTCATGATGGAGCGGTCACGTCGGTCACGTCGGCCGAGATGCCCGCTCCCATAACTGCGCCCATGTCACCACTACGGCCATAACTGCTCCGGCAAAACCTCCAAGGCTACAATGGCTACAATTACAAATAAAACCTCGCGGGTGAGTCTCCAACTCACCCACGAGCTCGGGGGCTACATCCGGCGGATGCACTCGCGCGCACCCACCAAGAACTTGAACAACAACACCAACACCAACACCAAGATCCATCGGCTAAGCCTGAGCGCGACTTCTTAACTCCCCCTCAGGCTCGGGGCTACTGACAAGGGCCCGGATTAGGGCCCCCTTCAACGGCAAGATTATCTCTCTAAGACGACAAAACCATTACCCTCAAGGTGGAGATTCCTGTCAGCTGGCGAGCAGCTTGAGGATGGTTGTACCCTTGCTGACCGCAATATTCAGAAGGAGAGCACTCTTCACCCGGTGCTGCGTCGCGAGGAAGGCATGCGGATCTTCGTCAAGATCCTCACCGGCAAGACGCCCGGTCCATGGCGGACGATCGCATCTCCGACCAGTTTCCCACTAGAGGAACCCGTCTCCGTCCCGGCCACGACAAGTCTCTCGCCTCGCACGACAAGTCTCCGCCTCGCACGACAAGTCTGGCTCCGACTAGTGCGTGGGGCCCAGATGTACAACTTGGGCGTCACCACCGACGCGCACGAAGGGGCGGATCTCCACGTCATGCGGAAAAAATAGTCGGCGGCCATGCGAGCAACCCGCTCCGCAAGAGCATTAACGCGGTCCGACTAGCCGCGCAACCATCACATCGCCATCACCTTCTACTCGCCACCGCACACGCAAGACTCAACCCGAGGCACTCAAGCACCCTCTATAACGCGCACGAGCCTAGACTTAGGCTCGGGCGTGGCAAGCTAGGCAAGCACTCGGGAAGACTAAGACAAGCCCAAACTACTCGGGGAGGAGGCCAACCGTCCGGAGGGGAACGGTCCAACCCGGCCACGCGGCGGCTTCCCCGACAAGGCATCGCGACTCGACTTCAATGCACCCCGACGGACGGCGACGTACGACGGGACGTGCCAACCGCCAAACACCGTAAACCTTTTTACCCCCCTTGTGCCCCTCCCCCTTGAGACTATAAAAGGGAGAGGAGGACAACGGTCACAAGGGTTAGACCTTCATAGGATCGAACACCATCACCCGGGACCTGGGAACGGACTTCCTCTCCCGACCAGCTTGTGACCCCTACTACGAGCACACCTAGCTCGGGAACACGGCAGCTACACACTGGACGTAGGGTATTACTCCTCAGAGGCCCGAACCAGTATAAACTCCGTTGTCTCCTGCTCTAACCATCCGAGCCCGACACACGATCGATAGAAATTTACTGCCGGCGGTAGAGAACCCCGACATCCATAGAGGAAGAGCAGGACAGTGAGGAAAACGCCCGATCGCCGCCTTCCTCAAACTTGATCGCCTGGACTTCCGGCTGAATTCTTTGGCGGTGGCGAGGCACGGTGAGGGAAGGGAGAGGGTTCTGTTCGACGGCGGCTCGCGGGCGACACCGAATAGTGGGTGAATAGTGAAAAGTTATGTTTAGATGTTTGTAGTTCGAAAAAAATGATAAAGATGTGATAAAATAAATAGTGAATGAACGAGAAAATTTGGTAAACTAAGCAGCTCATATGTCGGCCTGCATGCATTATTTAGAACTCTGTTATGGCATGTATAATTGTAGATGTAGGAGTTGGTCAAGACCCCGACTGTGCCTTACGTAACTGCGTGCGTCTGCGTGGTCTGGGCCGGGTCACCACTCCACTGGGATTCTGATGGACCTGACCGTGATTCATTCCATCCGAGTCGTCGTCGTCCGTGCAGATTCGGTTGCATGCACCGGTCCAGTCCGTGGCCGGTGGGTGTCGGCACGGGGGGACGTCGTTGGCGCGCAGAGTCCACGCGACCCGGCCCCGCCCGCCGTGCCGACGACGAGAGAGGCTCGCCCCTGGTTTCCTTTCGGGTGCATGCATGCGTGCGTGCGTGCGTGCGGGCGCTGATGTGAACACGACACGGCAGCAGGCTACTCCAGAGACGAGATCACGAGAGGGATGGGAACGCACACGGCTCGGTGTGTGCTGAACTTTTACTCTTTTAGCACGCACTGTAGCTTATGCGTAACGTTTCTTTTGGAGTTTGGGTAGGTATACTCGGTTCTTTAAAAACAATAATACTCTCTCGGTACCACAAGGTTGTTACCACGACTGGGAGTTAGGGAGTGGATCTATCCGTTCCGTCCCGTTTTCTACATTATATTACAATTTCGTTCTCGTTTTTATTGGATTATGAAAGTAGTCCGATTCAATTCATATTAATGTCATTCTTTATTATTTTGGAGTAATTTGTTTTCATAAATGTAGAAAATCCCGAACCGACCACTTTTGTTTTACACATTATGATTCCGAGCCTATTCGGTTGGCACGAAGAATAGTGTTGGGCTAGTCAATTGAATAGTGTCGTGTGAGATAAAATAAACCGAACATCCACTTCATTTTCAACCGCTTTTAACCCAAACCAAGATTGTATTGCATTGAGCTTGCAATGTGAAGTGGTAATTTTGATATAGATTGTTCAGTTAACTAGAATTCAGTCAGCTCGCAGCCATGCAACCTGTTCGTTCGGCTGGTGGCTGATGTCTGGTGCTGATTTGCTCTGAGAAAAAAGTACTGTTGGCTGGTTGCTAGTGGCTGGTTTGTTCGAGAGAAAAGTACTGCTGGCTGGTGGCTGATAAGCCAAACGAACAGGGCGATAGTTTAGGGTGGTAAACCTCTAATTTAGTTTATTTAATGAATTTAAGGATCGAATTCTACGATGACATTGTTTGGGGGATTCAGAATCAAACCTTTCGTATACCAAAAATAAAAGAGTGTTTTCAGTTGCCCAAGTTTTTATACGAAAGGCCCAGCAGCGAAAACCCAGGAGTTCTCGAATCCATTTTCATCTCTCAAAACCCGTCTTTCGACCACTACCCTTCGTCGCCCGCGGAGCCGCCAAATAAGCTCAGAATAACCCGGGGCGTTAGGGTCTCGGTCAGGCTGTTCGGTTTTCCCCACGACGAAACCCCAGAGACGAATCTTGCTCACCCGGTGAAAGGACCTTGATGTCGCCTAGAGGGGGGGGGGTGAATAGGCGAGACGACCAATTTAAACTCTTTCTCCCCAAACACTTGAGCTGACAGTGCTCCACCGGTCAGATCGGTGGTGGTGACCGGTCAGACCGGTCAAGCACTGGTCTTCACAGATGACACCGGTCAGACCGGTGTGCCTCACCGGTCAGACCGGTGTAGCACAGAGAACCTGCAAAAACAACTTCAAGCACCTCTTGGCTTCTAGCACGAACCAAACTCAGGGTGTGCCTTTTGTAGATGATCTCTATCAGAGTAAAGAGCCCTGCACACACAAGTAACACACCCAAGTAGATCGAAGTGGAAGCAAATGAAATATGCTAGAAAAACAACTTATAGAGTCGAACCACACGAAGAAGCAAGGATTTGTTTCCCGAAGTTCACCACCCACTGAGGAATGACTACGTCTCCGTTGAGGAGCTTGTAAGGGACAATTCCCACAACAAGCCGGGTCTCTTTCAACCACTTTCCTCCTTTCCACTAAGGTGATCTTTTCACGAAGAGGCAAGATCGCGGCCCTCACAAACTTCCCGCCGCTCACCACAACCTTGGGAGCTAGGCGGCGACACCTAGCCGTCTAGGAGGCAAACCTCCAAGAGAAACAAATGCACCAAAGTTTGTAGACTCGAAACCAAAGTGCTCAAGCTATGGAACCTGCTCTTGTTAGCTCACAAAGTCACTCCTAGGCTCACTTCCTCAACCCAACACAAAGATGATGGCTTGAATCCACAAATCTCACAAAGAGATGGTTGGGGAGAGCCACTAAGGCTTAGAGCTAGTTAGAAATGGCTTGGGACCTCAGCAAAAACACTAGAAGCAGCAACCCTCACTTGAAGAGGGCTTGGGGTATTTATACCCCTCAAAGGAGAAAACTAGCCGTTAGTCCCCGCAAAGACCGGTCGGTGGCGGTGTACGAAAAACTAGCCGTTGGGCTAGCGGCACCGGTCAGAGGCCGGTCAGGCCCGAGTTACCCCCAAAACCTCTTTCAAAGAAACTAGCACTTCACCACCAAGATGAAATGACCCAGGTTAGGTTAGGAGGGTTTGTTAGCACACTCAAAGGCTAGATCTCACTTAGGTCAACTAAAAGAGCACTTTGACTTGGTCAACTCGCTAAGTTGCATCCCTCTTGATAGTACGGCATACCTATACTCAAGAAAAGAACAAAGGAGCTTCGATGACCTCTTGAGCTTGAACAATCTTCAATTCTTGCCATACTTGATCAATAACCACTTGAGGGCTTTCAACATAGCCTTTGACCTGAGCACGTCCACACTTGAGCTAGTGACTTAGGATCTTTCCATATAGCATAAGAATGCACACTTGGATCCATGGTCACTCCATGTTGCCAATCTTAACGATTTGATGACTTGCAAAGCTTCCCTCGGTTAAGGTTTGAATATGATACTTGGAGACCCCACGGATGCTAGACCTTCACCCTAGCAAAACACTTATGGCGGCTTAGCTACGACCCCAAAGATTGCTTAGTCCCTCACCCTAGGCATCTCGGTTGATCTCTTCATCACTTATCCAATCCACTTTGAGTTCCACTTTGCTTCATCCACAAATAACCTTCATTTGAAAATCCCGCTTCAAATGCTTGATCTTGATTGACAACGGATATGCAAGCTTCCAATTTTTAAAACCATAGTGTGTATACTCATCATCTTGTTCTTTTTCAATAAACTCATGAAGTCTTGCACCATATACTTATCTTTGTAAATGTGAGCCATAAAATACATCCATAATTAGAATACTTCAATGGTTGCTCATGAATAAATAATGAAAACCTGCTCACAATCTTAGACAAGATCATTAATCCTTTAATCGCTTTGTCATTCAATTTACCAAAATCCACTTAGGGGCCTAGATGCACTTTCACCCGGTTAGTCTTGGCCCGAGATTCGCCCGGGGGATTCGTCATCCCTAACATCTAACGATTTCAAGTTTGAATGTGATCCGTGTTTCAGGTGACGAAAGGTGCCAAGCGAAAGGGGAGTCTCCAAAAGATTGAAGGTCTTCTCCCGACAGGCGCACGTGATGACAACAAGAAAGGCGCCGCGATTTGCGGCGTGACATCATGAAGCGCCGATTACGTGAAGACCTAATTGGAGATTCCCCAAAAATAGCCTAGCACATTCTGTTTTGATCCGTTTCACACGAGGGTATTCTCGGAATGTAAAAAGTCCGTTCGCCTCCCTATGAAAGGAGACGAACGGCACTTGTAAAGGGGATCGGCTTTTGAGAAATCTACTGTTGAGTAAAGAGCTTTTGGTTGTCCTTTGTTTTGTATTCTGGTTTTGGTTCTTGAGTTTTAGTCTACTCTCATTGTTTGTGCTCGGTAGCTTCAGCTATAGCCACAGTAGACATGATCATAATAGTATAAATTTGGAGCTAAGAAGAAATAAAGTTTGAGCTAAAAAAAATAAAATTTGATTGGATTGTGAAGAATGAGTTAGAGCCAGGATGTCGTGCAGTAATCAATCGCTCACTTCCAGGCCCATTCTTCTTTTCAGTGTCGGATGGCAAATTAGAAGTGGGCTTCATATTTCCTGCAGCGTTCTCCCATTTTTTCAGCGAAGCCCAGCCTGCTAAGCCCGTCATTTGTAGGTAGGCCGAGGAATAGGAACGTCATGGGCCGACAAGTACCGAGGCTGCCTGTACTGACACACGGCGGTGTTCTGTTCGGTGTTCTCTGTTCCTTTCCCTCTCTCCCGGCAGCCGCTGCCGCCGTGTCGCCACACCGCTCACCGCCCTCGTCGCGGGAGAAAAAGCCACCGCCCACCGCCGATTCGAAATCCCTGAGGCCACCCTAGGCTAGGCTCCCGGCGCGGCGGCAACGGAGGGCGAGGAGCGCGAGAGAGCGCGCCTCTGAGGGCCCCGGGCCTCGGCTCTTCGTTCCAGCCGCGCGCGCGGAGCCGCGGCGGCACGCGCTGCCAGCTCCGTTCCGTCGGCTTCCAGCTCTCCAGGTACAAAGCGCCCCTTCCCCTACCTTGGTTGCTTGCTCTGCTTGGTTTGGTCGATCGGATCACAGCTGCTGCTTTGGCGGCAGCGGCGGACGGGCGGAGAACGAATAATTTGCTGCTCGTTTGGCGTTTTTTTTTTTGTGTGGGGGGGCAATTCGTGCGGTTTGGGATCGCCGGAGCTGCTCGTTTCGATCGGTGTAGCTTCCGCTTATTCGGTGGTTTCGCGGCGGAGAATTACCCCCGCTAGTTTCTCTGTACGGGGAGCAGGATTTCAGGCGTTCGAGGGAGGAACGTGTCTTAGTTGCCTACGTTTCTGATTGAGCTGCTGCGGCCTGGAGGATTTCGTCCCATCGCAATCTCCACGATGATTTGTAGCATCACTTTCTACGAGCGCACAATATGATTTCGTTTTCATCAGGTGGCAAGTCCGATGGTTCTCTGTAATCTGGATACACACTCAAATGGAAATGGTTAATTCGACCGCATACTGAGATTCTAAGAGTTATTCTGTTGATGTGTAAGTGGAGCTGACAATGCAACCGCTTCCTAAATGTAACAGTTGTCTTGGAGGAATCTCTACTGTACATCTCTTAAACTATGCTTGTTACTGTAGAGTTAGTGCAGTCTATCGTTTGAACGTCATATCTAAGGAGCAATGACAGCCAAATCTCATGTAGTTCTTTTCCAAATTGCATTTGTCATGGATTTTTTTTAAAAAAACAACCAACTCATTGTCTTCATTTTCTTCTATTATTAATCAAAGACTGAACAATGGAGAGGGGATGCAGGACTTTATTGTTAGGATAATACTAGTGGATGGGGCCATGGGGGAGAGGGGTTGAGGACTTGAAGTTGGACTGGAGCTTGAGAAGTGGAAACAGAGCTTTCTGTCCCCAGTTCCAACTACAGTTCGGCCGAGTTGAGGTCTATATTTAAGCTCCTGCCTCATACAAAGGAAAAGTTTCCGCACAAGGTGCGATTTAGACATTGTCTGTGGGACAACAAAACATGCTGCCAAGGTATGAGATCAATCTCCCCCAGTATTTGTACCTGCCTTAAAAATTCTTCTGCCGATCCATGTGTATTCTCTACGATTCTGTTGGTGTCATTGTTTTATTTTGGTCTTGTAGTACTTATGATATGCTATATCATCATCCAATTGCACGCAATTACCTGGCTACAATAGCAGCAACTGCCAAAGTTGGCAACCGATGTGTCTTCTATAATGAGAGCAACTATAAAACCACAGAAAAAATCTAAACTATGAGTTGTGTGATGGTGATTCCAAATTATGGCCTGTTAGGTTTGGTAATATGTTGGAAGTTGCTTGAATTATGCCATGTGGTTCTAAGCCCACGTTTTGCAAAATAAAGCCCATAATAGTGCTTAGCTGAAACTGATACGATGATTAGGAAGAGAAAATGAGTTCTGGTTCTGTGGGCACTTACCAAGATGCAGTTCTCATGATACATTTCCCTCCGGGAATATAGCTTTTGCTGGAACAGATGGTCCCTTGTTTGTGTCAACTAGACGAAATCAGTGAATTATCCACCTAAATAGTTACACTGACCTTTCAGAAACAAAGTATATTACGTATCAATTCATAAAAAAAGACGTACCCAGTGCCGTAAGCTCCCGCAATGTGCGGGGTCTGGGGGAGGTTATTAGCGGGAGGTCTTTCTCACACATCGTGCAATGTGTAGAGGCTACCGCTCAAACCTGTGACCTCTCGGTTCACAGTCGGCAAGCACCACCACTTGCACTAGGCCGCCCTTTTATTACGTAGCAATTCATAATCCAAAAAAAATCGATTGCAATTACAATAATAGAATTGTGCTTGCAATGTAGACGAGCCATGATGGATGGCAGTTTGGTGATGCCATTCCTCTGTGTGCCCCCTAATTGTACTAGATTTTAGACGGGTCTTACAACTGTTGATGTAGTGACCACAACTGAGGTGAATCATTTTCATGAGCTGATGGTACAACTGTTAACTGAAAATGACTTTGTTTGAAAGTTCACATCATGCATAAATTTGTTCCGTGCAAGTCAACGTGACTGTAGGGCGCTCAACTGGTATTTTACAGTTCCCACTAGAAGCTTTATGGCAAATTGTCACCTGCCTTTTGGTAATAGTAATGTTGATTTGTCCACATGCAGTGAATGACAATTCAATTACAAGTTCATGACAGTCCACTTGTTTGAACATTTTACAAATAAGTTTCTACAAAAACTAGACTCTTATTAGCACTGTGTGTACTCAGTAGTCTGTCGAGTTTGTCACTCTTCTGTTAGGCCACAACCGTACCCTGCCCCATGTTTTCTCCTGTAAAGTGGCTAGTGCTCCGTTCCAGCACCAGAATACGTCCACTGGCCCAAATCATAGAATCATGGAGGGGCTGGACTGAGGGTACGTGTAGGCCCAGTGAGAAATTATTGTGGGGGCAAGCTAACTTGACTTTGACTACTTGTCCTTCAGTTGGTGCAAAGTAGGTTCTGTGTGGTGCTTACTGAGATGCAGCCTTCATGTGGCATTCTTCTGGACTTTACATCATGGATTGCTGGTGAGTGTCCCTCACAGGCTCTTGCCGGTGGTCCTAGACCGCAGTTCAGTGTCAAAAGGATGGCTTCTGAGTGGGAGAGGAAGAAGAGTAGAAGTGTCATCTGCCAACAAATTGTGTCCATGGGCAAAATAAGAATCAAAGCAAAGCAATGGCATTGGTAAGGGATTAAAGTGATTGGTTAACCAATGGTCATGTTTCAGCATCACCGATCCTACTTTGCTTCCCAGACCTGACTGGTCTGGCGACCAAATTCAGCTTACTAGCGATTGGATGCAACATGTTTCTTTGTTCCCTTATCTGTTGGCTTTCTTGACAATGACAAGAAATAGTCATCATGGCACGCCCAATGGTAGCTTTGCATCTATTCTCTTATGAAAAGGAAACCACGTAGGTGTCAAAATATGTGTGGATTACCATGCTATCCAAATCAGCTTCAGTTGTCACCTAGAGCTCTTGAAATCACACAGTTTTCTTCTTACATGAGAGGACTTACAACTAATCCAGTGCTTTCTTGGCTTGCAGATTGGTCGTGCGTCACCTTTCCTTCTCTATCTAATGCATTGCTGTCTTGATTGCACACATCTGCACCACCTTTACACTCAACAGGATATCTGATGATGATGCAACCACCAAGTCGCAGCAGCACGACGAAGCTACATATCTGCTTCCCAAAAGTTGATAATTGATATAAATTCTGGGACAATGCAGTCAATCCATATTTCTGAAGGTCATCAAAACGCAAAAGAAGATAGTTGCATCATAAGTCACTGTGATAAAGCTGGATAATCTACAGACACTGATGATGCGTTCAATGGAAGATAGTTGCATCGTAAGTCACTGGGGATAAAGCTGGATAATTTGCAGACACTGATGATGTGTCATACTGCAATAATGGACCTAAGACACTAGCTGCTGCTTCTCAGTAGGAGAACAAAAAATGAATAAAAAAGAAAATAAGTGAAATGAAAGAAAGTAGCTGCTGCACATGTGATTAAAAGATTTTTCTGGAGCCCAGGTTATGAGATAAATGCACCACTTTTCTAAACAGTGCTACATCTGCTTGAACTACTTAATGTGAGTCATTCTTTTTACTAGAATAAAGCTTCGTTACTTTATATATGACATGTGATCTTTATCTGTGATACAAGCTTGTATTTTCTGCCATTCCACTCAGATCTGTTTGTTTAATTTAGAAATTCTCAAATATGTGTTGAACTATAATCCCTGCTGCTGTTACAATGATTGTGCATCCATGTTGTCTGGTGCCACCAATAAGTTAAATTTTCATTGAATGTGAGTGAAATCATTTGTTTTCAGAACACTCAAATCTTCCTGTGTTCTAATGACAAAATTGTGCTATTGCTATATCCCTTCTTTATGGTTTTAATTGGTGTAGTTCTACCTAAGCTGTATGATCTCATTAAACTGTAGTTGTGAGTTCGTGGGTATGGTTGATTGGTTGTATTATATGATAGTCTGTAGGTCTCTCCGACAACTCTGTTTCAAATGAGAATTAGGAAAGTCATGTTAGTATTCTATCTGATTGGATTCTGATGTGTTTTCACATGGAATTTGTTCTGTATGAAAATGTGGATTGCCAAGATATATGCACAGCTTTTGAGAAGATTGACGGTATAAAGTTGCACCTAGATGTTTTGAACATTAGGATTGGTGTACAATTCTTTTGATATCTGTAAAAAAATTGGGATTGTTTAAACTATCTATTTTTTCTTGCAGGTTTCTTTGGTCTGAGGCTTCTATTAAAATATGGAAACTCCAAAGTATATATATTATTACTCGACCTTCCCATTTTGGTGTTAGTATATTAACATTTTCTTTCATCTAGCAACAATATGCTTTCTCAATTTGATAATTTGATCTAGTTATTCTTGCAATTCTACAGTTGGACGGCCAGTTGACATCATGTGTGGTTTTTCATGCTCAATTCCAAAAAATTATTTTGTGGGCTATTTGTGTGCAAGGGCCTCGACATCGCTTAGGTATGTAATCAAACTGATCGTACTTGCTAAAATTAAAGTAGCACTATAATAAGAATTTTTCTAACTTTTGGCCCAGATATGAAATTGAACTTTTAAAGTTCTCTTGTGTGAAGCTTTTCTACATCTTTTTAGCAATGGACTTTGACTATTAATTGTTTATTTCGAAAAGAGATAGCCTTGGATGCATAATTACTCAAAGAATATGTAATGACTAAATAACCACATAGAAACATCTTTCTGTAGTGGGAAAGATGCCGTGACCATCTGAAAGACCAAGTGGTCATGCGTGACTACTTGAAACTTTCAAGCAAGAGAGTGGTCTGAACTAAGCCCATTTAGGAAAGCAAAAGTAAAATGGACAAATTCACAATATCCAGCTCAGATTCGTCGACTGTGGATATTAAAGCAGCAAGGATACTAGATCAGTAGATCTCATCATCATACACCATATCCTACTAGCACAATGAATACTAATAAGATATGATCCTTGTACTTGGGATCTGTCAGTGCCATTCATGAAAGGATTATTTAGGATAAAGCTTAATCCATGGTGCATGCATAACCTAGCCCATAGATAAGTGCCACATTGAAATCCGATTTTCATCACACCAAATCTGTGGCATCGAATCAAATCACTGCTAAATATAATCTGGTATACAGAAGAAGTGTACTCCATTGTGTCTGACATGTACCGAATGGCCTGCTCTATTGATTGTTAATACGCAAAAACCTTGTAGTTTGGTCTGATGGAATCTTTAAGTAGTACGACTAGTTGTTTAATGTAGTATAGAAACACAGCCCCAGTTAGTAATACAGTATAACCCAGTCCGACTGTCCGAGGTTTAGCATGACTGTACATAAAGGTCAGTGAGATGGCGGTACAGTCTGTATCCAGCTAGCAAACATCTGCAGAACCAAATTCGTTCAGTTTTCTAGCACGACCATTTCAAAGTGAATCTGTCCATCAATATCGTCTCCCCATTGTCTTGGGAAGTTGGGATGTCGACATGGGATCAGCTCAGTTTTGGAATATCTTGTTTTCACTATTCGCTCAAATTATTCGAAACCTTATGCTCCATAATTGCTCTCTGGGAATGGATCACGGTGCCGATAGTGATAACCTGATGCGTGCAGTGTCCTGCAATGCACAAACAGAACCATGAAACTGCACAGTAGGACAATTTGTCCAACTAGAGATTGCTAATAACTTCTGATGCACGGGCCTTTGATAAATACTCCTAGAATTGAATGAATGAACTTTCCTGTGGCTTGTCAGCTGATAATAACATACATGCTGATGATGCTATTTTCAGGGAAGGATCTACACTCCCGTGGCCTGTATGTGTACTGTGAGCTGATGAAATACATGCGGAATGATGTTGGGGATTTGCCAATTGGCCATTCTTCAGGGGGTATGTTCGTAACATTCCTACTAGCAGCAAACACGTTGATGTACTGCGCCCACGCTACCCGCCCATCCGTGGTGCTCGTAGCAGTACCCGGCCCACTAGGCAGGGGCCAGCAGGACTCCAGGAGACTACTCGATCCAGCCAGCCTCCAAGCCTCAGGGACGGCGGTGTGGGGGGACCCGCCTACGGCCACTCGGAGGCAGCCACGTCCACACCCACGGTCGTGGGGCCCACCTGGGGAGGACCAACCATGGCTCGACACCACGGTGAGATAAAATGCCCGACACGGCCAGTTGTTAACTATTATTGCCGCCGGTCCACACTCAACCTCACCTCACCTCACCTCACCTCACCACACCCCCCCGTACGTCTTCTGAAAACGAAATGCAGAGGACGAAAGAAGGGAGGAGGAGAAATTCTTGCCCCTCGATGGATTCGTTTTTACTTGAAAGGGGAAGACGAGGACGCGCACGCTTCTTTTCTCTTTCGCGGCAGCAGCAGCGCGTGTCATGTGGATGGTGGCTGCCGGCTGCCGATGCCCTGCGATTGGAGGAGAGCCGTATCGGCTGATGGGAAAACGCACCGGTACGAGTACTGGATAGCTTCGTCCATCCCATCGCGACAGGCGACGACAGGTCCTCCACTCCTCCTCCAGCTCTGCCCTTTGCCACTCTCCCGCTCTCTCGCACACGCTAGCTGGTTCGTTGGGTGGTAGATTTTCCATTATCAAAAAGGATATTTTTTGAAATGACAGTTTTAATTGAGCAGAGGGTATATTTGACAATCATTATACTTCCTCACTTTGAAATTATAAGAGGTATTTCGTTTTGTTAGGATACCTGACCAATATATTTGTCAACCGTGCATATGCTCCCTGCCTTTGAAATTATAGGGCGTATTTCATTTGTTAGGATAATGTTTTTGACCAACAATTATAATTTTTGTGACACAAAGTTGATGTCACTAGCAGATTTTGTATAGAATAATTACTAGTCAAAGCCTTGTCTTATCTAAACAAAGTAGGCACTGTGGACAAAAAAGGAGGGAGTGGTTATGGATGGGAATGCGTACCTTCTTTTCTTATTCGTGGTAATACAGTTTTCATGTATTTTATGTTTGTCAGTACTCCTTGTCACAAATAAGTTACCTTATGAAAAATGTTTTAGGCAAAATTATAAAACCTTGCCTATCAATAATTTTCAAAATATTGTTTGGGATCTTTAAAACATAAGTCAAACTTATCCAATTTTGGTTAAGTCTAGGGAAATCAAATTGGGTGTGTTTGGTTGCATGTATCATATGTATCATTTGGTTCATGTATGAAATGAATTAATATGGTTAGATATCTTTTATTTGGTAGGGTTAATTACCAAAGATCCTCTAGTCCACTTGGTTAGAGGGGCTGAGGTATGATCGTAACCAGGAGGCCATGTCTGATTCCTCATTGGAGCGAATTATGGAGCTTTTTTTTCTTAAAAAAATCCTCTTGTCCATGAAGCCGGGGTGGGTTTTTTTTTAGTCCGGAGAAGGTTCTTTCTTCTTAACGAAAACCCGTGGGGCGGTCTTACTCCACCGGACCTAGTTTATTTGGTAGGGTTAATTATACCAATTTATCCAGGTTGATGACATCTCACCTGGTATAACTATCAACTCAGAAGGATTTGAAGTAAATTTGTCGAACCATACCATATAGGATCATTCATACATTGTGTCATGTGGTGCATTCTCACACTCAGTTTGGTTAGGTCCACCAGGATCATTCATATAGATATTAATAATTTTCTTTGGTACCATAGATGTTGATATACTTTTTATGTAAACTTGACCATTTTTTTTGTAAACTTGATCAAAATCAGAAAATTTTAACTTAAAAGACAAAGCTAAGATAAAGGTAAAGTAATTAAACTGTAACCAGAAATCGGGTTTGCTCCACGAGATACTGAGGAAAGTGAAATGCACTGTTAACCACATCTGCTCTTGGGGTGTAGCCGTGGAGAACAGTTGAGAGCAACGTTTTCTTCAACGGAACAAGGAGGGGGACTGGCAACAGCCAGGGACAGGCTGAGACAACCATCATCAATGCTCGGACGGGTAGGACAACTGCGTTGAGCTTTCTCCCCCCCTGTTTAGATCAAGGACGAGCCACTAGGTCCGGTGTGCAGCCAGAGTGAGAGCGAAACCATGAAATCAAATCGACGAAAATAACCCCCACACCTATAACTTGCTTCAAAGTCCAATGGGATGCCTTGATTGGTTGAACAATCGGTTGGTAGGTTGGCTGAAAAGGAAAGGGAAATTTTACATGGGCAGAAAATCTTAATTAAAAGTTTATGTAAAACATAAAAGCTGGGCTGGCCATCACTGCAGCACATGATTTTTTTTTGAAAATCAAACAGCATGGATAAAATATTTCACCAACCATATTCGTACATCCAGTCCAGACAGATCAGTGCGGCGCTTTGCAGAAATTTGAAGGGGCGATTTCAGGTGGTATTGGGAGGACGTACTCACTGCACCTTCATCTGCACTCGGAATCACTTTATCGCTCACTGCTGACTGTAGTGCTTGTTTAATTAGCCTGACTTCGCTGACTTGTAATCTGAATGAGCCACTTGGGCTACGCATATATGATTCTCCCTCTAGAAAAGATGGGCATATGCGCCTCCCCCAGCTATGCACAAGCTGTTCAGCGAGGGAGATAAACTAGGATCCCAAATATATCATTTTGTGGAAACCTCGTTGGGGGATGATACAAGTTACTGTATTACCGTACTGGTTTTAAAGATTTTGCTGGGCTATTTGCCGCCTTGTCCTCTCAGTAATAAAATAATACTAACCGGTAAGCAAAAGCAGTGCAGTGTTAACTGTTGCTGATTGGAACTACTACTTGGCAGGGGCAGGGTACTAGCACCAGGGCGGTACTGCTTATTAAAATCTCGCGAGGCTGCATCGCTGGGAGAAGTAAGGTACGACCACCCATCCCATCCATCTCCTCTGCTCCAAAAACCAAACATCAAGAAGCACTGCAGGGAGGTAGATAGAGGACAAGGCCCCTTCCCTCACTGCCTCTCCTTTCAATCTCTGTACGGCGAGAGCTCACCGGATCCAAGGAGAACAAGGCCGCCCTTCTCTTTTCTCGTTCTTCCTGTTGTGCTCGGAGGGTTTATTTGGTTTTTTCCCCTCTTCAGTCTCGTGATTCTGCAACTTCTACTTGGATTTTCAAAGGTATCCCAGCCGATTCGTGGGAAGTCATCTGAGTAAGGCGCTTCTAGGTGCGGAGAGGCTTCTCTGGAGAGAGATTGACAGAAGAGAGTGAGCACACGGCGCGATGAACAACATAGCATGTGTTGTTCTCGTCGCGTGCTCACTCCTCTTTCTGTCAGCCTCTCTGTTTCTCGAGGGCTTAACTCCCACTGAGATCCGCCAGTGAGAGTGTAATTTCATTTCAATTCGATCCAATTTGTATGTTTTTATGTACTACTTTTCCTTACAAGAAAGGAATTGTGTGGTCTACTTTTGAGAATAAACTCAATCACTAAAGATGATAGAGCACGCATGTCTCCAGTACCGTGGCTTTTCTCCTACTTTACCCCTCCACTTCTTTATCTCCTAGATCTTCACACACACTTGGTTTTTCCTCCTGCTGTTCTAGTCTTTTCAGTCAAGTTGTCTTGGGAACTGCTACCGAGGAGAGAGTATACTGATGTTGGTGCTAATGGTAAGAATGGGTAGCTAGGCTTTGCAGTACCGGAATAAATGATTGCCTTTCCTTCCTGATTTTCTTATCCCCAAATTTTCCGTTTGCTTCTTGCAGTAGTACCCGTCGGCGTCGCCTTGGGAGCTGAAGCTTTGAGATGCTGCCAGAGTGCCAGTACACTGCAGAACTGTGAGGATTTTATCAACGGAATAAGCTGCATCTCCTTGCTCTCTCTTTCTCTCTCTCCCACTCCCAGCCCCCTTTGCTTTACATGGTTTCATGCAGGTGGTTGGCCTTGTGTTGGAGTTGATCAAGTTCTTGTTGGGTCAAAAATGGAGCATGGAGGAGGCTAAGAGATGAGCTATATTTGGCATGGAAGCAGGAAGCTGACCTCGCTTTGCCTCTGCCAGATCTAGCTTGCATCTATAGGTTAGGCCCTTTGTCTCTCTCGTGCACACACCCTTTGGCCTTCTTGGGTTTCTCTCTCTCTCTTCCTCGCAACAGTGCTGCTCGCTGTGAAAGGAGAGCTTCTGTTGATGCAGTGTTTACTGATGTGGGGCGCATAAGTGTGTCGTCCCTTGTGTTTGTTGGCTTTTCTTTTGGTCTCGTATCTTTTGATTTCTTCTATATTTGTTGTGTGTGCATCTTTCTTGTGGTCCTTCATATTTACTGCTGTTCTGCTACTCATGAGCTATCCATTCACAAGCACCTTTGTTTTTCTCAGCACAACAGCATCATGATTATCTAGGAAATACAGGTGTTACTGATACCCAGACAACTAAGGTTATTTCCACGATCTTAGCCTCGTCCCTTTGTTAGTTAATTAGTTTGGTGGTTTCTTGTGAGGAGTAAACTGCTTATTGTCATTTTTGCACCATGCATGTCAGATGTGTTTGTGCTTGATGCTTGTCATTTGGTATCGATCTCTTTGTTTTTGCCTTGACATGTGTGATGGTATATATGGTTTTTAGCTAAGAGTTGGATAGCAATGAAAAAGACACTGTTTTGCTTCCGGTAGAAAGGGGTGATCAAGTTTTATTAGACTACAGAAATATTACATCTGTTGTCTCCACTGTTCGATATGTCATATGCATACTAGCTATTAGGTAGGAACTGTACCTGGCCGAAGACATTCAGAATATCTTTTCATGACGAGATGGGCGCACATACATGCATGGAAAGAAGTGTTAGTATTTATCCATCCGAATTACATCCAGTGAAGAACGACCGGGAAAAGCTAGATCAATTTGCATTGGGTGGTGAAATGTGTGTCACGCAGTGAAAGCTATTCTCTAGTAAGATCGATGTGATATGATTCGAGTTGATGGATGCTTTACGAAAGTTACTACCCGACATGTGTTGTTCCTTTCGACTGCTGGAGAGGTAAATTTTATCGTCAAGTCTCTTTTTTCTGAGGTGTCTGTGGCAATCTCACTCAGTTGGCTAATGACTAAATGTGTGCTTTATTAGTAGCCATATCGTTTCGTTTTTTCTTTCTTTTGTCTAGATATTTTTATTTATAATCATATGATAGTATATTATTAGGTGTATACCCCAGTTTAAAACCTTTGCAAACACTATACAGAACCTGTGATCAAACTCTAGTTATGAATTTTAGTATCATTTAGAGTACCCTTGAAAATTTGGACCATTTTATGTGGGTATACAGTGCACAATTAGCTTGTATCAAAACAACTTTGAAAGGCTAATCAGAGTACGTACAGTCATATATATGTAATACTTTTGTAAAATATCAGAGAACGACACATGCAACAATTTTTTTTGGAATGTGTGCTTAATTCAAATTAACAATGATGTAGTTTATTGGTCCTATTTGATTTATTATCTTTATTTACTTTCCTATAAGCTTGACCTGACCTGTACATATATTCTTGGGATCCAGTGTGAGATAAATTAAGTTTTTGCTTATACCTTAGCATGTTCTGATAATCCAGGGGCCTATATATATGTGTGCATTGCGTTCTCTAGTATTTCTTTTTACTGCTTGTTATCAGTCAATCTGGGCAAGCACATCTACTGCATCTCGACTTCATATTACGTGGCAGTAGATGTGTTTTTTTTTTGACGAAAGGCAGTAGATGGCTTAAATATAATTAAGCCATACACTAAATAACTAGATCATGTCGAACATTTGTTTTTAAGTCGTTTGCCCATCCTTTCTACCCAGATCAACACTATCTAGTTTTAATTATTCTAGGAGATTGTGAACAATTTTCCAAGCCATATTGATGAGAAATGCATGTGTGCAGAAAAGAGAGAAGCTTTGCACATTCATTTGTAGCACATTCAAATTAATTAGAAATGTATGCATGCAGAACAGCGTTTTATAACATTGCTTGTCATGGATTTATTAGGGTATGGTGCACAATAATGCAATTAGATGACTTAAGAGACAACCCATAATGGAGATTTATCCATTATGTGCCTATCATTATACCATACAAGACCTTGTTATTATCGCACAATTCTGTCTCTTTTTTAAGTATGGAATAAGACAGATTAGCTAAATACTGCCACTCTAATTATTAAAAATATAACACATAGATCCTGGTACATTGTGTTATATGAAACTTTTTTTATGCCTAACCATTGATATGTAGAAGACTTTTAATTAGGACAAATGTGTAGTTTTGAGAAATATCTGTGAAATAAATGGACACAAGGTCTGTGTTTGCATCCATGGGTCACAAGCAAGGAAAACAACCCTTTCACGAAATTTGCTTTTGCTTGTGAAAGGACTATATTTTCTCGTAAGTAGCCTAATCATGGTATATATTGATATCGGTTAAAGTACAACATGTGTGTAGGATGCATGAATTTTATGAAAATAATTAAGAACTCCCATAGAAATGGGCAAATCAAATGGCCCCTTTGTGAGTGTGACTAGCTGGTACCCGTTAAATATAATTAATGCATGATGGAAATGTTTATTTCCTTTCAGATAACGTGAAAGTTAACCCATGGATTGTTGTAAAAAAAAACCATGGATACCCCTTGATGAACTGTTAAGCAGCTATTGCATATACACTGTTCTGCAAGTAAGACACAGCACTGTTCATGAGAACTCCCTTTCTCTCTCAAGGGAACATTACTGGGTTTAATTAATTTTATGGAAAAAATGCTCTGTTACTTGATTTTTGTTAACAGTCAGTTGAGATTTGAGACTTCTCCTGTAATTAATTTTATAGCGTTGTATCAGTCCAAACACCTTCAGATTCATTATATACTTGTTACTACTGTTTATAGATACTTCTTATTCCTCTATATTTCTTGCCTTTTAATATTGGAAAGGTTTTATCTGCTACCTTACCGCAACTTGCTTAGAACTAGGAGACTTATGGTTTTTGTGTGTGCCAAACTTAGTGGGTGTTTGGTTCTCAGGAACTTATAATAAGTCATCTCATATGGAATGAGACGGGGTTACTTAGGATTGAATATAATTTAATTATAAATTTAATTGCATAAAAACTAGACTTTTTTGCAACACAAATCTAATGAGCCTAATTAATTTATGATTAACATATGTTTGTTATAGCATTACATTGTTGAATCATTGCTTTATTAAGCTTTAATAGACGCGAAAAAATCCAGATTATGAAATTTGTTTTATCATTGATCTATATTTAATAATCTTAATTAGTCTTCTAACACCTGATGGGATGGGACTTATACTTATTACTGCAAGAAGCAAATGGGTTCTTAACGGAGATGCCCTCCATAATATAATTCATCACTTTAGCAAAATATTTAATATCAAATCATTTTATGTTTGTTTTCTAACTGATTTATATTATCATTAATCAAAGTGACAATCCATATATATACATGCAGATCTTTTCCAGCTCCATGCAAGCAAATTATATTTGGAGCTAGCAAAGTTGTTACCCCCTTCCTTTGTATAAATCAGTAAACGTGGTATGGAGTATCTAAATATGTGTACTCCCTCTGTCTCAAAAAGAATGTCATTCTAGAAATTTTAGGACAGATTATTAAGGAGGGGAAATGACCTTGACTACCCCTATTTATTTGCCATATTATGTGTTAATTAATTGTTGCATGCCTACATGCGTATGCACACATGCCAAATTAAGCAAAACGTCATTCTTTTTGGGACAAATTTTGCATCCTAAAACGACATTCTTTTTGGGACGGAGGGAGTATGCGAGATATAGAAGAACTAGGAAGGAAACTAATACAAAAGGGCTTCATTTCATATTCTTGTTTGTCAAAACTTGGTCGGGATGAGTCGGTTGTGTTCGGCTGATACGAAAAATACTATTCAGTCGGTTCATAGTATTGTGTGAGAATAAATAACCTGAGTTGAGATAAGCCGAAGGAATTTAAATAGGCTGATTATTAACTGCCAGGTTTGATAACGATACGAAGGTGTTATATGTCATATCACTGTTGAGGTTTTCCATTTCATCATCTGTCATGCATGGCACTTGTAGGGAGGAGGAGAGGGATAGAGATGTGACAGTACAGTTGCCGCCCCGTCCCAGTTTGTGATAAGCCATGCATGTACATGTGGCAACCATGCATCAGAAGGTACCGCAGGCCAACACTGTTTTTCATCAGGCAGTTCTTCTGTACTTGGCATCAGACGATGGAGCAGTAGTGGAGCTAGCTGTGCTCTGTTGTACAGTATAGGATCGGATGTGGTGCAGACGACGTATGCATGTAACGTTGTGACGGAGACTCATCGAGACTCGAGAGGATGGTGGCTAAATCAACTGCAATAGATGCGTAAATTGGAAGTTCAGCCAAAACACGTCAGTTTTGTATTTCATGTTATAACTATGGGGTATTCGGAGAATTAGTCAAAAATTATTTTGAGAGTTTCACTCTAAATAGCTTGAATTAGCACCTCTTGGAGGATATTTTTTTAGAGTGGATTAGTTGCAAATAGCTCCCCACTGTTTAGCTTCTTTTGGATTATTTAAGCTAAAAAATAGCCATGAAATTCGAACACACATCGCGATAGGTGATACTAAAAATACTGTATGAAATTTGGCGTTTTAAAAACATGTGAGTTATAGACGTGTTTTACCCGATGGAAATTACAATAACCATCACTTAATTGTTCGAGATTCTCTCATAAGCTATTTTCTTACATGTTTTTGATGCAAAATCATTACATATATTATGCATTCACTCAACCCATCCTACATGTTTTTGTAGATATATGCATGCTTTTCGGAGATATAGAGCGCCATGACATGCTGCCAAAGCTATCGCGCGCGGCCTCAAACATATACAGGTGCCTTGGAATATCTGTATTCTTCATGTTAATAATGAAGCTTGATCCAACAATGTTAGCTCCAATCAGTTATTCTTCTGATGAAATCGCCAAAGTGGGTTGGGATTGCATATCTAAAAGTATATATATGCATGCAACTTCAACCAAGAAAGAGGTTGACCAAAAAAAAAAATCTTCTCGTCAGTCTCACTTTAAAACACATGTCTAAAGTCAGTTTCATCTCACGTGTGTTGCAGTGTTGTTGTTTAGAGATGGGATAGGGGTTTGTGGCTTTTTCTCAGCCTATGTGATATGATCTTCTTCTCAATACAATGTTGTGAGTGTCTTACTCCCCGCAAGTTGAGTTTTTTTATAAACACCATGGTTTCAAATTTGTGTGGAAACAGGTCCAATTGTTTAGCCATATGGATATTATTCATATCCAACTATCCAATATATTGGTGTACTTCTACAATCTTCCCTTCTACCATGAGTGCACATGCATTCCTTTTTTTATTTACGAAAAATGGTATGAAGGTACAGATGATGTAAACACTTATTACATGCGTCTGGCATTGTTTTATTTACGTGCTCTTGTTTTCTATATTATTATTGCGAAATTCTACTATGTTTATATAGCATAATTAGCCAACGCTCGACTGCTACTGAGAATTTTAGTAAAGTGGGCCAACCGACCCACTCAATTTGGGCCACGAAAAAAAAAGGGTACAAACTGCCACACGATCTACCCTTTTTTGGTGCCTGCGGTAGTGGAAAAGTCAAATTGATGAATGATCTCACCACAATAAACCCCTGCACTCAAGTTCGCTCCTTAATTGATGAATTCGGTGATATGTGCTAGTCAATTTCTACATTTGCACGTCACAAAAAATTGTGCTTCTCTATAAATTATGCTTCAATATTTTCTCGTATTTATTTCATCCTTAAAAAAGGAAGAAGATATGTAACTGTATTTGTTAATCTGTTGAACGCAGCAATACACTCGAGGTCATGAAGAATATGCTCATACTCATGATGACGAAGCCAAGAGCTGGCTTCCTACTAGCTACATTAATCTATTCCTAAATAAATTAGATAAAGTGAAGTAGATGTTGGAAGACCGGAAAGTTCTTTACAACCATCCCTGAAATTGCTCTATTAGTGCTACCGCACACAAGAGTAGTGCAACAGCAACAGGATGCCTGCACTCTCAAGTCTCAAGGCATTTGGCCTTGTTCAAGAACTGACCGCCAAAATTTAACAAATCAAATGAACCACTATATTTATTATATATGATAATCAGCGGTTTTTTTTTCAAGTGTAATAACTGGTGGGTTACATGTGGTCACTTCCTGTGTGAATTCATCAAAGTTTTGCAATCAACATTGGCGCCGTCTGGTTTTGTGGTGGGGAACTGCGTCTTTCAGGCACCTGCAACAGCGCAACGCCACACTAAGGTAATTAATTATATTGTCAAAAGTGTGCACAAGGGGAATTTCTATGTACACCTTTTTCTTTTAGTGTGCTAATGATATTTTTACTAGATTAAACTTTCAAAGAGTTGAAATAATACAAACTCTGATATATATACCACTCTGAATTCTCAGTGATCTTTAATTCTTTATTTACCTTTGGGACGGAAGCCTTGGGGAGAAATCCCTTTTCTTGCAGGGATTTCACTGCTTCATAGAGGTACTCATGCACAGGCGTGAACCTGATACCTAGGTCCTTCAAAGGCTGGTTTGTAAACTTGTAACCCTTCTTTGGTGGATTCACGTCATCCTTGCACCTGCAGAAGTAGCACGGAACCAGTTTAGTATTGTAACTAGACTGCTGTCTAAGGGAAGCCGTTTTTAGTGTATTGATCTGGAAGCAATTTCAGGATCCAGACACCAGGTATATGTTACAAAGTAAACTTTGAGATGGAGCAATGCCGTTTCTTGCCTTCAAAAAAAAATGGTAGTATTGTTCTGCCTTCAAGATATCCCATACATGCAGACACAGTTGCAAGCACAAGATGTCATGAATATGCATAAGAAATGCACGAACATTCGCAGAATGATCTGGCGGTCAGACTATTCTATCCTTGGGTATGTATTTGACTATGTTGGCCTATTATACGCACGGATATACATTTGACCATGCAAGCATGCATTCTAATCCATGGACCCACTTGACTAAGGACTTGTTTACCTCGGCAAATTTGCACTATTCACCCGTCAAATCGGATGTACAGATGCTAATTATGAGTATTAAACATAGATTGCTACAAAACTTATTCCACAAACGACGAATCTATTGAGTCTAATTAGGTTATAATTTGACAATGTCGTGCTACAATAAACATGTGCTAATCATATTTAATTAGGCTTAATAGATTTATTTTGTGCATGAATTAGTTTATAATGCGATTGCGTTTAGTCCTCCTAGTTAGCATTGGAAAACTCAAAGTGACATTTTCGGCACGCAACTAACGTTTAAATTGACCTTTTCTAAAACTATTAACTAATCACACCAACTTCATTACTCACAGAAACCGTCTTCAGGACTGATTCATTCAGATTACTGCACTGAAGTCCAATTTCAGGACGATCCGAACAGACCCAGCTGAGAATTCTCCAATGTTCCTATGCTAGTGAATCCTTCGATTTCTCCCTATTACTAACGCCTTTTGATTGAATCAAGCTAGCAGTGATTCAGAGGCTCCAGAGCAGCACCAGTTCATTTTACTGGAAATCAGTAAGCAGCACAAACCATACCTCGTCGGAATCGGGTATTCCGGGAAGAGCTCTGCAAGGATCCGGCATAGCTCGCCGCGGTGCAGGGTCCGCTCGGCGCAGACGTAGCGCCGCCCGCCGGCGCCGGGCTTCTCGAGCACCCTGACGTGCGCCTCGGCGGCGTCCTTGACGTGCACGTACGCGTGCGACGCGTTGACGTACTCCTTGGCATTTCCGGTGAGGTACTTGAGTATGTGCAGGGTGCTGGTGTTCATGCTTGGCTGCATCAGCTCGCCGAGCACCACCACCGGGATCACCACCGCCAGGTCTAGTCCCCGCGCCCGCGCCGCCTCCCACGCGCTCTGCTCCGCGATCGTCTTCGCGTAGCAGTACCAGTTCTGCGAATTCAAAGGACCGTCAGCTTCAAATTTTTACCTTTTTAAAAAAAGAACAGTGACCTTTATGCTCCGTATACTGCAGAAGAGATTCGAGGAAATGAAGAAAAAAGATTCGATCCAAATTTATTTCAGATTTACCTTGGTGTTCTTGCAGTGCTCGAGGTCGCTCCAGCTCGACTCGTCGAGAGGCGCGTCAGGGTCCCGGTGCGGATTCATGTACATGGTGCCGATGGTGGAGGAGATGACCAAGCGCCGCACGCCGGCGTCGGCGGCGGCCTCGACGACGTTCCGCGTCCCGTCGATGATTGGCTGGATAATCTCCTCCTGCAAGATGGGGTAAAACTTCAAAAAAATCTTTCCGCGGGGGAGAATGGGAGATCCGAGCTCATCGGCAGCGGCGCTCACGGGGTTGTCGTGCATCGGCGAGGCGGTGTGGATGACGCCGTCGCAGCCGTCGAAGGCGGCGCGGAGGCTGGCCCTATCGAGCAGGTCCACCTGCAGCATCGTGAGGCGCTCCGCCGCGCCGTCAAGCGCCCACAAGTGCGCGTTCTTGGGGTCATCTGCGCCGCCAACCGAGATCCCGCCGTCGCACCGCGACCAGAGGCCAGGAAGAACCCATCAGCCCCGTTCCGGGTGCAAGAAAGAACCTTGGGGAGGATGGTGGGTGAGGGAGGGAGGGAGCAGCTTCTCGTACCTGCGCGGCGGGAGGTGCCCCGGACGGCGTACCCGCGGGCGAGGAGGAGCTTGACTATCCACGACCCGATGAAGCCGCCGGCGCCGGTGACGCAAACGGCGACGGCCATGGGCGCGCGTCCTGGCTCTGCCCCCAAACAGTTAGGTGGTGGCAGAGGTGCGCGGACGGACGCACGAACGAATACCCGGACGGCGGCGAGAAATCAAAGGTCGACGCGCGTCGAGGAATTTCGCCGCAAAGAGGGGGGCGGCGAAGATTTATTGCCGGAACAGGACGGGTACGGTAAACTCGTGGAAATGGCGTCGAACGCGAGCAGGAAGCCGCCGCCAGTCCGTCCGTCAAGGCCGTGGCCCGGTCATGTACATGTGAACCGGGAGTCACCACGACCTTGACGACGACGAGGACCGACCACCACCACCACCACCGTCGCTGGCTGGCTGCCGCCCAATCTGTGTGACTGTGTGAACCTCGAACGCCAACGCGGAACGTGTTTCTTCTAAGATCCAGTAGCGCGATTTTAGCAGCTGCAAACTATGCATTTTCTTTCGCGATGTGTGTTAAACGTGTGCAAGCAAAATACAAGAATCGCCGGTCTCGGTCGTTCAAAAAAAAAAAGAATCGCCGGTCGCTTGTTAAAGACTGCAATTGCAACCTGCAACGATTTCTTTGTGCCTGGATGGTGTGGTGGGCTGGTGGCGGTGGCAGGTATAGGATCATGTGGCTGGGGGTGCCGCTCGCAGGTGGGTTGCTTGCACTGCTCGGCACGCGGAGCAATGGTGCCTGCATGCCAATGGCACGCGGCGGGTTCTTGTCGCCATGTGCGGAATGGAGCACGGTATGGCCGATTGGTGAGATACCGTGCAAGGGCAGAGGAGAGGTGGGGACGGGGGCAACGCCGCTTTCTTGTGCGTCACATGAAGGCTGGTGACGAAAAAGCAAACCATCGAAAAATCGAAGAAAAAAAATGACAAAAATGTTTTTCATTGTAATTATATATTTTTTTGTCCTACTCTGTCATCAAGTTATCACTAGGTGATACCACGCGTTGGTACGGGTTCATTTTGGTGAGATTTGAGAATCTCTACCTAATATTAAAGCGAAGAACCGTTTCCGCCCGTAATTTTCGTCCGTCCTAACAGTAGGTCCCACCCGTCGGACGTCCGTCTCTCCGTCCTCCCGTTCTTCCCGCTTTCTCCCGTCCCCGCGTGCGGCCGACTAAGTCACCTCTCCTAACACCGCGCGGATCACCGAATCAAAATCGAAATTTGATTCGGACTCGAACAAAGGCAAGCTCGATTAGAAAACACAAGCGAGAATTCTAAACTCGATGTATATTAAAAAGGTAAGGAGAATTTGAGATAGAAAATAACGAATAAAATGAGATAGAATCAAATCGAGGGCAAAGGAAACGAAATAATGAATCTATACACAACGGATAAGATGAAGAAATCATGCTATAGGGTGCCGCCACCGAGCTTGCCCACGGGGTTGCTCGGCGACGTCCCGCCGCGCCCGCACCTCCCTCCCCGCTCGGATACATAGGCGGCTCGGCCTCCTCGGATCCGGGCCTACTATTTGCGGCCGCGTCCCTCCTCTCGCATCTCTCTCGTTGGGAATGGCGGCGAGGCGCGGAGAGGAGGAGGAGCTATAGGGGTGGGGTGCGGCCGTGCGGGGAAGGAGCCGGGCTTAGAGTGCGACGGGGAGGAGGAGGTGCAACGGGGGTGGAGCCGGGACCCGAGAGGAGAGGCAGAGGGGTGGAGACCCACCCGATGAAGAGGCAACACCGCGCTCCGTCGACCGCCATAGTCTCCCACCGGGCCCGCAACTCACATCGAGCGCCAACGGCTTGCCGGGGATCCTTCCCGGCTTGCCGCATCGGAAGGTCGAGAGAGAGAGAGAGATTTGAGATCTCACGGGACACTACACGAGTCAACGGGAGAGAGAAGAGGTTGGATGGAAATATCTTTGCCATTTTACAATATAGCTCTTAAAAGGATAGAAAGCTCGGGCAAACCCTCAAGCCGGTGAGATGGGCATAAAATAAATTATAAAATTACATCACGGATAGTATAAAGAGGTGTCATAACTTTGTGAGTGTTAAATCTTGGATCGAAATGTCAACTCGTTAGTTATAAGATATGATTAAAAAAGGATGTTTGATCCACTTGCCACGATTTATTTTAGGAAAGAAAATAGAGTTCAACAAGTAAAAAAATTAAGCAAACAACATAGACTATCCACCATCCGGTAATTATCATGATCATGTTTCTTTTGGTATCTTGGTAAAAATATCTTAGTTTAGAGGTAACATATATATCTTTATACATGTATTTTTTAAAAATTATGATAATATATTACTATTTGATGCGTCATATGCCACAATAGTAAAGTTATCTTGATATGAGGTGTATGAGTGGTAGGGATGATGAAGCAGTCGAGTAAGGAAGTGTGGCGGTGTGACAAAGATGCAAAGTCGGGTGGTACGTGTGTGATGGTGTGGGCGTGGAAGCGGGGATGACGGTGTGACGGGGGCGGATAACGGTGAGATAGGACGCAATAATATAATGGGTGAGATCGGGGTGTGGCGCTTGAGCGATGGTAATGCCACGGTCGGGGAAGGCAAGGTCCGGAGGACAACAACCGAGTTCGGGAGTCGTTGACAACGCGAGTGAGGTTTAAGGTGGCATGGGCACGATGGAATCGATGCCGAGGTCAAGGATGTGCGAGGGTGGTGGGGTGACAACACCGTTGCATTAGATGACGGTGGGAGATCGTCGGGGTGGCGCATTCGTGACGATGGGACCACGGGGAGGAGGGGATGACGGGAGGCACAAACGACGGTTGCCGGTGAGACTAGGGAGGAGGGATGACGAAAGACACGGACGACGCTTGGCAAGGACGGGATGGTGCGTGCGCGATGGCAATGACAATACGGCTTGTGGAAGGCGAGATCAAGTAGACAACAACGATGAGGTTCGGGGAAGCGCGGACAAGGTCGGGATGACACGGGTACGGCGAGGCGGCAGGGTGACAACACAAGAGGTGCGCCAACGGTGATGTGAGAAACATGTTCTCCCGTTGCAACGCACGGCATTTCTGCTAGTAAGAATACTAAAGTAGAATTTGGAAGTAGACACACTAAGATAATTTCTTTGTATTTTTACATGTTGAGAGAAATAGAAATCAGTATTTTGTAGTGAGGTGCTTGTATATACTTTAATATAGATATATAGATTTTTTTGATTGGACGGTGCTGTTAACACCAAAAATTGGTACATGAAAGGGACTGACTTGTGGGCCGAGTTTGGTAACGAAATGCCATTCGGCAGGAAAAATCTCCTCAGAGGATTCGATAAAGATGCTTGCGGTCGGCAATACGCTATCATTCGGCAGAAGGACTATTTGCGCTTTTAAAAGGAAGTTTTTGGGAATGCGTGATGACGTGGCCCGGATATAAGAAAGGGACGAATTGATGACGGGTACGAGATGGACATTGGCGCCGGAGCATTAATTTAGGTATTAAATGTTGTACTCGTAGTCGACCAGGAGTCGTGTTATGACAAGGGTATAAATATAAACACTTGATGTCTGTAATAGGGATCGAACATCTACACAACAAAACCGGCCCCGTGCCAAACTTCGAGTCCTTTAGTCGAGTCGTCGAGTTCTTCGAGAGGAGCCATCGATCCGTCGACCTCCGTAAGTACCGGCAACCTTGTATCATGTCTAGTATCATGCGGTGGATTTAGACCGTGATGCAAGTAGTCTTGTTACCTTGTTTAGTATCATGCGGTGGATTTAAGCTTGGTTCAAGAGGGTTTCCTTTTAGATCATGAGCCATGCGGTAGACTAAGATCTAGCTCGAAGCTAGTTATTGGCTCTATTAGATTTGGCAAGATCTAATAGATTCATTAAGTTATCACGTGTTGTTTTGGATTTTGCTTTATGTTTAAATTCATGTAACACTCTTTTGCCCAATCTAGATCGGTTGGTTTCGGCTTTATCTCTTTGAGATCCATGTGATGTACTTTCAAGTCTTTGCTTATTATAAAGGATCAAGTGCTCTCAACAGCCGAATTTAGATCAATCTAGATTGTCACGTGTTGCGGCTTCAAGCTTTGACTTTTCAAATGTTTGTTCCTTCTCCACGGAACCCGAATCAGTTGAATAGCCGTATTCGGCAATGCTACCACGAGTGAAACGTGTTCATAAGTTTGTTTTAAATAATGTATGCTTTTAGCCTTCCATATTTAGATCGTATCATGCGGTGGATTAATCTATTTGTGGTTGGTGGCTTGGTTTCAAACAAGTTGTCTCATGCGGTGGATTAACTTGTTTGATGTCACGCTCGACGGGTTTGAAAGTACCTAGACATGCGGTAGACTAGTGCATTTGGCCTATGCATGCTTGTTTACTTCATATTTATAATCATGCTTTCACCTTATTTATTTTTATTGTTATTTATCCTCGAAAATCGGTCATGTATACATGTGAGCAATGATGTTTAAACAAAGACCGATCTTTTGTCATGCTTACGTCATGCATTCGGCTATATCCTGGTTTCATATTTTAAAGCTCCCGAATGATATTTAAAATTGCTGACAGATAGCTTGTCGTAGCTATATGTCATTTTATCTGGCTTTCTAGCCGTAAATACGGAACTGTCTGGTACCACCCGGCAAGTTTGAAGAGTATCTTGGCCCCCTAAGTGGGTTTTGGTGATATAATGACACACACCTAAGTGGCTAATGAGTTTATCTAGTCCATGAGCAGGTCTTAAAATTATGTATGGCATCAAGCACAGCTCGTTGACTACACAAAAGAAAGTGGTGCTCTAAAAGGATTCCAAAGACGGCTTATTTATTTTTACTTTTGAATTTGAGTCCTAGGAATGCCGTACTATCAAGAGGGACAGGAATTATGTCTTCCAAGGGTCGAACAGGTGCTCTAGTTGCTAAAACAAAACCTATGAGAGACACCTTTGCACCAACACATTCACGGGAATCTTATCTTGGGTGCTGGCCTTGGAAGGCCGGAGTGTCCGGGTTTTGGCCCGGAGACCCAGACTTCCCGGAGAGTCCGGGTTTAACCCGGATACTCCGGGTCATAAAGCCTCAACGGCTATATTCTGGGTGAGGGGGTATAAAAGCCCCCTCCACCCCTTCATTTATTTCTCCTCCCTGCCATTTTTGTTACGACATTCCGCAACCCTCATTTACTCCTCCCCTGTCTCCCTTTGGCTCAAAGTTGGTGAGATTTGTTGAGGGAGTTAAGAGGATTTGAGAGCAAGGGCTTGGAGAGTGCTAGTGAGCTGTTTTCCCATCTCTAGAGCACCTAGTTCTTCGCTTGGTTGGCAAAATTCGTGTTTGTTACTCTTGGAGCTTTGAGCTCCTAGCCGGCTAGGCGTTGCCTTGGAGCATCCAAAGGTTGTGGCTGCCCAAGGAGGTTTGTATTACCCCGAAATTGAGTAAGTAACTCTAGCTTGATCTTCGTGGTCGCTAGAGGGAGGAAAGTGACCTAGGTGTAAAGGTCCACCCTTTGTGGGTACCTCAACGGAGACGTAGACCTCAAGGTTTGAGGTTGAACTCTGGTAACAAATCCTGTGTTTCTTGTGCTTGTTCATCTTGTTGCATGCTTGTATCTTGCTTGAACACTTATCTAGGGTTTGGTGCCGATCTACTTCGTGCTGAGGTTCCTACAGGTTTTAAGTGGATAAACAGGCTTATATCACTTCATTGCATAACCTATTTTCACAGATTTACTTTTGAGCTAGTTTAAATCCTGTCGATTTAATCCCCCTTTAGCAGGCCGGACTATCCGGACATTTCCCGGATTTCCCGGAGTATCCGGAAAAATATCCGGAGTCTTCGGACCTGGTCTAACAGCTGTGAAAAAGTTTGTCATTTTCAGGTTCGACTATTCACCCCCCCTCTAGTCGACATCTTGATCCTTTCAAAGTTCCAGGTTTTATCTAACTCGTTTTCATCCTTTGTCAGTTTCAGGAAAATTGACTGGCACGCTTCGGATCCGGCACATGTGTTAAGCCAGCTTCGCTCGGCTTGCTGTGTGCTTGGCGCGAGGTGCTGATTTTGCGTCAACATGTGCAAACAATTAAGATGATGTGGCTGCATCGTATGCGAGAAGTATATAATTTAATATAGATATAAAATTAGCAATCAATGCATCTTGATGTGGTGCTTAGTGGAGGATGACGTGGCGCACTGCGATAATTAGCAATCAATGCATCTTTGTGGGGTGCTTAGTAGAGGATGACATGACATGTTGGTGAAGGATGACGTGGCGCGTTGAGGATTGAGAGAATTCCTTAGTAGGGAGCGCGCTAATATAGTTTTGTATGTTTTTTACCACCAATTAATTTTCTTTATATGAATTAGATATGAGACGTATTTTGGTGTTTTTAAAACAACCATCATGAGGAGGTAGGAAGTCCGCGCGTGGGTAAAAAAAAGAAAGCGTGTGAACACTTTTTTTAACGTGATGTGTCTGGTGCTACATGCAACTAAAACAAAACTAGTAAGTTGTCCTACGCTAATAGCGCGGCTAGATTTGATAAAGTTATCCTTATATATGACTTGTTATTCATCTCTTTGAAATCATTATCACTCAATCTTCATGTAGATAGTGGTGCCTCGATTTCGAAATTAGTATCGGTACACCTGAATTTTGTTGTTTGGGTGTGGTCTTGCATTGGTGGATGAAACCCAATAGCGAATGACACAATCAATACTTTACTGCACCCTCGCATATATTGCAAGCTCTGCAGCTTTGTATATTGGATTGAAATCGTAAATCACCCTATCTGGCATCTCTCGGTCCCTCCACGAATCTCTCTCTCCGTCTATCTCTTTCTTATTTTTGTCGACTGAACTATGCCTTTCTGATCCTGCGACTTCTGAGTTCGACTTAGGCATTGACCTTGTGTAGAGTCTTGATGCTGCACCTCCCAATGCGTGGATCTAACTCCTCTTAGCTAGTTCGTTATACCTGACAACGATGTCAGTTGTTGGCGTAGGCGATCTTGAAGGTTCCTCTCGATCTAGGGATATGCTAGTGTAGCGGTGTCACGGGTCCCTTCATCCCTCCTCTCTTTGCGCGCGCACACATTCTCTCTCCACCCTGACAATGCTTCTTTCTCCCTAACTTTTGTCGTGCAAACTCTGCTTCTGTAATTCTGTGGCTTTCGAGTCTAACTCAAAAATTGTTCTTGTGTAGAGTTTCAATCCTTCAACTCTTAGCGCATGGATTTAGCTCCTTCCGGCAAGCTCATTGTACATAGCTGTTATGCCAGTTGTTGTCGTAGGCAACTTTGGAAGTTCCTCTTAATCTAGGTACTGGCTCATGCAATAGTTGCATAGGTCCATCCGATCCCCTCATCTTCCTCTCCACCCTGACAACACCTCCTTCTTAGTTTCCTCCTACTTTTGTCGGGCGAACTATGCCTATCTGATTTCGCGGCTTTTGAGTCTGACTTAGACGTTAACCTTGTGTAGAATCTCAAGTGCTCCACCTCCAAGCGCATGGATCTACTCCTGTGGGCCAATTCGCCGTACCAAGTGGCGATGGCAGTTGCTAGAATAGGCAATCTTCAAGGTTCATCTTGATACAGGGACAACTCATGTAGCGGTGGCACAGGACCTACCTCTCTCTCTCATTTTCCCTTACTTTTGTCGGGTGAATGCTGTCACCCTGATTCCACGACTTCTGAGTCTCCGATGTTGACATTGTGTAGAGTCTTGGTACTCCACCTCCCAGCGTGAGGATCCAACACCTCTCGGCGAGCTTGTCGTGCCAAGCGGCAATGCCGGTTGCTAGCTTGGATCCTCTCATGTGTTGGGTGTTGTTGGTCTGATTGCAAACAACTGCTAATTGGATTTGACTATTTATCCTTTTCTATTGAAATATATTATATTATTGTACTCAAATTTCGATATTAACTAATCATATTGTAAATGAGATGTTTATTAAAGGAATGTTCCAATATAGACTCGTAAAATCACAACATATTAAAGGCGGAGAAGGAATAAATGAGATGTTTATAAAAGGATTGTTCCAATATAGACTCGTAAAATCACAACATATTAAAGGCAGAGAAGGAATTAAGGAAATATAAAATACTTTGCAGTTGATTTGTGGTGGTCAATCATATTACTTATAAGCATAATATTAACTTTTCTTATTTTTATAAGAAATTTAGATATTTATTAATTGTATTTAGTATGAACTATTTTATTTAGCTATTTCTCTTCTCGCTCCGTATAGAAATCTACTTCTATTTTTCTTGTTTTTTAAGATCTTGAATTTATATATTCATATTCATATTTATATTTATATTTATATTTATATTTATATTTATATTTATATTTATATTTATATTTATATTTATATTTATATTTATATTTATTAGTTATATTATATATGGATTCTTTGGATTGATCTAGACCGTCAGACCAGTGGTGACTTCATCTATCTCGAGGATTTGTCGGCTCACTCATTCGAAAGTGCTCATAGAGGGAGGCACGAGTGTGTGTTGATGTGAGCATCGTCTACACCATGTGATTAAGAAACTTGCTTTCATGTAATTTGTAGAGTCGTATTAATCGGTATCCCTCTTTTAGTTTTACGTGACATACTCCACAATCCATTAAGGGGAAGTCTCAAAAAGCATACCAAAGTTTGTTAGGAAATTAAAAAAATCTCATGCGGATTCAAGTTCGTATTCAAGTCCGGCACCTAATGTTAGGCAATAAAAAATAATGAAAATGTATTCCAGTACGGAGTGACATAAGGAAAGGAAATTATAGATAAAAAAATATTTCAATTTTTTAGAATAATATGAATCATTAGATCTTCATAAAATCAAAGGATCCAAACTCTTCTCCCTTTTAGATTAACATGGGAATTCCTTTTTCCATAATAATGTGAATCGTTAGATCTTCATAAAATCCTACGGTCCAAACTGTTCTCTGTTTTAAGTAACTACTATTTCTCTTTTTTAATTCCGAATTTATGAATTTATTAATTGTATTTGTATTAAATATGGACTCTTTGGATTTCCTTATTGTAATTCCGAATTTGTGTATTCTTTGGATTAATCTGGACCTTCAGATCTTCATAAAATCCAACAGTGTATATTCTTCTCTTGTTTGGATAAACGTGGGAATTTCTAGACCCTCTCGACGAACGTGGTGGCTTCTTTTAACACTCAAGTATAAAGATAATAGATAGTTGATCTCATCCCCATGCAAAACTAATTGAAATTTTAAAAAAGCTATAAATTATAAACCGAGCATCAAAATTAAATTTTGATCGTACCATTGCAATTCTGACAATAAAAACTTCAAAATAAAATCTCACTTGACTACATTTTGATAATTTTTCATTTATATTTTTAATTAAGCTTATATTTTTTGAGGTGACATATATATGTGGAACAAACGTTCAATAAGAAGAAACAAATATTCAGTAGAGCGGAACAAATGTTTACTGAGGTGGAACAAATATTCACTGAGGAGTAACAAATATTCACTTAAGGGGAACAAACATTTATGAAGGGGAACAAATATTCACTGAGGTGGTGCAAATTTACTGAAGGGGTACAAAAATTTACCGAGCGAGAACAAATTTTTACTTATGTCGAATTTGATGAAAGGGAACAAATATTCACCGAGATAGAACAATCTGATATGGAAAAATTACTGAGGTGAAACATGTATTCACTGATGTGTAACAAAGTTCATTAAAGTGGAACAAATATTCATTAAGCTAGAACAAATATTCACTGAAGAGAAAAAGAATTATTGAGGAGAACAAATATTCACATAGGACGAACATGTCCTGTACCTACGGTAACAAGACAATAAAAATGTAATGAAAGCAAAAGGGGAATTTGTCAAAGTGCCGTTTTGTTTGTGGCACACTACACTCGTTCATTTAGTCCCATGGACACTGCGAGGGAGTCCTTTTGCCTGCAGGACACCGCATCACGAGGAAGGACCATTTTACCCTCCGGTGGAGCCCACTTGTCATCCTCTTTTCTCTCCATGACTTGGTTCCCAGTTACCCAAAGTTTTGCTGGGCTTATTTGTAAGAGGCTCAAGACACAAGAGAATGGAGAAAGATTTGGGATTCGTTAGGGGCCAAGCCGAAAATCCCAAAAGAAACATAGCTGGCCATGGCGGCATGGCCTGCTCGGCTTCGGTGGCCGTTGCTCCCTGATGGTGCTAGACAGCAAGGCACGGAGGGTGCTACTCCTCCACGCTTACTGACGCCTTCCCCACATGGCTGCGGTACACGCACATGTCGCTAGGACCTTCTGTTCGGTGGCGGCGCCGTCGTCCTTGTCACCAGCGCGAGCGTCAACGGGGCCACCGGCGGGCGGCGGCAGGCAGCAGGTTGCAACCAAGCTGTGTCGCAGCCTCGCGTAGCCCGAACGAGGAGCGCGATTGGGCCGCATTGGAGGGGCGGCGTCGGAGGCAAGGGGCTCGGATCGACGGCGTCCTCGTCACCGGAGCGAGCGTCATCAGGGACGGTGGCGCCAGGCACGGACCAGACAGGCCGAACCCCTAAGGCGTGTCGCGGCCTAGCGCGGACCCACCAAGGAGGAGCGTGATTGGGCCGTGCTGAAGCAGGCGGGACCGGTGGCAAGTGGCTCGCAGGCGCATGCGGCGGCGGGCACGAGGCAAAATGGAGCTCCGGCGTGCCTCGGCGTCGCGGGGTCGTCCTGGTGTGCCTCGGCCGGCCGGAGTCACTTGAAAGAGTAGAGACAGCAGTGAGGTGCGACGGAGAGGGAGGAGGATTGTCACAACGTGACTGGGGGCCACATCTGAGACGTCCAAATCTGATCCAATGGCTGCAGATGTTTCTACCCTATGAATCACTCGTTCAGGCTTTGGAACACACCAGTCAGTGATTCAGACTAGCAAGAAACCATTCAACCTCCATAAAAAAATAATTGGAACTTCAAGAACTTAAACATTACAAATTCAAATAAAAGTACTTAATCAATGCTTAACCAATACTTGACAATTAACAGTAGTGATGACATTTTTAATCAGTACTTAACAGTACTGTGACTGAATTTATACACTGATAGTCTGTAGCATAAAGTACTACCAGTGAACAACTATTGGCCATTTTCACTTGTACATTTAGGCCACAAAAGAGAAAAGACTATAGTTAGCCCTGTCCAAAATATTATCCACCAACAGACCAAGTTACATATACTAGAAGAAATCTTGGTCGAGGAGATTATCATGAGCACTGATTGGAGTTGTCAAGAACTGTGTAAAACTTGCAATGGCATTATATTCTTGCCGCTCGACACTTCCTCCTTTGTTGCTGCAATCATTATCTCCTTGTACTTGAGTCTTTTCATTGTCATTCTTCTTTTGTTTCTACAGACAATTGAACTAATTAATTTAAGAAAAAATGGTAACAATATGTGAGATGCTCAGACTGTATTTCGCATACCTTTGCTGTTTTTTTGGTTGATACAGCAGCTTTAGTTGGCTTTCGCTTCCCCTTGCGTAGCTTCTCAAGAAAAGTTTTTCGACGCTTTGAATTTTTTGACTGAACCTCTTTTTTCTTCAACTTTGCAGCATTAAATAAGGCATCTTGTTGCACATTTGGGTCAACATTTTCTTGTTCCTCACATGGCTTGTCAATAGCATTGGTAGATAAATTAAGTTTCTCCTCGAGCTGTGTACTAAGACAATCAAGGGCATCTTCTAACATCATACAACATTCCGAAGAGCTAGCTGCTCTATCTGCCAGATTGTGAAATTTAAGAGACAGAAACTTGTACTGGAGTAAAGCTTCCCTTTTTGGATTTTCTATCACATTTCTACCTTGGCTATCTTGTATACTGCCATTGCGTGCTTCTCTAGTCCATCTCTTTAAGATATAATGTGCCGGTAATATCTTGATATTCATCAAATCAAGAACTTTTAGACCATGCGCACACAAAATTCCAGTTCTATTGAACATTCCACAACTACATGAAACTGTTTGGTTCAGAGGATCACCAATCACTATGCGCTCCTGCTCAAAACTCAAATCACCCCGCAGACTCCCAATAGCAATAGCATATTTGTTATCTCCATCCAAAACTCTAGCACATGCAGCCATGGATCTTTCATATTCACTTTGTAAAGCTTCAAAAATTATAGGAGTGTATACTTGGCTTGCTTGAACTAACATTGGTGTGCACATTTGTCGTCTTGGTAACTTCTTCCTTGATTGAAATTCAGATTCTAGTTCTTTCTCTCTTTTTTGCACCGTCCTCTCAAAATGCTTCAAAAAACGAACAATGTCAAAATCTGATTTCAAATGGTTCTTCAATGCATTATTGAAGCTCTCACTTAGTTGTGTACTTCTCACTCCCAAACTGAAGACATCTCTCTTGTAACATTCAGCCCATTTTTCTTTCACCTTGTAGATACTATCTAACCAAGTTTGTTTATGCACTTTTGTTCTCATGATGTCAAATGCTTCTTGAAATTCTTCCTTATCCTCATAGCTATACATACACGCACTAAAATCTCTGAGAATACGAGACTCTTCATCTTCCCCTTCAATTTTATCTTCTGCTTCATTTTCATAAACTGCTTCAACTTCATCTTTCTCATTACCCTTCACTGGAGATAAGTGCTTGACAGCATTCTGCATTATGTGAAAAGTACACAATCCATGATATGGTTCTGTAAATACCACATGCACAGCTTTTCCCATTGCTGCATCTTGATCAGTGTAAATGGTTCTAGGCTGCCTTCCATTATGAGCAGCTACAAAAGTCTCAAACAACCATGTAAATCATGCTTCAGTTTCATCAAATAGAAGTGTAGCACCAAATATAGTGGTTTCTCTAAACTGATTCAGCCCAAGAAAAACACCAAATGGCCTATATCCCTTATTTGTGCCAAAGGTAGTATCAAATGTGACAACATCACCATAATATGCATAATCAAGGATCATTTTAGCATCGACCCAGAAGATGTTGGTTATATGCTCCTCACAATCAAGCTGCAAAGCATATTGGAACGATGGGTTCTCAACAATTTTGTCATGAAAAAATTTCAGCATACTACCAGTCTGTCCAAAAGCCAACTCCCTTTGCCGCTTGCTTTGCAAATAATTTTTACGATCACGACAAGTATAGCCAAGGTTAATGAGTCCACCAACTTGAGACTAGCCAACTCATGTGCAGCTTTTGGTCTGATTCCAGAATCATCAGCAATTTCAATTTCAAAAGCTTGCAGTTGTGAAATTTTTCTTTGTGATGCCATCAAGTGGCAAGTCTGAGGCAACTGAAGTAGGTGATTATGTTCAAGCATAACATCGGTGATTTCATAGTTCCGTCCCCTCGATCCAATGTAAGAGTCATTCAAGTTTTGCAATCAGTTCTTGTTTCAGCTCTAAAACACTTCGTCACATGATCTGTTAGCCTCTTTTTTCGATGGCCCTCATTAGAACAAACAAATCGGCACGAAGTCACTTTACCATCATATTTGCTTAAATTTGTGTATCTTTTCCTCACATCAAAGCCTGCAAGACCCCCATATGCCACCCAAAACAACCAAGCATCATCTGAACTTTTGAACCTCAAACCAACTTGTGGTACCTTGTTGTCAGATAGTTGTGCCATTGCCTTTGACAGTACTTAGAATTGCTTGGTCAAATTCTGTCACAAAGAATAAAGTGTATGGGAATTTTCTACCAATTGACATGTCTATTTAAGTAATTTCATCACAACATGAAATCTGATGAACACACAAGATGAACAAGAAAATAAAACACGGGATGGGATTCACCTTGTTCCCGTGGGAGTCCGTTCCCGTGAGGGTCGACAGAGACCAGCGAATGAGGATTGGAAGTACAGAATCAGCGTCGCGTAGACCCTTCTTCTCTGCGGCAGCCTGCCCTTCTCTCCCTCCTCGGCTTCTCCACGACCTCGATGCAGGGTCTCGGCAACCTGCATCGAGGTCGTGGAGAAGCCGAGGAGGGAGAGAAGGGCAGGCACTCATGAAGGCGTGATTTTTTTCTCAAAGATGTCCGACCTGTTTTAAGTTATAGATCATTTTGGTATTTTAAAGTTTATAATTTTTTTACAATAACATAGACACACGTAGCACACCACACACATGATTTAAAAAAGTTATTTACCTCTTATAGTCACATGAGCATGAGAATGATTGTAGTAGATTATTGTTACCGATACCAATAATATGGAATCCCTCGTATGTTGCATTAGTTACTTGTGTGCATCATTTGTATTGGGACTGCCCGGTCTTTCTATGCTTTTGATAAAGAGTAAATTGTGTTCATCATACAATAACTTGCAAAGTGGGTGCAAGTTAGTCCAATAACAATCTAGTACAACAACTTGTCAGGTGTATTAGAGATATTGTAGATATCTTAGATAGATTACCTTGTATAGGTGACAAACTTGCCTTGTATACTTATTTGTATCCTTGTATTGCAAGTCTTCTAGGCTATATAATGAAGGTCACCCCATTAGGGTGTGACGTGTTTCCCCCAAATGCTTTCTCTCCACATGGTATCACGAGTCCAGGCATTGCCTGATTCGCTTCCGCTCCCCTGAGTCTCGTGCGCTGCACGGACTCTGTCTCTTCCGCGCCGCCGCGCGATTCCCCTCTCCTCCCCACGCCGCCACCCGTGTCGCGCCTTCCCCTCTCCTTTCCACGCCTCCGCCCGTGCCGCGCCTTCCCCTCCCCTCTTCGCGTCGCCGCACACGTTGCGAAATCCCCTCCACCCCTTCACGCCGTGCATCCCTCTTCCTCCGTGCCGCCCTCCTTTTGGCTGCGCCCGCCGCCTCGGTACCTCTGGCCACGCCCACCTCACCACTGCGCGCCGCCAATCTGCCTCGGCTTGATTCCGATCCCATTTGCTAGCATCCAGGACCCGCCGCTGCCTCTGCAATTTCAATTGTGAAGTGGCACATCTTCATCGCCATGTCGTCGTCTGCGACCTCTGGGCTGTTGAATTCCCACTCGGCCTCCGGTGGCACCAGTGATGCTGGCCTAGTGTTCGCCCACTCTTACGCCACGGTCAACGTCAAGTCTCATATTTCGATGATGCTCGAGCTGCAGACCACCAACTTCAACAAGTGGTCCTCCTTCCGCGCCATGTGCAGCAAATTCGACTTGCTGGCACACATCACCGTTCCTGCACCTGATCCACGCACTCCGACATGGGAACATGCCGACTGATGTGTTCGCAGTTGGTTGTTCGGCTCCGTCTCCGATGCTGTACCGGGCTTCACCATGGATGGTACTGAGCAGACGGCCCGGGAGCTCTGGGTCTTCATCTCCAACTTGTTCGAGGCCAACAAAGCTCCGCGCGCCATCTTCCTGAGTCACAAATTCCATTCGATGACTCAGGGGGACTCCTCCATCGACGAGTACTGTCTCCGCATGAAGACCGTTGCCGACGCCCAGCGTGATGTCAGGCAGCCTGTCTCTGAGCCCACCTTGGTGCTCCACTTGTTGTGTGGTGTCAATAAGCCGTACTCCAACACTGCCAACCAGATCGCCGGTGACGCTGTCCTCACGTTCGCGTCCGCCCGCAACCAACTTTTGCTCAAGGAACTCAGGCTCGAGAATGAGGAGAAGGTGACCTCTGCCTTTGCTCTCGTTGCTGCATCCTCCCAGTCCTGCAATTCCTCTGGCTGCCGCTCCTCTTCCTCAGGCGGTGGGCAGCAGCAGCAGCACCCGCGCTCTGATGGCCAGCGGCGTAGCAAGAAAGGTGGTGGTGGCAAGAAGAACTACAGTGGCAACAACTATGGTGGAGGTGGCGGCGATGGTCAGTTTGGTCCCCCGGTGGCTCCCTCCGGCCCACCTGCTGGTCCGTGGATCCGCGTCTCCCCGTGGACTCAACAGGGTGCTGTTGGCGGACAGAATTGGGGCGGCCAAGGATGGTCTGGGCAAGGCGGACGTGTCGGAGTTTTATATCCGGCAACCTCCATAGGGGGTACCCGTCGGAGAGTAGATGGTGGGGGGTCGCCAGACCTGGAACTCAAAGATATGCACGGAGACACAAGTTTTATACAGGTTCGGGTAGCCAGAGTAGTGTACCCTACGTCCTGTTTGGAGTAGTATTGCGCCCTGCGCCTAGATGTTGTTCCCCGGAGGGATTGTGGATGTTCGGCTAGGTACCCAACCCTCCTTTATATAGTCTAGGGGCGGGTGCCTAGTCTGTTACAAGGTAGGAGTCCTAGTAGGATTACACGGAACGAGTCCTATTAGGATAACAGGGGAATTCTAGTAGGAGTTCGTCTTCATCCTTCCTTGCGGTACCCGGGGTGTATGCCCGACAAGTCCCCGAGCATGTTGTAGTCGAGAGTAGTAGTTCGAGTAGTCTTGAAGCCTCTTCGAGTAGTTCTTGAGCGTCCTTGTGTACTGCTTGGAGAAGTCTTCAATAATACTTGAACTACCATGTGGCTGGAAGGTGGTCCAGCTCATCTGTCTCGAAGTCGAGATTATATGGAGGTGCGGTTGCAAAATCGCACTCCATATGGAGTAGCCCCCGAGCCTTAGGTTGAGTTGTGGACTCTGGCTGAGGGTCAATCTTGATTCTTCTTCCATCTTGAAAAAATCAACTGATGGGTGTAGCCTAGTAGCCCCCGAGCCTTGGAACGATTGACGAATCAATCCAAGGGTCTTCGGTGTTCGTGGAAGTCATTATCTGAATACTCCTGTAGCGTTCAGCCCTCGAGCTCGTCGCCAGGTGAGCTGTAGGAGCCACGTTGAGTAGTTGTTGGTGCTGAGCCCCCGAGCTAGAGAGCTAGCAGAGACTACTCGAGTTGTTGTCGAGTAGTACTTTGGTGCGTAGCCCCCGAGTTTGGGAACTAGCCGCGCCGATGGAGGTACGCGGAGCATCCTGGGAAGTCATCGCTGAAGCTTGACCTGAAAGTAAAGATGCGTACATTATGTAGCATCTTTTGTAGAAATTGAATCTACTAATGACAAATACAAATATGAATATAAATGTAAATGTCATGTGTCATGCTCTTGTTGTGGTCGTAAGGTGTTGAGTAGTTAGCCTGATGTGGTTAAGCGCCCAGTCTCTTTGGTCGCTGTTTAGCCATAGCCGCTGGGGGCGTGGAGGCATGACAGGAGAGCCGAGGCTTTGTGTGGATCAAGGCATGTGCTACTGGAGCGAGACCATTAAGAGGTAGATGAAAGTAGTCGGTATGGCGACAAGAGAGAGTGTGATTCCTCGTAAAGTAGTCATTAAGACTGTTCCGCGTGGCGGAGAGAAGAGGGCGCGCGTTGTGCGTAGTGTAGCTCTGTTGGCAAGTAGCCGTTGAGAGGCGTACACGAGTAGCCTTTGGCGTTGGTTCCTGTATGTGGAAAACAAGACAAAGAAAAAATAATTATTGAAATAAGTGACTTAGCTTGATTCGTGGACGAGTGTTGACGAAGCCGTGGCGGTCGGCAATGGAGCTGCGACGGTTGTTGCTGAAGTCGACTAATCGGAGGCGGATTTGACTAGTTGTTGAGGGCATAGCAGTCATTCTCGACAAATTTACTAGTCAAAACTAGCCGAGATAAGTACTCCCCCCGTCCGTTTTTGTTGGTCGCCAAAAAACAGTGATTCTCCTCACAGACACGTTTTCCAAACGACCATCAATAAGGGACGGAGTAGTAGATGAAGTAGTCGACAATGAGTTGGTGCGGTCGCGAGACGATGTTGTAACAGCGCATGGTAGTCGAAGTAGAGCCGGTGCAGCCATGAGACGATGTCGCGGGGCGGGGCGGGCGTTGTCGAGGACGAGTTGATGTTGCCGAGCTTCAATGTAGTTGTACTCGAGGAGTTGAAGTAGTTCGCGGCTGATGTAGTCATACTCGCGTACATCCCTTGTGTGCATCAAGCGTTGGTCTTGAGAGCTTGATGTAGTCTTGTGTGTGCACGTAGTGAAATCAGCAAACACTACGTGAAAACCTCAAATAGGTCACGCAACATTTGTAACGGGCCCTTAACGCCTGTTACATCCACCCACATTTGTAACGGTTGTTGTTTGGCGCCCGTTACCTAAAAGCGCGCCAGGACAACCCCGGGGTTGGCCTCCATAACGCCCGTTACCAATGTGGACTTCTGGTAATGGGCTTCTTAAACACCCGTTACATAAATTCTTTGTAACGGATTTTAAAAGAGCATGTTACAAATGTTAAACCTATTGGTAACGGGCTTGTAAAATCCGTTACCGATCAATGGCCTATCGGTAACGGGCTACTTAAGTCCGTTACTGATCACTCTGTATTGGTAACGTGCTATAAAGGCCATTACCGATGAGCATTTGACGCCCGTTACTAGTTTGAGAGCCCAATAATTGAAGTCTGAGAGCACTCAACTGCCGTGTAGCGGGAGCACGGAGTCAGTGAACAAATGAGACGGAGGTTTGTTAATCATCGTCTCCTTTGAGTCTGTCCTCATTGATAGGTCAACTCGATCCATCTCTCACTGCTTCCATTTCGACATACAGGCACAATCAACACACATATCTTCTGAGACAAAACAGACATCATAAGAGAGATAACTTGCCCACAAAGATGAAGATAACTTGTCCACAAAGATGAAGATAACTTGTCCACAGGAATAAAGATAATTATTACAAAAGGTTAACTTGTCCATATATCAGGCTAGGACTTAACTAGTCCATCACATTATTTACTATGGTCGTGCTATCTGACCATACACATCAACAAAGGCATGCCCCTTGAACATCCACAAAAGTATGGCTACTCACCCTGCACATCAACAAGCTTGAACTAGATCATGCCCCATCAGGATTATTGGCTCTTTTTGCAGGCTCTTCGTAAGCAACCAAGGATTCTTGAAGCCCTTCTAGCGCACCTTCAATGGGCTCGAGATTTTGTTCAGTAGTATAATTGTACCTCCTTATGTGCTTAGCCTTTTTGATGAGGATGTTCACTTCTTTTGTGATTTTTTCGAACTCAGGTTTCACATAATCCCAGACATTAAGGTTAAGAAGTAACTCAAGCTCTGCTCGTGACTCAAAGAGTTTTGCCTGAAACAGGGTTAAACATGGTATAAGAACAATATAGTTAATTCAGACCTAATTTGCCTCAGACCTTGGAGCAGGGTGTGATAAGTAAAACCAGAACTTAGTTCAGAAATGATTTACCTCAGAACTTGGTATAATTAAGATCATGACAAGCATGGAACACATCATATATCATAGGCACTAATTAACTTTATGAAGCTCAAGCTCAAGCTACCTTAAGCTCCATCTATAGAACAAGTAAAAAGGCAGTGAGATTCAGAGAAACTTGCCTCGCCGTCGTCGTGAGGCAGGCCACTCACCCACTTCGCTGCCCCCTCGCTGGCACGCTCCTCCTTGCCGCTGCTTGGCCCCTCGTCGGAATCCGAAAGGATCCAGTCGAGGACCCTCATCTCCGGCATTGGGTTCACTCCACCGCCGCTTGGCCCCTCTCCGTTGCTCATCATTGTCTCCCTCTTCGCTGCCATCTCGCCGGCACGCGCGCGGATCCAGTTGCGACACCGCTTCGCGTTCCGGTTCTCCTCGATCCCGGGTGCGCGGGGTCGTCTGCTGCTTGGCCCTTCGTCGGCACTCATCGTCGTCTCTGTCTCCACGCCTCCTCTGCGTTTTTTTCAAGGAAACTGGTGCGCTTATCCATTCAGAAAGAAGAAAGGGGCAATATTTGGGGTGGAGGGGGTAGCAGTCAATGCCGACGCGGGTTAGCAAACCCGAGCCGCTTTGTAGTTTGTATGAAGAAAGAATTGGTGTAATGAAGAGAAAAGGAGATAGAGTTAATAACCCTTAGTTTGATGAGAGATGATGTGGGTAGCTTGCATGAAGAGAGAAATGAAGTTAATGACAGTTAGTGGGTACCAATTATATAAGTTATATAGATATAGATTAATAAAAATACAAACAATTAATAGTTTTTTTAAGAATCGAACAACTCATAAGAGTAGTTGGGCATTTGGTATTTTGAATAAAATATGAACAGTCACACGTCTCCTTGTGACCACATGATTTTTGTGGCCAAGAGCTCTCCTGAGCGGACACGTGTTTCAAGGCGCGTGACGGACCGCCTGACGGTTCGCCGTCTTGTCAATATAAATCTTGGCTGGCCAAGAACTTCGTCAACTGCAGCACCAAGAAAACCCCAGCACCACCGTCTCCGGTCACCAAGAAGTGAATCCAAGAGATTCTCCTTCCTCAAGCAAGTGCATGGCGTCAAGCGATCCATCAAGGAAGCGGGGGAGGGAGAAGGTGCCGCCGCCCCCGCCCGCCGAGCCCGAGGAGGTGCCGCCGCCCCCGTCCGCCGAGCCCGAGGAGGTGCCGCCGCCCCCAACCGCCGAGCCCGAGGAGGTGCCCCTGCCCCCGCCTGAGGAGGTGAAGCGGCTGAAGCCGCCCCGGCGCAAGGTGCTGCTGCCCATGCGTGCTCCGTCCGTAAATGTTGAGGATGGTTGTTTTTCAGTGAAGATGCTCTACCAGGCTTGGCAGAGTCTTAAAAAGATGGCTGTTCATCTCGGGCTCAAACGACCTCCTGAGCCGCAGCAGACGACCGTGATGGATTACGCCTTCAAGGTCAATGTCTTGGCTAGGCATCTGGAGAGAGAAGTGCCCCCCGATGACGACGACGATGGCGGCCTCGACGTCTCCAGCTCCGACTCTGACTCCGACTCCGACGGTGGGGCTCCTCCGGCGGCGACTACCTCTGCTTAATTAAATTTGTTCTTCTATTAATGTGTTCTTCCAGTGTGCTTGTTGAACTTGTGATGGACTAGCTAGTAGATATGTGTATGTTGAACTTGTGATGAAGTAGTAGATCTAAGAGACGCGGTAGATCAATCCATGTCTCCTATTTTGGAAGGCATTGAAATGTCTATGGTAGCAGCTTACAATGAATTGCAATGTGTATGCCAGAAGTTTGATACTCTGTTTGTGTCATTATATGGCAGCAGTTCACAATGAATTGCAATGTGTATATACCCCAGAGTTATGCCAGAAGTTTGTTACTCTGTTTGTCTTAATAATCCGCATTTCCTTTGCCTCGTGCTGCAATGAAATGTCATCACAGATGAATTGATGAATTTTGTGATGTGTGACACATTAAGATTTTTGACCCAATTGTCATTCCATTCAGTCTTCATTCATACATTTAAGTTTGTCATATGTGACAAATTTTTCATTCTTCATCCACACAGATGAAGCAAAAACACCACTTTTAACATCAGAATTACTTCTTTGCAGCATACATCCCTAGTAAACATCCAAATACTACACAAACAACAGCCACAATAATCAAGTTCATCTTCCAGATCACATTGTCCATCTTGTCCTCCAGTGCTTTCTTCCTCTGCTTGTCTCCAGTGCTTGCCTCTGCTCGCCACTCCCAATCTGACATTCCACTGAATCAACTACTTCATCGACCGCGTATGTCCAATTCGACGGTCAAAAAACAATGACGCCAGCATCCTTCAGCATCTGGAGATACTCCTAGTGGAAACGATAAAATCCACAATACGTGGGGTACCGCAGAATCAATAGCACATAAGAACCCTTACTCAGATTTGGAAGACACAGCAGACTACTCACTGAGTTCCTTGCACACTTGAAATAAAGACGACCGTGGTTTTCACCTTTCTTCTGCGTCCGCCCCTCCACCACCCGAGCCATACCACGACCGGCAAGGGACCGGTGGAAAGTCGCTAGCTCACCGACCGGATCCAAGCCGATGGAGTGGTTGCGGGCGCTCCGCAACCTTAGACCTCGCTCCTCGCACGTGCACCTCCGGACGAATCGGCGTAGTGCGACATGTGTGCGACGGCGGGGAAGGACGGGCGGGGCGGCGGCGGTGGAGCTCGGTCGGGGGAAGAAGAAGGGGGCGGGGGTCGGGCGCGGGGGCGGATGCATATTCATTCGGCAAGGGGCATTTCTGACAATGGAGCACTTGTTGGCGACGATGGTTAGTCTACCCGGATCGCCTTTGTCGGTCGGGCAGGTTACGGTTATCTTTTTTTATATAGGCTTCTGACGCTGACGCGTGGGCCCGACACTATTTTTTCTGAATTGAAACTTGCTTCCCTCAATATTATACCCCATAAACAGCACCAAAAAATTCGTAAAAAATACGAATAATTCATAGTTGGTAATTTAGTATTTGAATAAAATATCAACAGCCACACTTGTCTAACCAAATTTCTTAAAATTAGAATTTTTATCACTTGTTTACGATATAATAATTATAATAACGTTTTAGTGTGCTCTAAAAATTCTACAAATTGACTTGGCAACATAATTTAAGTCTCTAAGCTTGTCTACAAAAATTCAAATGGTTTTGAAAACGGAAGATTATACTTGTGTACAAATGTCTACATCTCTCACTTAGTTTATTAGAATGATACTTTAACATTGAAGTTTTCCACACTTTAAAACATGTTCGAACTCATATGCATTTAAAATTTTAACATAACCTTATGTTCACCATAAGATCACAAAATGCAAAGTTTAATTAGTAATGGTTGTGTAAACAAATATTATCTATATGTTGTACTTATAAGGAACAATATAAGGTGTACAAACAACATCCAAGAAATGAAATTACATACGAAAAAATGTCATAAATGAATAGATGTTGATTTTAGAAAAATTCAGAAACAAATATCATCAAATTTGGATTACGGTTGACGGAGAAAAAACGTGATACAAAATTTGATTGCAGATTAAAAGGGGAAAAGCAAACTGTTCTTCATTCGAACAGACCTGGCCCCGCCCCTTCATTGGCAACGATGGTTAGTCTACCCGGATCGCCTTTGTCGGTCGGGCAGGCTACGGTTATCTTTTTTATATAAGCTTCTGACGCTAACGCGTGGGCCCGACACTATTTTTTTAATTGAAACTTGCTTCCCTCAAATATTATACCCCATAAACAGCACCAAAAAATTCGTAAAAAATACAAATAATTCATAGTTGGTAATTTAGTATTAGAATAAAATATCAACAACCACACTTGTCTAACCAAATTTCTTAAAATTAGAATTTTTATCTCTTGTTTACGATATAATAATTATAATAATGTCTTAGTGTATTCTAAAAATTCTACAAAATGACTTGGCAACATAATTTAAGTTCCTAAGCTTGTCTACAAAAATTCAAATGGTTTTGAAAACGGAAGATTATACTTGTGTACAAATGTCTACATCTCTCACTTAGTTTATTAGAATGATACTTTAACATTGAAGTTTTCCACACTTTAAAACATGTTCGAACTCATATGCATTTGAAATTTTAACATAACCTTATGTTCACCATAAGATTACGAAATGCAAAGTTTAATTAGTAATGTTTGTGTAAAAAATATTATTTATATGTGGTACTTATAAGGAACAATATAAGGTGTATAAAAAACATCCAAGAAAGGGAATTACATACGAAAAAATTTCATAAATGAATAGATGTTGATTTTAGAAAAATTCAGAAACAAATATCATCAAATTTGGATTACGGTTGACGGAGAAAAACGTGATACAAAATTTGATTGCAGATTAAAAGGGGAAAAGCAAAGCTGTTCATTCGAACGGGCCGGCCCCGCCCCTTCATTGACGACGATGGTTAGTCTACTCGGATCGCCTTTGTTGGTCGGGGCGGGCTACGGTTATCTTTTTTTATATAGGCTTCTGACGTTGACGCGTGGGCCCGACACTATTTTTTCTGAATTGAAACTTGCTTCCCTCAAATATTATACCCCATAAACAGCACCAAAAAATTCGTAAAAATACGAATAATTCATAGTTGGTAATTTAGTATTTGAATATAATATCAACAGCCACACTTGTCTAACCAAATTTCTTAAAATTAGAATTTTTATCTCTTGTTTACGATATAATAATTATAATAACATCTTAGTGTGTTCTAAAAATTTTACAAATTGACTTGGCAACATAATTTAAGTCCCTAAGCCTGTCTACAAAAATTCAAATGGTTTCGAAAACGGAAGATTATACTTGTGTACAAATGTCTACATCTCTCACCTAGTTTATTAGAATGTTACTTCAACATTGAAGTTTTCCGAACTTTAAAACATGTTCGAACTCATATGCATTTGAAATTTTAACATAATCTTATGTTCACCATAAGATTACAAAATGCAAAGTTTAATTAGTAATGGTGATGTGACCTACATTACTCGTTTTAAGGCCCACACAAGCCCACTCATGCTAGGTTAGTACTTAGTAGGGGAGGACGCCTCCCTCACGCAGTCTCCTCCCACTCTCCCCTCGTGCCGCCGCCGCCACTTTCTCCCCCTCGCCTTCGTCCCCCTCACCTCCCCCACGCCACGACCCACTCTATACCCCTTCGCTGAGACGCGTACCACACCATGCTCGGCGCGACGCACACCACACCTCTGACAGCGAGATCTAGAGGAGGAGGGACCCAGCTGCGGCGGTGACGACGACGACGACAACTAGAGGAGGGATCCAGCGACGACGATGACGACTAGGAGGAGGAGGGATCCAGCCACGAGGTTGACGCGAGGACGAGGACGTGGCAGCGAGCAGGCAGCGATGAGGAGTAGAGATCCCTCCGCTCCGGCACTGCGAAGGTAAGTGGTGAATCTAGGATTTGAGTTTATGGTATGCCGCTCTAAAAATGTCTTATACAATTCGGTAAATGCATTCTACCAACTCGGTAATAATTGTAAAATTAACAACAATTCAGTAATAAGGTAATTTGGTATATTTGCTCGAGTTTATGGAATTAGGCCAAGCGCGCTTTTGCAACACACATGCGTTCAGGTAATCAAGTATACAACATATGCATGCGTATGGTTTTCTTTTTATATAAATGCGTATAATATACTTGTACCTGTGGGAATTGTAGGGTATGCCGTGGCTCCTTTGTATAAGTACATGTGGACATACTTAGTTGTCGATCGTATACATACTTAGCATTTCCTTTTAGATTGACTCTTACATTTGGTTTTGCTCTTGTTCCTATGCACATCTGCACATTCTCTCCAAGTTGAATAAGTACCTCATCAGCAATCGAGGCAGCCTGCATCTTGCTCTTTAAAATGGTATGGTCGCTTTTCCTGCACTAATTTATGTTAATGGTTTACCAAGAATCAATGATATTACAGTGGGCTAAAGTAGTTACTGTAATTTCCTTGACTATTAATTCACTGGATAATTCTGACGAGGACTATAGACCTGGGCCACAAGATGAAGAAGAGGGTTATGGCACTGTTAGTGCACAACAAGACCAGATGGGTGGGGCTCAGCGCCGAGGCAGAGCGCCAAGGACACCCACAAAGTGGCCAAGTGACACAATTACAGTCACTGAGGTCAACATAGTGGGGATGCCGGTACAATTGACTCAAAAGCGCAGGTTCAGGGCGCTTGCGAGGCTCGTTGCTAGACAAAAGATACCTTTGAACTTGCCGGAAATCAAAGAACTAAACAATGATGAAAAGTGGGACTTGTTTGATAAGTATGTGCAAAAACACTTGAAGTTCCAGGAAGATGCGAAACTGCAGGTATTCAAGCTTTTCTGGAAGACGGCAGCCAAGGCATGGAGACAATTCAGATTTCAGCTTAGGTGAGATTTTATCAGAAAAGGACTTGAGCCATTTACAAGGCACCCGTTTATTGTCCCGGAACAGTGGAAGGAGTTCATGAAACAGGCAGAAACCGAGGAAGCCTCATCTGCTAGTGTCAAGTTCAAAGAACTCCGAAGCCGGAACACAAGCGAGCACAACATGGGTCCAGCTGGTTATATTGTGAAACTAGAATAATGGGAGGAAGAGGACAGACAATTAGCTGCAGCTGGTATCCCCAACCCATATGACGCCTACCCTGACGATCGTTCCAAGAATTGGATACGAGCAAGGAGTAAGCTAGTGATTAAAGACTGTGTTGCCGTGATAGTGTTCAACAACAAAGAGGCAGAAAAATTGGCTGCGGACATCAAGGAGAAGATTGCATGTGCAGAATCTTCAGGAATGGCAGGACAGAGGGAGTATGATGTGCTAAGTGAGTGCTTGGGCCGCCCTAAACAACACGGTCGTGTGCGTGGTGTCTCCAGCTACTAGGGCTGAAAGTATGCATGGCGTCAGCACGTTGAGATGTACAGGAAGAAGAAGAGGACGAAGACCGACACATCAGTTGATACGGAAAAGATAAAGGAACAAATCAAGCAAGAACTGGTGGCTAAGATGCGGATGCAGAACATGCAGATGCAGAGGTGGTGTTGTCACCAGATGGTGTTGTCACCAATGTCCAATCGTGCAAGCCCTTCACCTGCCACACTGAAGAGCACCTGTGTGTTCGCAGATGTAGGTTTCATTGATGGCACTGCAGAGTTGGCGACGGAGGTGCGCTGTGACGATCGTACACAAGAAGACCTTATAGGCATGTTGACTGAACCCACACACTGTGGCCTATGGATCACGTGGAGGGGGATTCAATGTGAGGCTGCACTTGGTCTTTTTCATCCAGAGGAGACTACGCTACAAACAGTCCCGATTCATGAAGACTGTGTTGTGGTTGAAGTGATCACTGTATATACTATCTTTTTGGATGAACTGTTGAAATACCCTCCTAATGACGAGGTGATGAAACTCGGACAAGCTCTTACAGTGGAGAAGGTGTCAGATTGACATCAAAGGAGCACCAACATGTATATCTCGTTCACAGGCTATTGTACAGATTCCTTGTAGTTCACACAGTACAGTACATGTTCCTTCCTCAGATGGTTCCCCTCCTCCTCCTCCTCCTCCTCCTCAATCCCCACACGTGCCATCCCCACATCCGGAAGGTACACAAAATATTCCATTCCCACCTACTCCTAGTCCCAAAAAACAGAAAAACTTGCATCCCCACACCCGCAAGAGACACCAAATATTCCATCCCCACCACCACGCCCACCACCTCCTCCTCCTCATGAAACAACAAAACCTACACCCCAAACGTAAGTGCTCAAAACAATCATGCCAAAGTAGGTACATCTGGGCCTAATACCTCTGTAATGGGTCCTGGTGAGACACCACTAGGCAAGAAAGTCCTTGAGAAACCTTCAGCCAGTTCAAAGCTGCAAGAAGAGAAACTTGCCAAAAATAACAGCTCTACAACACCTAGAGCAGGCAAGCAAGCCCTTAAGAAACCTTCTTCAGCCATCTCAAAGCAGCAGGAAAAGGAAATTGCTGTAAATAAAACCTCTAAGAGGCCTACTAGAAAGCGATCTAAAAGAAACACCAAGGAGAATCGTCTGTATATGACTAACCCAAAGCAATCTGAGAGTGACACTGAGAAGAATCCTTGGGCTATGGCTAACCCAAATTACAAATTTTGAAAGAACATTCTCAGTGACGGTGATCTCAAAAAGGCTGCTCCTTTTACCAGAAAGCTCCACACATTCTACATACAACGTGGTGAGTCAGATGATGCTTCTAACATTATGGTCGCACTTGGGCCCAGGACTAATGCATGGCTGAAGAGAGATGAATCGTCAAACGTACTCCAGCAGATGCCTGTGCAACTCAGTGATTTGTACGATCTCTTCAACTTGGATGCTTTGGATCTGACACTTCTCCGCTGCTTCATCCTGTAAGTTGCTTGAAAATTTAATCTGCTTCTCACTATCACATCCTCTATCGAACTGTGCTTTTTGCCTCACATCATCTTTATTACCATGTATTTTGCCTCCTTATACTTTGTTTTTTCTAACTAATAGGAATATGTATGTAGAAGTTGACAACAAGGGCCCTGCAGTAAACTACCTTGATCCTGAATGCCTTTGCTCGACAACGTTGAACAGCACGGATAACACTGTTTCTTTCTCTGTTGACTATATGCTCAGAGCCTTCGAACAATATGCTACAAAGGATTTAATGCTTCCGCTTATCTCAGTACGAACCACTGGATTGCAGTGGAGACCGTTCTGAAGCAGCGGAAGGTCTACTATCTTGATTCATTGGAGACAATTAATACTAATACTGGCCCTTTAGAGCTAATCATTAATGAGTAAGTTATTTCTTTCTTAACCTGCAGACGTTCCTCAACAAACTGTACAGAGTATATTAATTAATAGTGTCCTAACCATTGTTGATATTTTCGTTGTAGGGCTTGGAATCGTTACTGCCGCAAAAAGTTCTCACGTCGTGGCCCCTTGAAACACGTCAAAGATGTTAAGGTACATACCACTTATTTCCTTCCTGTGGGAGCTAGTACTAAAGCTTGAGTTTATTTCTTCTCGATCACCACTATTTTTCTCTGTACGTTTATTGCAGTGCCACCACAACCTACTGGATACAGACTCAGGTTGTAAAACCTGCAACTGAGCACGGTTCTTGCTTATTAGCACTACACATGTTTGGTAACCACATATATATGTGTGCTGACTGGTGACATTATTATATCAAGAGATTAGGGCTAGATGAGCATCCTCTCGACAAATCATTGCTAGCAGATGTTCGTGAAAGAATTGCCACATTCCTCATGGAAGAGGTGATCACATCCGGAGGAAAATTTCATGCTGATGAAACTGTGTGGGCTAATATTGTGTTTGGTGACTAGGAAATTGTTGCATTCCTCCTTGTCCATAAATTTTTGCATTCCTCATTGTCCATGAATTTTTGTGATATTGTTGCATTCCTCTTTGGGAGATGCATTTCCTCCTTGTATGAGATGATGATGCTGAATATTGTCATATGATGCATGTGAATTGTGGATTTCTGTGAATTTGGATGTTGGATCTAATTTCTGTGAATTTAGTCATATCCTGACTGGTTCCAGGATGCAGCCCCTGATGGTTGCCAAATCCTGGCTGGATCCAGGATGCAGCCGGAAAGCAGGCAGCATGTTACTGTAGGGGTGGCCTACGTATATGTAACAAACGTTAATTAAAGCTCGTTACAAACACTGACCACTGAGTAACGGGCTTCAATTAGAGCACCCGTTACAAACTTGCCAACAAAGTAATGGGCACCGTAAAAGCCCGTTACCAATACGTGGCCCGTTCGTTGAGACATCAGAGACGCAGGTTCACCACACGCGTCTTTGATATTGATTTCACAGTAACGAGCTTTGTTTTGGTGCCCATTACCAAAGTTCCCTGTGGGCCTAGAGAAACAGTCATTTTCACGTGACCGGTGGCTAGTTGTGGTAACGGTCGTTGTTTAATGCCCATTACGAATATGTCTTATCAGTAACGGGCATCTGCCCGTTACCTTTCTTGGGTTATTTGTAACACTTGATCGGTAACGGGCGCATTGCCCGTTACCAAAGGCGATCTACGCCCATTACCAAAGCCAGTTTTTTCACGTAGTGAAATTGAGTTTCTGGCCACACATAGGTAGCAGCTTGGTAGCTTCCTGTGTGTGAGTAGCAATTCTCCATCAAATTGATTTTCAGTTAGCAATTGCTTCGATATGTAATGATTGCAAAAGATTTTGACCAGCCACCTACAACTTGCCGTGGAGACCAATCTGACGGAAACCAACATAATTTGACTCAGAGTTGTCTTGATGAGTGCAGTAGCAAATCAACTTTTCAGATGGGAAAACCAACGAGGCCAAGTACTACACAGCTGTGTCAGTTTGGGATTTCGAGTAAATCGATTCCCGGTAGCGGCAGGACTCCAGGTTGATAATGTTGTGCTCATGCTCGTACTCAGATTTGATTATGCCTGAACAGTCGGGGAGTTGCTCCACTTTGACTAGGACTTGATGGCCACACATCGAAGTTTGCTTGGACGGTTGACATGAAACTGATTTCGTGTCGGTCTTGAACTCGAGGGAAACTCCACCGAGTCAACGAGTTGCTGATCCATCAAGCTGATTGATGCGGCGAGTTGATCGAATCAGCCAACAACCGTTGCGGTAGATTGATTTTGCGGATGTGGTCCTTTGAATTCGCCGGTGATCATGACGATCACCCCACGATGGATGCCAATGTCGGAGTTTTATATCCGACAACCTCCATAGGGGGTACCTATCGGAGAGTTGATGGTGGGGGATCACCATACCTGGAACTCGAAGGTATGCACGGGGATACAAGATTTATACAGGTTCAGGTAGCTAGGGTAGCCTACCCTACTTCCTGTTTGGAGTAGTATTGCGCCGTGCGCCTAGATGTTGTTCCCCGATGGGATTGTGGATGTTCAACTAGGTACCCAACCCTCCTTTATATAGTCCAGGGGCGGGTGCCTAGTCGGTTACAAGGTAGGACTCCTAGTAGGATTACACGGAACGAGTCATATTAGGATTATAGGGGAATTCTAGTAGGATTCTGTCTTCATCCTTCCTTGCGGTACCCGGGGTGTATGCCTGACAGGACGTGGCCAGGGACTCCTGGGTTCCATCCCCCAAGCTCATACTGCCTTTGCACCTCTCCAGGTCCCCCCTACAGGACAGAGCATTGATGCGGCAGGACTGATTGCTGCTCTACAACAGATGTCCATGCAGGCAACTCGCCCTGGGTGGTCGACACCGGCGCCTCCTCACACATGTCGTCCTCTGATGGTATACTCCTACAACTTTTACCTTATTCAAACTCCTCTATTATAGTAGGTAATGGCACCAATATTCCTGTCACGGCTAGAGGTCATTCCATTCTTTCCACCAATGCGTCTAATTTTGCCCTCAACAACATTCTTGTCGTACCCTCTATCATTCGCAACTTACTTTCAGTTCGACAATTAACACGCGACAATAGTTGTTCGATCAAGTTTGACGCTTATGGTTTTTCTGTTAAGGACCCTCTGGATGCGGCGTGTGATTCTTCACTACAATAGTGACGGGGATCTTTACACCTGGCCTTCTTCCACCCCGGCGGCCACCACCCATGCACTCATCGCTGCGTCCTCTTCGCTTTGGCACCAACGCCTTCGGCATCTAGCGCCTTCTATTTTAGCACGCCTGAATAAACAACATCTCATTCCCTGTAATAAAGTAGCACGGTCTATTTGTCACTCATGTCAGTTGGGCAAAGATACGCGTCTACCTTTCAGTCTGTCTAGTTCACACACTGCTGCACCTTTTGAACTTCTTCATTGTGATGTTTGGACTTCGCCTGTTACTAGCATCTCAGGTTTCTCTTATTACTTGGTGATTTTGGATGATTATACACACTTCTGTTGGACCTTTCCTATCAGACACAAGTCTGATGCGCACCAACACCTGGTCAATTTTGTTGCTTATGCTAGCACACAATTTGGACTTGTCGTTAAGAGTTTCCAGGCTGACAATGGTACGGAGTTTGTGAACAATGCCATTGCGACCTACCTAGCTTCCCACGGCATCCATCTATGTCTCTCCTGCCCTTGCACCTCTCCACAAAACAGCAAGGCCAAACGTGTCATGCGCACGCTGAACAACTCCATTTGTACCCTCCTACTGCATGCATCCATCTCACCATCATATTGGGTGAAGCCCGGGCCACCGCATGCTATCTACTTAACACGCGCCCCTCCACCTCCATTAACAATGAAGTACCTTTCACTAGGCTCAACGGCAAGCCACCAAAGTACGATCATCTTCGAGTGTTTGGGGTGCCTTTGCTACCCCAACCTCCAAGCCACGTCTGCACACAAGCTTGCCGCTCGGTCCACAACATGTGTTTTCTTAGGCTATCCCTCTTCACATAAGGGTTATCGATGCCTCGACCTCTCATCTCACCGCATAATCATCTCTTGACATGTCGTTTTCGACGAGTTGAGTTTTCCCTTTGCCTCGACGGATCCTCCCACTGATACATCCGTCTTAGATTTTTTGCTGAACGTTGATGAGGATAATGTGCATTGCTCTACTAACCCTGCAACGGTTCATTCACGAGGACACCCTCCTGCCTCGGTGGTTGCTCCGTCCACCCAGGACGTCGAGCAACTGCTCTCTACGTCGCCCCCTCAGGCTGCTGCTCCGTCTGTCCATGACGTCGAGTGACCGCCATCCACATCACTTGCTTCAGCTGCTGCTCTGTCCGCCCAGGATGTCGAGCGGCCACCTTCTACGTCCTCGACAGCTCCACGGGATGATGCTGGCCTGGTGCCTAGCCTCCTGCACTTCTACACGCGACGTTCTGTTGTGCTGGTCTCATCCACCGCAACAACAGCTCTACCGGTTACCTCCACTTTGGCCCTAACTCCACCGGTCGTCTCCACTTCAGCCCCAGCTCCTGCTGACCCTCTTGTTGCAATACGGCCTATGACCCGGACACAAACCAGGACCATGCCGCGCGTACAGTACAAGGGGCTCATCGCCGCTATAGTTCCGTCACCTGTCCCCTCAAACTATTGGAGTGGGCTGGCTGACACAAACTGGCATGCGGCAATGGCTGAGGAGTACAAGGCTCTTATCGACAACGACACATGGCGTCTCGTCCCTCGACCTCTTGGTGCTAATGTTGTGTTGGGCAAGTGGATCTTCACGCTCAAGTACCACTCCGACGGTACTCCTGCCCGTCATAAGGCTCGCTAGGTGGTCCGCGGCAACAATCAGCAAGCTGGCATCGATTACGACGAGACCTTCAATCTGGTTGTCAAACCAGCGACTATTCAAACTGTCTTGAGTACTGCCGTGTCCCGTGGCTGGCCGCTTCACCAGCTCGACGTGAAGAATGCATTTCTTCATGGTCACCTCAAGGAGACTATCTACTGCCAGCAGCTGCCTGGTTTCATCGACCCTGCTGCTCCTGACCACGTCTGCCTACTCTATAAGTCCTAGTACGTGCTCAAGCAGGCTCCTCAGGCATGGTACCAGTAGTTCGCCATGTTTCTTCGTCAGATCGGCTTCGTCGCCTCCACCTTCGACACCTCCCTCTCTGTTTACAAAGAGGGTGCACAAATCGCCTACTTGTTGTTGTACGTCGACGACATCATCCTCACTACTTCGTCTTTAGCTCTTCTTCAGCACATCATGGCCAAACTCAGCTCTGAGTTCGCCATGACTGACCTCGGTGACCTCCACCACTTCCTCGGCATCACCGTCACTCACTCCACTAACGACTTGTTTCTGTCCCAGTGCCAGTATGCTGCGGATCTCCTACATTGGGCCAGCATGGCTAAGTGTCATTCTACGGCGACTCCTGTTGACACTCATGCCAAACTTTTGGCATCTGACGGTGCCCTACTCTCTGCGGCTGATGGATCTCACTACCGGAGTATAGTGGGTGCACTCCAGTACCTCACCCTGACCCAGCCCGACCTACAGTATGTTGTTCAGTAGGTGTGCCTCTTCATGCATTCCCCCGCGTGAGTCTCACCTGGCGCTAGTCAAGCGTATTCTCTACTACATCAAGGGTACGCTCTCCTCTAGGCTTCAGATCGGCACTGGTCTTGTTCAGTCCTTGACCACATATTCAGATGCGGATTGGGCTGGGTGTCCGGACTCTTGATGCTCGACCTCCGGTTTCTGCGTCTTCCTCGGCGACAACCTAATTTCTTGGTCCTCCAAACGCCAGAGCACGATGTCCAGGTCTAGCGTTGAGGTTGAGTATCAGGCTGTTTCTCACGCTGTCGTCGAGTGCTGCTAGATCTACCAGCTCCTGCAGGAACTCCATGTTCCCCTCCACTCGGCCACGGTTGTCTTCTGTGACAATTTGAGTGTTGTCTACATGACGGCCAATCCAGTTCACCATCGACACACGAAGCATATCGAGATCGACATTCACTTTGTCCATGCATGAGAAGTTGGCACTAGAACAGTTTCGGGTTCTTCATGTCTCGTCCTCTCATCAGTTCACGGACATCATGACTAAGGGACTTCCAGTTCAGCTCTTCACTGAATTTCATTGTAGATATCCTAGATAGATTACCTTGTTTAGGTGATATACTTGCCTTGTATACTTATTTGTATCCTTGTATTGCAAGCCTTCTAGGCTATATAATGAAGGTCACCCCCCTCATTAGGGCGTGAGGTGTTTCCACCAAATGCTTTCTCTCCACAAGGTGGGTGCGAATTAGTCCAACAACTTATAAAATGATCAATCTCATACAATAACTTGATAGGTGGGTGCAAACTGGTCCAAGAACTTGTAAAATGCTTATCACAATGCACAATCGATACATCTGCAATCTAAATGTTATCACAAATAATATATTTTCTAATACCAAACTAGAGCATACTTGCCCCAAAACAAGTTATTGTGCATTATTTGACAATTGATATTCATGTTGTGATGGTAAAAATATCGAGTATAATCTAACCTTCAATGTTTAGGCAATTACTATTATGTCTTTGTTATCAATTCTTTATATGAATATTAAATTTTGATTAGAAATATTTTTAATTTCATATTTAATATTAATTTCAAATTTGATTATATTATTTTATTCAGCTAGTAAACAAATATGGTAACTAATAAGACCTTTTAGAAGTTTGACATAAATATTTTAAAAGTCTCATGTACTAGTTGAAAGACAAAATGAACTAAAATAATGAAAACGAGTATGCTTCTCCTCTGAAGTTGTTGAATAAACGAATAAAGGTGCAGAAGAAACAAAAGGTCATATGATGTCTTATGAACTTTAGACTCTCGGTAATTTAATGGCGTAATTCAAAAACTTGATTCAATTTAACTAATAAAAAATAAGTAATGTATATACATTTGATTCAAAATTAGCAATATTAGTTGGAAGAAAATTTGAATGCTACTTGATTTGGTTAATACATTACCATTTGTAAATTTGGACTATAGGTGCACCAATTTGCCAAGTTATTACATTGAATTGAGTATTTTACACAAGTTCTTGGTTCAATATGCACGTACCTATAAAATTGTTACACTGATTTGATTATTTTACATGGTTTTAGACCAACAAGTACCAACCCGACAAGTTATTGTATTAAATTGAGCATTTTACAATTTGTTGGACTAATCCACACCCACCTAACAAGTTATTCTAGTTAATTGAGCATTTTACAACTTATTAGACTAATCTGCACCCACCTGTTAAAGTTGCACATTTGAAGCTTCTTTAGGTACACATAATAAAACGTTGATTGTGACTATGACTCTAACGACAAAATAGTAAAATTATATGAAAGTTTCCTTGTCAAAGGAAATATAATAAAAATTAGCATATGTTAAGTGCCTATGTGACGCGTTACATTCTTGTTCATCCATGCCTATAAAGGATTTGCTGGGATCATTGCTTGAAAAAAGAGGATTTGCTGGGATCAAGGAATATAATGTAGAGGGAAGAAAAAAACAAAAGATAAAAATATATGTTTGGAATGCAAGAATTCATGTAAGAAAAAAAACAAATAATGATTCAATATGGTATGATTTTTGGCGGGAACGTATCAGGTGGAAACTACAACCCTCGTGAAAAAACCCGATAAAAAAGTTATCTAAATCTAAAAAAATCACACATGTAGACTATATGATGATACACAACTTTGTAAAATATATTGTCCAAAGTCAACTTTGTTTGTGAGATATAAAAAAACAAATTTCTAATAAATCATGTGGATAAATTTTCGAATAGATCGGGAGGCAGCATCACCGGCTGAGACACCCAAGCTGATCTAACCCGTGTTCGACACTGAAAGTGATGAGAACGGTGCAAGCATGTGGAAGGTGGGGGAGAGGGGGGGGCAGCGCGACGGTTAGCGTCGTGGAGCTTGGGCGTCGTGGCACTAGTGAAATTTTGGGCACGGTGAGTAACAAAATAATTCACTTTTGGCAGAAACACACAGGTTTTCATAGGCTGCACCTGTTGACGCAAAATCCGCACCCTACGTCAAGCACACAGCAAGCCGAACAAGCTAGCTTCACACACGAGCATATTCCAAAGCGTGCCAGTCAATTTTCCCTGAAAATTAACAAAAGACAAAGTAGTTAAATACCAAAGCTTGGAACTTGTTGGGTGGTACCAGACAGTTCCATATTTATGGCTAGAAAGCCATGTAAGACGACATATAGCTATGAAAAGCTATCTGCCAGCAAATTAGAAACCATTCGGGAGCTTTAAAGCGCAAAATAGAACATAGCCGAACGGATGACGCAAGGATGACGATAGATCGGTCTTTATTTGGACAAAATTGCACGTGCACAAAACCATGACCGATCCTCGAGAATGAATAACAATAAACAATAAATGAAGCAAAGCATGATTATAAACATGTAATGAACAAGCATGCATAGGCCCAAAGCACTAGTCTACCGCATGTCTAGGTACTTTAAAACCCGTCAAGCATGAGGCCAAACAAGTTTATCCACCGCATGATACAACTTGTTTGAAATCACACCACCAACCACAAATAGATCTATCCACCTCATGATACAATCTAAATACGGAAAGCTAAAATTACACATTGTTTAAAACATGACTTATAAACACATTTTACTCGTGAAAGCATAACCGAATACGGCCGAACAGCCGAATCGGGGTCCATGGAGAAGGAACAAACATTGTCAAAGATGGCAAACCTATCAGATTGAATTAAAAATCTAATCCACCGGATGATTAGCTTTAAGACAACCCAAAAACCTGCATCTACCGCATGATACCCGGTTCTGTCAAGATTTACGCAAGATTAACAAGATTGAACCCGCAACATGTAACAACCTAGATTGGTTCGGTTTCGGCTATTTGGCAAACACGTGATCCACGTGCCTTTTGAAGCAAGATATGAACGTGCGATGTGAAAATCACTAGACAAGATAAAGTCGATCCAAATCAATCTAAATTGGGCAAAAGAGTGTTACATGAATTTAAACATAAAGTAAAAACTCAAAACAACACGTGGTAACTTAATGAATCTATTAGATCTTGCCAAAATCTAATAGAGCCGATAACTAGCTCCAAGTTAGATCTTAGCTCACCGCATAGCTCATGACCTAACAAGAAACCTTCTTAAACCAAGCTTAAATCCACCGCATGATACTAAGCATGGTAACAAGACTACTTGCATCACGATCTAAATCCACTGCATGATACTAGACATGATACAAGGTTGCCGGTACTTACGGAGGTCGACGGATCGATGAACCCTCTTGAAGAACTCGACGACACGACTAAAGGACTCGAGAGTTTGGTGTAAAGCCGGTTTGTTATGAGAATGTTTTCGTTGCAATTACATACATCCAGGGTTCATATTTATACCTGTCGTAGTATGACTCCTGGTGGACTACGCGTACAATATTTGATACCTAATTTATCGCCCAAGCACGAATACTTATCCATCCATTCATCCATTCCGCTCGGGCCACGTCACCACGCAATCCCGCGAAATCAGTGCAAACAGTCGCTGAACGGAAGCAAACTGCCGACCGCAAGTTTCTCTACCGAATCCTTTTGAAGAAACCTTCCTTCCCTGGACGGGATTTTTTACCAAGCTGAACCCACAAATCAGACTCCTTCCTGTACCAAATTTTGGTGTTAACAACACCTTATCCTCTTCTCCAAATATCATCTTTTAAATAAAAGTCAATCACACCAGTCCCCCAACACTTGCCTTCATCTACGGCTACCGATATCATTTGACTTGTGGTTTTCTACGTAACCTGTCCAACTCTATCTCAGCAAGAACATACTCCTATTTCATGCGTGTGTTTTGATAACTGATAGCAAGGAGCATGTAAATTAATGATGGAAGTTCGAGGAGAAAATTTACTGGAATATGATTTTTGGTCTCATTCCTTGGTTTATATTTTGGTGGGAATTAAGATGTGTGTTTTTAAATGAGACTAAATATCTATTTGTGTGGTGTGAGGTTTTAGAGACGTGAAATGATATCTTACGTGATGTTATGATAAACGGTGTCGAATCATTCATCTTCCGCTTTAAACAAATTCCCATCCAATCCTCACCCCATCCCTGAGAGGTGATTGGTGGGAGTGCCCCTCTAAACTTCCGTTCCTTATCCATTTAGGAGTGAAAGTGGTTCTGATAATTTTTTGGGCTCTTTTATGGTGGATCATATCACCAAGTGGTGGTATGCAGTATAGGACTATTTTTGGTATGGGTAAATAGGTAATTTTTGCAATCTTTTACTAAATATGGCAACCTTAGGCTAAGGAAAAAAATCATTTATGTCATAAGAAAATTTTGAAATGAAAAATTTTGAAAAAATTATTTTTGAATTTTGAATTGAAATTTTTGTTTTTGAATTTTGAAAAAAATTGGCCATAGGAAATGGAAAAATTTTAAAAAACGATTTTGAAATTTGAAAAATTGAAATATGTCACAAAAAATTGAAATGAAAATTTCCGTATAATTTTTTTAAAAAATTGGCCATATCACCAAATGGAAATGAAAAAACAATTGAAATGAAGAAATCATATATTTCATTTATGCCACCGAGATAAAACTTCCAATAATAGCCTTATACCACTCATACCACCTATGCATACCACCCTATACCACATGTGCACGTTGCGGTGGTATACAATTAATCTCAGCCGTCGGATCCTTTCATACTGGTCCTTTTCCAATAGTGATATAGGATGGTATGGTCCACCGTAAAAGAGCCCAATTTTTTTTCAACCGATCGGATCCAAATTCGATTTTTGCGGATGTGAGGAATATGTTTTGATATCCATGCGGATATGAAAAAAAATCAAATTCGTTTATGTGTCAATGCGGAGTAGAATATGACTTTAGTGAAATCTGATGGATATCGATAATTGAACTCGGATTATCCTAGACTTGTATTAGGATATATGATTATTAAAGAATAAAAGATATTTAATTATGAATCTATTTTTTTCATCATGTTTGCTTTAGATTCTTAAGCACAAAATGAGAACTTGTATTTTATCCGATGTCAAGCGCAAAGTGTTTTCTACAACAAGTACTCATAATATATTAAAGCAACATTCTTACAACAAGATCCTTGACAAAGGAGCCTTTTGCACGAGGTCCCTAAGGGACACAAAACCAAATATCCTCCACCGGGGAGCAGCTCGCCGACGGACGACTGCAGGGGTGTCGCAGATGCTTGGAGCCTTAGATGTGGAGGGGCCTCGCCGAGCGAAGTCTAGAAGAAGATGTGGACGACATCGAGAAGATGTGTCGCCGGCGAACCAAAGATATTATAGAGGCAGTCGCAGGCGGGTAGTAGGTCGTACTTCATAGAGCCGGTAGGAGGCTCACTACCGAGCTGGTGGCGGAGGTCGATGTGCAAACTCGATGCCGAAGTAGGATGTGCTACGTTGTAGAGGGTGATGGCGAGGGTGGAGGTAGAGACAGGAGCCTGACGATGCAGAGAAGCGCCAGAACAACCATCGAACCCTAAGGAGACCCAGATCTGAGGAGCAGAAGTCCAGAGACGACAACGAAGATGGAAGCGAGCGCAAGCTAGTGCATTCAACGACGACAAAGGTTGCAACGAGTTGTTAACTATTTCAACATGTTGCAATATGTGTTTTGTCTGATGTTCTTCGCTTTTCTGGATGTTACAAATGATTTTAATGCTGCAGGAATTGAGTTCATGATTGGTGTTGCACGAGTTAAATTGAGATGTTGCAGGATTCTAATGATGATGTTTCAATTTTCTCAATGATCCGAATATTGGTAATGCTCAGGCCCTGGCGTGCGGAGGAGCACCGGCCGGCGGCCTGCGATCTCCCCCACGGCTCCCATCCTCCTCTCCCACCACTAGGGGCGGAGCCAAAGGGGGCGCCCAGGGGCCTGCCCCCCCTAATGTTGTGACAGCCCCACAGGGTTTCCTAAATAATTTTGTTAATTTAGTATTAGAGCTCCCATTAAACAAGCCTCACAATTTTCCCAAAGAAGCACTAGCCCAGCAGCCCATCAATGCCATGATTTTCGTTCTCCGGGGACTTGAACAGTCCGATCTGTTCTGCATATTTACACAGAGAGTGCCTTTCACCATCACTTGTCGAGACGCCGCCATGCACCGGTGTCGTCCTGTCCCCCAACCTCCAAGGCTAGCTAATGCATCTGCGGTAGGTACCCTCCAATAATCCAATCCAATTTCAAGTTTGAAATTTGGCTAGATTGATCGGGTGAGGAGGTTAGGGAAGGCATTAGATGGTATAAAATGATATCTACATATCGGATCAGATCTGAAAGATCTAAATTTTTACTCGTAAAAATACTTTGTCAGTAAACTCATCTTTGTTTTATGTTATTTGACCTCTTTTTACGAATGCTCATCAACGATCTCGCCCCCCCTGTACTCAAATCCTAACTATGCCCCTGCCCACCACCTGCAGCGAGCCACGCGCGGGCGACAGCAGGGCGAGGAGCTACTTCGTGAGCTCCTAGGCACGGGTGGTGACGCACGAGGCCGGCGGCGAGCCGACCTCTCCCCTGCACCCTAGAATTTTGGGATTTTTGGTTCCACACCATTACAATTTTCTGGAGTTGGAAAAACGCCATTACAATTCACCTTATTGGAGATATGCCACTACAACTCTGAGATGCGCGCTTATGTGCCCTATTCTACGGCTGGCGCGTACGCGGGCCCACCCGTCAGGCGGCGTACATCCATATAGCCCCGAAATGCCCCTCCCCTTCAGGTGAAGGCGTACACCCTGTCGTTCTGTGTGACTGTGTCCTCATCTTGTCTCACACTTGTCTCTCTCGTCTCTCCTCGCCGTCCTTAGATCTCGCCGCCACCGGCAATCGCCGCCTTCCGTTTGTCGCTGCTGAGGAACCCTAACCGTACAGGGGCGATGGAGGCACCCTAATGGCGACGTCTGCAGCTTCCTCACCTCGTTGTCGCACTGGTGTTGTGGCAATGGAGGACGACACATCCAGGTTCCTAACCTACCCACCCATAGCACCCGAAACCCTAGCCCTTTCCGCTTGCATTTGATTGGGATCCCCATTTGTTTGATTTGGTCTTCCATTTACTGCAATTTCGTAGGGATGAGATGTTTGCGCTAGAGATTAAAGTTCAAGCTTTTGCTTTCAAAGACTCCTCTGGTAGAAAATATTAAACAAAAGAGTGAAGTTTTAAGTGGGAGGTGGAGTATGGCTCAATGACATTGGAGTTGCTGATTCAATCTTTGACAAAAAGATTGAATGAGGACTCCAGACTAGTTGATGAGCTGCAGATGATGGATTTCTTTGAGATGTATAAGGAGGAGATGAGCTGCCAAGTTTTAGTAGGTGTATTCGATAAAGTTCAATGTGAGGAATCTCTCTTTGATTTACTAGAGCCTCTTTGTGTGATTCCTCCTGAGCATGCAACTGAAACACCTGTAGAGGTAGAAGCAGAACCAGATGCAGAGGCAGAGACTGATGCAACTGCCATATTTGATATAGAGCCTGATAGGGAGCCTGACCTTTTTGATAACCCTGAGGAATACGTTGGGGTCAATGATGAAGGCATGTATGGTTCAGTGCCTCCTGCCCCTCAATTTGCACAACCAACTAACAATGCTAACAGCAATGAAAATGTTGAGGAAATGTTGAATTTATAAATGTTGAGGTAGAGGTGGATGATGCGGATCCTCTGGAGGTGCATGTGTTGCATGACCCTGATAACCCGAAGATAGCGGAGGGGGAGTTGTTCCCAGATATCAAATCATTCACGAAAGCCATAAGGCACTTTTCTGTGAAGACTGGCTTCAGTTTTGCTCCTGGAGTGAAGACAAACAAATCTAGGTTCATAGCCAAGTGTGCTGCAGAGGGTTGTTCTTGGAGAATTCATGCCTCCACCATTTTGATAAGAAAACTGTACAGGTGTGTTTCCTACTAACAATTTTGTTTGTTTCACTTGTGCAAATTAATTATTGTCTTTCTGGATTGACATGTGTTTTTATATCATCTGTGCAGATCAAAAAACTTGTTAAAGATCACAACTGTCCAACCACCAAACTTGTTGAAGGGAAAATGGCTAGTCAGGGCTGGTGTGCAGACAGACTTAGAGAGTGGGTGAAGAAGAACCCAACAAAAGGAGCAAAGGATGCCAAAGATAAGCTAGAGAGTGACTTTGGTATCAAGCTAAAATACTCAAAAGCTTGGTCTGGGTTAAAGGTTGCTCTGGAGCAAATTCATGGTAAGTATGAGGAAAGCTTCCAACTTCTTTTCAATTGGGCTGCTCAACTAGAAGAGGTTTCACCTGGTAGTCATGTAGAAATAGAGGTTGAGAAGGTTGGCAACAAGGACAAGTTCAAAAGGATTTTTTTAGCTTTGAAGCCATGTGTTGATGGATTCCTAGCAGGTTGTAGACCCTTTGTAGGTGTAGATGCATCTTTCTTACATGGAAAGTACACTGGCCAGTTGGCTTCAGCCACAGGTGTAGATGGGCATAACTGGGAAGCCATGTAAGCATGCCTTAGCATGGATACTGTCAAACAGAGGCCTCAAGATACATGACTTTGTGCATGACTACTACTCAGTTGCAAGGTTTAGAGCTGCATATGAAGGAAGAGTAGAGCCAATGCCAGACAGATCCCAATGGCCAGAAATCAATCTAGGTTACAAGGTTTACCCACCTTTGTTGGGTAGAGCACCAGGAAGGCCAAAGGTGCAAAGGATTAGGGGCTCTATTGAGAAAAATCAAAACAAAAAGAAAGTGAAATGCCATAAGTGTCAGGGTTTTGGCCACTTTGCCAAGACATGTAAGCTCCAGATGGTAGGAGAAGATGGTGAGACTGCTACCAAGAGCAAGCCAAGCAAGAGGTTAGTGTATATTGTCATTCATTCATTGTCAGACATGCATTTTAACTGTCCTTTCAATTGCCATGCATCTTAACTGTCCTTGATGTTGGCTGATGCCATCACCACATGTAGAAAGAGATCAGAAGAGGACAATTCAGGAGCATCCAAGGGCAAGGAAGCACCATCCAAGGGCAAGAAAAAGGGGAAAGCACCAAAGAAAAAGAAAGCAACACCCCTGAAGAAGAAGCAAAAGAGGAATGAAGCTGCTCCTCTGAAGGACCGATACGGCGAACCAGAGAGGGGGGGGAGTGAATGGGAGCCGATAAAAATTCTTCTCGAAGGAGATGAAGACTCCAACAAGATGAACGCGGCTTCCAACACACGTCTCCGACTCACTACCAAGGTTGGTCAAGCCCACGCAGCCACTGGAGTGCCACTGGACCTAGGAACCAACACGCAACCTTCCGACCTGAGAAACGCAGCGGAAAAACCAAACCTCGAGTCTACGAGACCCACACCGGTCGGACGGGGGAGCACCACCGGTCGACCGGTCCCCGCCGGTGAAACCGAGCAACTTTCACTAAGTGGCTCTACACCGGTCGGGCCGGTGAGACACACCCGCCGACCGATGGCAGCCTCGAAAGCCCCCAAGGCACCAAACAGCCAACCGACCACCAAACGGACCCAAACTCGAAACGGCGGCAACACGGGTGTTGACGGTTAATAGTTGTATCAAAGTTCGTTTGTGACTTGCAAGCGGACAAGTCTCCCGTCGTAGTCAAGGGACCCTTCTTCCCTCGAGTGGTGAACCCAAGGTATCGAATCCGTGGAACAATGTGCAACGCAAGGATTCAATCTAGTAAAGCAAGGTAAGCTATCTTATGAAGGTAAGTTGCATCTAATCTACTAACTCATAAAGAAAACGAATCTAATCTAATCTACTAAAGAGGTAACAAGAGAAAGCAAGAGATAACCAATCTAGAGAATCTAGATCATGCTTATGTTGTAGCTCCAAACAAGATAGATGAAGATAGAAAAGCGAATCTCATTAAAAGCATCTTTAAATCGTGGCCTTCCCATCCGACTCCGAAAACATCCGCCTTTCGAGACCCCCGTTCTGTCACAACGTATCCCTATTCATGCGGGGAGCTTAGGGCGAGTTCGATAGAACAAGTTGAAATCACTTGGCCGGTCCGGTATGCACCTCTAGCCACCGCGGCTACAAGAGCACCCTATGTAATCTATCTTAAGTATAGATCGTAGAAGAAGCAAAACCAAGAAGAAAACAAAATCATCGAGAAGGCACTTGATCGCTAGAAATCGAATTCACTTACAAACTTCACCATGAATGATTACATGAACAAGATCACCACCGGGGCCCTCCCTCGATCTTGATCCTCGCTCCGGAGCTCCGACGTGGTCTTCCATGCAAGGTTCCCACGTCGGCCGGGGAAACCCTAGACAACTAGCACGACCCTCATCTTCAAGTTGGTGTCCCTCAAGCTTCTCTCGCTCCTCGGCGGCGGAATACGAAATCTTCTCTCGCGTGGCTCTCGGTCGGGGGCTATTTATAGCCCGAGAAGCAATTAGGTCAAAGGAGAGGCCGATTGGGCCCCGAATTGGGCCGGGCCGGCCGGCTCGGGCCGACCGGCCCGGGCCCAATTCGGCCCATCCCGCGGCTCGCTTCGCCCGGTGTTGCTTCCCACGTCTTCTAGATGTTCTCCCCTTTTGCATGTGGGCCCTTGACGTCGGTTTCTCTCCGAATTGGACTCAACTCCTTGTCTTGCAAGATTCGCGCACTTTTCCGGTTCGGTCCTCGGAGTTTATCATCTTCTCGAGCTTGGTCCTTGGGCTCTTGGAGTCATGTTCACTTCATTGGTTGACTTGTATCGAGGCTTCAAGATCTTGTCATGAGGTGCTTAATGAACATATCCCGGAAGTCTTGCTTTCAACGTTAAAACCCCGCGTAAACACATAACTCCAAAACCGACATGCACAAGTGAACTTGTTATACCACGGGGGTTAGTACCAATGAATAAGATACAAAAGTTATGCCAACACCGAAGGTAAACTCATGGCTAGGTTGACGGATTTTCACCGTCAACATCTCCCCCATGCTTAAACCTTGCTCGTCCTCGAGTAAGCCTTCGATGGATATCATCGTTGCCCTTCATTGTTTAAACCTTGCACTTGATCATACATGAAAAAAAACATAATGCTCTCAAAAGTTTAATTCGTTAAAGTTCCATAATGTACTAGCCTTCACCTCCACGGAGGGTAGATTCTTTTTAAGCTTATCCCACAAGTATTAACATGCTCACAAAGTTTAAATAGATCTCGAATTTTTGAAATAAAGAACGAGATAAAGAAAAGAGCTAAACCAAGTTCACAAATTTAAATCACCTTGCATGTTGCTCATAAACTCTCATCTCACTTGTCTCTCAAGCCTATATATTCTACTCCTTTCCCTCTCATAACATATATGTGTGGTAGGCTTTATATGGAGCTTTGGGAAAGTTTAGTCCTAACAAGATTTTATAAATGAGGTGTTGTCAAAACAAGACAAGCTTCTCATGGTCTTACCGAGACTCGTCAAAAAGGTCATTGGAAAATAATGTTAAATCAAGGAGGGGAAAGAGAAAAATACACACACTTTTAGATGAGTGGACATGTGCAAATGGAAAAGAGTGATCCCGAGGCACAAAGGAAGTCCTCGTTATCGGATTGCACATGGTTGGAAGATGAGAATGGATCTTTTTAACTTGAAGCCTTGAATGCACTTTTAGAGAGCCGGGGAGTTCACTTTACGCACATATATTTTTTTCTCTTTCTCATATTTCTCATTCTTTTCTTTCTTTCATTCATTCATTTTTTTCTTGTCATATATTCAGTCTATGACTTTCACAACGAAGTTTTGATTTTTTATACCTTGAAAGTCATGAATATCACTGGATTTTTTTTTACCCAACCCTATACATCTCTTTCATCATTTTTTTTAAAAAAAATACTCCCTTTTGAACTCTAAAACTGCACCGTACCTACCTCCTCCCCCATGCTTAGACGTTGCTCGTCCTCGAGCAAAGAGGCGAAAAATAAGGTAGGTACCGGAGATATTTTTCCTTGGAGAGATACTTGAAATCTTCACCGTCTTGCGATCTTCCTTGAATTGATGATCCATTCTCAACGATAGGTTGTGGTCAAGGAGGTAATCACAAAAAGATGATATTTGGTTTAAGGGTGGATATCCGGCGAAGTTTGTGAGATCTCCAATGCGGGGATACACAATGCACGGATAAAAGGCTAGCAAAAAGATAGATACGCAAAAACGGAATGACCAGCTTCTTAGTCTCGGGCCAGAGAAATCATGGCCTGTAATAACTCACTCAAAAATAAATCTTGTACACTAAGGTTTATGCACTCAAATATATATAAGGCTTTGGATAGGTTGAGCAACACACAAGTGATATTTATGACAAGGTTAGCGATATTTTTGAACATAAAAGACATCTTTAATCTATTCATAACTTGAGAGCACATAAAACACTATGGGTCTTTATTTTAATCATAACCTCCGCTGAAGATTGAGCTAGCATTTAGATAATTTCAGATTTGTATTTTTAAGAGAGCACTAGTTCAAACATGCATAAACCAATTACAAAGATAAACAAAGCGGCAATTATAATCATATATCATCATGGCACAAACTTTGTAACTTTACCAAGGGTAAAAACTTGGTGGTGACGTTATTCATGATGAAAATAAAAACTAAGATACACACTGAAAATTAAACTAAAAACTGAAAATTAAAGCAAAGCTGAAAATACTACGCAAACATAGGTGCATACAAGCTGAAAATTAAAGAAAAGGGGGTAAAGGAAAGATAACTAAAGCTCCTCCTTTCTCTAATCTTCCGCCGGTGGTTGATATTGAAAGTCTTGGTTGTTGTACCCTTACTTGTAATAGGAATGCACCACTCCTCCTATGAATTGTCTGACGGTGCTAGGCGAAGGTGTCCAAGCACATAAGCGACGTTTGCATTTCCTTCACCCATTTAGTTGGCATTGGTTTGGATGGCTGCAATAATTTGCATGTTCCTTGCAGCGTATCCTCCAATGGTGGCTCCATTTTGTTGTGGTTGAGGAAGGTGTGCAAATGGCTCCGCAAAGGCTACGTTGGGCACCGCAAAAATGGTGGGGGTATGGCTGCACCACTCCCCCATGCTTGCATTGGTACACCACCGTAGTAATTCGACGGCGCCGGGGTTTCTCCCAATGGTGGGACATAATTTTGTTGTGCACCTCCTTCTTGGGTCGTGGAAGATCCTTCTCCTATAATTCTTCTCCTTTATTTTTCTTCGCCGGCACAAGAAGTCCTTCCTCTAACCGATCTTCTTCCCCTCAAGAAAAGTCTTAATCTTCAATCCGGAAGGGGCAAATTCACCTAGGCCACTTGTAAGCCTCCTCTCTCATCTTCACTCTTATATTTTCCTTTCTTCATATATTCCTAGGGAAGTCCCGGGTAGGAGATGATTTGGGTTCCTTGCAATACCCGGTTTTAAAGAGATAGTCAACATGGAGAGGTAACAACCCGATCTCCCGAATCCGATGTTGCTCACAACACCACCGGTTGATCATAGGTGAGTAGGGTTGATTGGCTGCAAGTAAATCCAATTCAACTCCGTGTTGGTTATCTATGTCTCTCTTATTCTCCCCAAAAATCCACTTGCACAAAAGTGACACACTTGGATGATGGGGTTCCGGATAGTATTTCTTCGTTGATGGTCTCTTCCCGTGATCATACTCCAAAAGCCTTCCCATGTGCCTTTATGCACATACTTGTTCCGGAGCTCCCTTTTTGAAAATAGGGGACACTCGCCCATGGGTCTACGATACTAGAACATGCAATCGTTTCGAACATGAAAACCAATCTAATCTATCGGGGATTGTGTTGAATGGATCCAAGGAAGCATTGAGGCCCTACTCCCTTTATGGCATGGTTGCTAGCCTTAAGCATTAAAGTATTTTCAGCACAAGATGATAGATAGATAATCCAACAAAGTGTGATTACATCTCAAGATCGATTGCAACCCATGGTTGAAAGGAGATTACCCCATCAAGGTGCTAGAAATAGCATCGTTGATCAAGGTTACCCTTCCGACGGTGTCTTCCTTCTTCTCCACTTGTGGGCTCCCTCCAACGGAATGAGAGACTCAGCACTCCTTCATCAAGGTTATGCGCCATGGTCATGAAAATTTCCTAGGCGAATTTCTTGTGGGTGTTTGCCGACACTCCGCTAGAGAATTGCACCGGTGTCCCGTGTGAAACCCAATATGTGGAGAGCTTGGTCGATGTCGGCGTTCGCTACAAGCCTCTACTTAAGGCGAGCGAGCTTCTTCTCCTCCTCCGTCATGATGGCATACCCCTCGGAATACCGCGGAGCATATGGAGGTGGAGCGGATGATCGTGTCAAGTGGCGAGGTTGGACGAGCGGCTCCTCCATATGTTATTGAAGTTTGGTAAACCTCATAAACGAGTTTCGTGTAGCCCTCATGCCACCAAGGAAAAGAGTGCGATTCCTCCTTGGCGGTGCCGTGTCCTCCTCCATACCCCGAGGAAACTCGGAAACGAGTGCCTCCTCGAAAAGGTTGTCGATGATGGCTTAGACGACGATGATCCCTTCTTCTTCGGTGCAAAGGCTTGTAGTTTTCTTCCATGATTGCAGCACTCTCCCTCACAAATAAATATCCGGGGTTTTCACCCGGTAACAAGGTACACAAATATTATTTTGGAGTCCGGACTTTGAGTGGATTAAGGATGTGATTTGTTGCACGAAACAAACGCGGTGGATGGCTAAGTCTAAGGTGATTCCGGCCTACAAACTAGAGCACACGAACAAAGAGTTGGATGAAAGACTTACCTCTCTCCTCCTCTTGGCTCGGTTCTTCTCTAGTGCATGCATGTTGCTTCGTGATCGCGTACACCTTCCAAACGTTCCCGTCCACTCCTTCGCTTGCACTATTGCTCCTTCCACTTGATGTTTTCGCTTTGACTCACTTCCATACTCCCTTGCCTCACATGCATCCATGATATTCCTACAAAACAAAGCCTTGGCTGCCCCCCCATGCTTGTACTTTGCATGTGGTTTAAATGTGTTGGAGGGGCATCCCGTGATGTATCATGGTGCATGCATGGATAGGTTAACTAGATTGCCTCCCTTTAAGGCTAAGCACTCCTCTAATTTCGAAATTTAAAAATATTTTTCAGAGCCATGCAAGAGCTCGAACATAATTTTAGAGAAGTTTTTAAACCATTAAAAACAAATGCAAGTCGAAAATATTTTATTTTGACGTCGATTTCGGTCTCACCGGTATAGTTTGCCTTCATTGGTTGAGAGCAAACATTTCCCGGCTTGATCATGGGGGCATAGGTTTAGGTTCTAATTTTGGCTAAATAAGAAAGATTTTGAATAAAACAAAATTAGAATAGGCTTAGAAAAATTCTAATCCTAGAGAAACCAAGGATAAAGATTTTTAGAACCAACCAAAAGCTTTGATTTCTAGGTTCACGCGAGTCCTACCACGTGCTGAATTTTATTAACACTTAAACATAAATCGTGGCTCTACTCGTGTGGTTTTAGCATGAAAAATAAGTCAACCTCAGCACCATAATGAGGGTGAAAGGTTGAGTTAAGGTTCTGAAATCATTTGGTTGAGGGTTTCTCGAAAAGAAAAGAATCAAACAAGCACATAGGATGGTTCATGTAAAGGGTTTATGATCAAGCAAAATATTCAACCAAGAATTATGTCTCTAATATTATTCAACCATTCTAAGTCTAAGGTGTTGCGTAGTAAAATTCAGAACTGAATTATATTTAAAAAGACTTGAAAAACCTGGAATCGGGTTGTCCTCCCGTAGCTTATTCTTGACTCGACGAAACGGGTTGCCTCCCGCCTAGCGCTTCGTTTATAGTCCATGGCTAGACTTCTTCACTTGATTACTCCGGATCAACGCTCTTTGCGGGCGTTGCAATCTTGGGTACCCACTTTGGCTTAGTCAATTTTTTTGGTCTTCACGCCGGCTCTTTGTCCTTTGGTCTTGACGGATGCAACATCTTCCTTGTGGCTCGGCATCTCGAACTCCGGTCCTTTGGTCGTGATCTTCATGGTCTCTAGTGTGATCCTTCATCTCTCCCGAATGAGTTTGAGTAGCCTTCGCCGTCTTGGGACCTTGGAGCTGTCTCGGATATTCTTCTTTGTTACCCATCGGGCGCCCGGCAAGTTGTCCCACTTGCGTCTAGCATCTTTATCACGATGAACTCTTCACACTCCTTGCATGTGGATCTTGCGTTGGCGGCCTTTAGGTGTTGAGCTTCTTTCTCCATCTCCATCTTCTCCATCTCCATCTTCTCCATCCTCCTCTTGATCTTGAATGGCCTTCCGGCGTCTTGACTTGGAGGTGGTGATTCCCTTGGAGATTTCGACGGTCCTTCGACTTCAACTTTTGAATCTAGGGTTTCCACCCTTTTAGCTTGTGTTGCATGTCACCTTTGCCTCGTAAAGTTTTCCCGGATCATCCACAAAAAAGTTTGGGTTTCTTGGAGAGGTAGCCAACCATCTCCGGTTAGGGTTAGTAATAAAACAAAAATCTAAACATAAAAACTAGGGTTAATCAAAACTAGATTAGATTGACTCTTTTTTTTTTCTTTTTGGGGATGATCAAACATAAGAGATGCAAAAGAAAATCAAAAGAAAAACCGAAAGATAAGCGATACTAGATCGGATCTTGATTGCTTGTTCCCCGAGCAACGGCGCCGGAAAAAAGGGGCTTGTTGACGGTTAATAGTTGTATCAAAGTTCGTTTGTGACTTGCAAGCGGACAAGTCTCCCGTCGTAGTCAAGGGACCCTTCTTCCCTCGAGTGGTGAACCCAAGGTATCGAATCCGTGGAACAATGTGCAACGCAAGGATTCAATCTAGTAAAGCAAGGTAAGCTATCTTATGAAGGTAAGTTGCATCTAATCTACTAACTCATAAAGAAAACGAATCTAATCTAATCTACTAAAGAGGTAACAAGAGAAAGCAAGAGATAACCAATCTAGAGAATCTAGATCATGCTTATGTTGTAGCTCCAAACAAGATAGATGAAGATAGAAAAGCGAATCTCATTAAAAGCATCTTTAAATCGTGGCCTTCCCATCCGACTCCGAAAACATCCGCCTTTCGAGACCCCCGTTCGTCACAACGTATCCCTATTCATGCGGGGAGCTTAGGGCGAGTTCGATAGAACAAGTTGAAATCACTTGGCCGGTCCGGTATGCACCTCTAGCCACCGCGGCTACAAGAGCACCCTATGTAATCTATCTTAAGTATAGATCGTAGAAGAAGCAAAACCAAGAAGAAAACAAAATCATCGAGAAGGCACTTGATCGCTAGAAATCGAATTCACTTACAAACTTCACCATGAATGATTACATGAACAAGATCACCACCGGGCCCTCCCTCGATCTTGATCCTCGCTCCGAGCTCCGACGTGGTCTTCCATGCAAGGTTCCCACGTCGGCCGGGGAAACCCTAGACAACTAGCACGACCCTCATCTTCAAGTTGGTGTCCCTCAAGCTTCTCTTGCTCCTCGGCGGCGGAATACGAAATCTTCTCTCGCGTGGCTCTCGGTCGGGGGGCTATTTATAGCCCGAGAAGCAATTAGGTCAAAGGAGAGGCCGATTGGGCCCCGAATTGGGGGGTGCGGGCCGGCCGGCTCGGGCCGACCGGCTCCGGGCCCACTTCGGCCCATCCCGCGGCCTGCTTCGCCGGCTGTTGCTTCCCACGTCTTCTAGATGTTCTCCCCTTTTGCATGTGGGCCCTTGACGTCGGTTTCTCTCCGAATTGGACTCAACTCCTTGTCTTGCAAGATTCGAGACTTTTCTCGGTTCGGTCCTCGGAGTTTATCATCTTCTCGAGCTTGGTCCTTGGGCTCTTGGAGTCATGTTCACTTCATTGCTTGACTTGTATCGGGCTTCAAGATCTTGTCATGAGGTGCTTAATGAACATATCCCGAAGTCTTGCTTTCAACGTTAAAACCCCCGCGTAAACACATAACTCCAAAACCGACATGCACAAGTGAACTTGTTATACCACGGGGGTTAGTACCAATGAATAAGATACAAAAGTTATGCCAACACCGAAGGTAAACTCATGGCTAGGTTGACGGATTTTCACCGTCAACAACGGGACAACAACGAACACACCAAGATGTTCACCTGAGCAAAATCCCACAAGGGCTTGCACCGGTCAGACCGGTCAAGAGCACCGGTCAGACCGGTGTAGCCTGGGCAGCTCGGGATGAACAGCACCCACGGGTCAACTCCCCCAAAACCAAATCTCGATCTCCCGAATCACTCCACGAACTTGAACAAGACTTTGGGGATATCAGGAACACCTCATGAGGAGTCCATAGCCAAGTTTAATCCCACCAAATCTCATCCAAAAAGGAGGAATCGAAGAAATCCCGCCGAAAGCACTTTCAACCCAAGAACTCAAGAAACCCCAAAATCGAGCACTTTTACTCACGGATTTGGGAGGGGAATCACAGCCCAAAGAACCACGAAGGGTTCCCACAAATTTCCCCCATCAAATCCCCAAGAGAAATGCCCCGAAAACAACCCAAAGAAATCACCGAGAGAGGGCTCCGAAAATCACCACCAAGAACAACTGGGGAAAACACATCCAAACCTTGAGGAACCACGCCGAATCATCTATACATGAAACAAAGGTTCGTACAAGGTCTAGCAAGCCGCCCGATCATCCAACCCTCTCTACAAGATCTCTCCGTGAAGCTCTCTTGCTAGTTCTAAGGTAAACCTAAGGAAAATAGGTGGAAAATAGGTAAACAAATGAGCTAGGGTTCCAAGAGTTGGCTGCCATCCTCTCACCTCTTGGGTTATATGGAGGCAACCGAATGTCTAAAATGCCCTTCTCTAACAACTAGGGATACAAGCCCCTAAAGGGCGGATTTGGAATTCTTGATGTCTTCACCATCGGACGGATGCCCGCGACCGCACCCTCGCGTAGCCTCGACGCAAGCCATGCGATCCCGACGCGTGTCCTCCGCTTCGAAGATTCCGCGGACCGCGTCGTCGCACACCGGTCAGACCGGTGCTCCTCACCGGTTAGACCGGTCCCCACCGGTCAGACCGGTCAGACCCACCGGCGGACCGGCCGGGTGCCGCCGCACCTCCGTCTTCGGTTCTCCGGTCTTGGCTTTGTGGATCAACCAAGGAACCCAGTGGTTTTACGGTGAACCACCGAAACCCCGCGAACTCGGTGTAGCCTCCGCCAATCTCCACTCATGACTTGGCTCCCACGTAGTCCCGGCTCGACCTTGGTTTTGAGGCTCAACCAAGAAACTGTCCACGACTTCATCTTGTTGTTCATGCCACCATGCGGCCCGCACTTGACCCCCGCCGGCCACCGGGTCCCTCGAACGAAGCCTACTTGTCTTCTCCACACCCGGAGGCCTCACCGGCGACGACCTTTCGCGCTTGTTCTTCACCCGCACCAACACCGGTCAAGTCGCAACCCCGCACCCTGCAATACTTAGCCAAGAATCGGTCCACACAACGTTGTCAATCACTCATCACACAAGGAAGCGACCATCCACCGGTCCTCGAACCACACATGGTCCTCAATCTCCCCCTTGATGAGTGCATTGACAACACCCACATGAAAGTAACAAGAGAGAAAAGAAAAAGAAAAGAAACGAACAAAAAGAAACTCCAACAAGCGATCGAAAGCCAAACAAAGGCAAAGAGCAAGATCACTTGAAGAAGACAAGTCTCGGACCCCTTAGGCAAGGGCAACGGCTCGACACATCCGAGACAAAGCAAAGCTCAGGCAAAGAGCGCAAACCACCAAAACAAAGCTCGAACAACCACAAAGAGCTCCCCCTGCACACATGCAAGCTCCCCCTGAACAAATGCACCTCCCCCTGGACAAATGCATGCAAACCACTTGAAAACAGGACAGCTGCAGCAATTTCAGCTCACACCGGTCAGACCGGTCATCACCACCGGTCAGACCGGTGCCTAACATGTGTACAGGACCAGCACTCACACCGGTCAGACCGGTGCTCTTCACCGGTCAGACCGGTGTACAACAGAGCCCAGAAATGGCTCGAAATCACCTGAAAACCTTCTAAATGCGTCCATTAAGCCATTTCAAGCTCAAACTTCTCCCCCTTGTTGGCAATGCATGAATCAAGCCAAAAATGCAAAACTTTCAACCTAGAGCTTCTCAAATATACAAAATTCAACAAAGAATGCTACACATGTCCAAATGAGCAAGTTAGATACTCTACGGCTTTGTATCGATCTCAACTACATGATCACCAAGTTTCACAACCATTGGACGAAGCTAAGATGGATTTTGGCAATTTTGCGAAAAACTTGCCTCTCATGAGCAAAGTCCTAAACATGATCAAAGCATATCAAAATGGCAAAGCCACACAAACTTCATGCTAGGACAGCCCATTCTAATCATAAGACCATCACAAACACCCACAAGCACCTCATGTCATGTCAAAGCCACCGAGCCATGTGCCTACTTCTATTTATGAGACTTCTCATTGGTAGGCATCATGCAACGGTTTAGCACCCAAAGCAAATTAAATTCAGCACATATGACATGGGAGCATATTTTCCAAGCATTTTTCATTTCATTTTCAGATTTGTAAATGGTACATGAAATGTCTTTGCGACAAAAAGGAACTTATGCTCCTCCACAAGATAAATCAAGAGGGCTAAACATTCATGATGGCAAATGAGCCTTTGGCCCCATATGATCAATAAACTAGCCATCCAACCACAAATTAAGCATAGCAAGGCCACAAAAACATGTCAAGAGCATGTAAAGGCATTTACACATGAGAGAGCATACATGTGACATATTTCAAAAGCATAGCTATCAACCATGGATTATTCATCAAGATCATCAAGAGCTAAGCCAAACTAACCGTAGCATACCAAACAAGCTCACAAAGACATATATCTCATTCCATGGTGAACAATGTATATGAGAGAAGCTTTTCCTAACCAATGCATATGATACAAAATGCATGCAATCTAAGATACAAGGATGCCTATACATCATGCTACAAAGGAGCTCCCACACACCAAGCTCACAAACGACCGGCTCCTCGAGGGGAGGCAAAAAGGGCTCGACACCACCGGCAAAAAGCAAGGGAGCACAAACTTCACAAGCTCCCCCTAACCTCATGCATTAAGGCCAAAGAGCATACAAAGCTCACCTTACACACATGAGATAGGGCAAAGAGCAAAAAGAACCAAGTGGCTTGACCAAAGCCACACACTTGAAGGTCACAAATTCACTTACCTTTATCATTTCTTCACAAGTCACTCATCCTTGTCCACCATCCCCGAAAGTGATGTACCTCTATGTCACCACCGGGATATGAGGCCGAAGAACCACCCCCCGATATCAACCAAATGTTCTCCGGGCTATCCACCTGCAACTCAAAACAAAGAGCGAGAGCGAGCAAACGACTCAACACCGGGGGTTAGTTCCAAATGTGTAAAACCGGTGCCTAGCCATTTGCTCGAAAGTGGGGTTAGCACAAACCAAACCATCTATCCTACCAAAGCTACCTCCACGAACACCACTACGGTAACCACCATGAGGGAACCAACCCTCTCCGCCTGGAGGAGGACCAAAACCATGAAAGAAAGCCCGTGGACTGTCCCTCCTCTCCTTCTCAAAGCTAAGACTCCTCCCATCCCCATAGTGAGCTCGAGGGGGAGAATGCCTAGCAACCGACCTCCCCGCAAACTCTCCAGCCCAACCACCAGAACCACGAACTCCAGAACCAAACCTCACACCTGTACGAGCACGAAACCCAAACTGCCGCCCCCTGTCCGAGGCCCGCACCGGTCCGACCGGTGCCCCTCACCGTCCGACCGGTGTAACCCGGGCAAGACAACACCTCCAACAAACCTTCCTCTCTCCCCAAGCCCGAACCGACCTCACACTCACCTTGGCCCCGGGCAACCGCACACGAGGCTCAAGTACACCATCGAAAGGGTGGTACTTGTCCTTGTTAGCCCACTCCTTCACCATTCTCTCCTCACGCTTCCTCTTGAAGCAAAACGCTCTCTTGTGACCATCCTTTCCACAAAACTCACAATGGAAACGGATCGATCTGGGCTTAGGCTTGGGATGAGGCTCTTCACAAGGCTTCTCACTTGGTTTCTCACTAGGCGTTTCACTTGCCTTTTCACTCGGTTTTTCTCTTGGTTGGTTTGGCTTGGATGCAAAGTTGTCTTTGGGTGTGGGTTGTGGTGGAACTGAAACATTCCCAAATTTCCTTTCTCTCTCACCACCGCCCTCACCAACCTTATCCAAACCCAAAGCCCAACCGTCAAAGCGCTTACAACTAGCAATCATCATACCAAGCTGAGGTTCTTGACTCGACAACCAACTCAGCGCTTCACGCAACTTATCATTCTCATCTTGCAAGCGACCAACACATTTTGCAAGATCCAAATTCTTCATAGCATGCAACTCACATGTAGAGCAAGAAGTAGGAATAGGCACTTTCAAATCAGCCTCAAGCGAAACAATGCGAGAACGGAGCTCAGCAATTTTCTCATGCAAACTAGGGCAAGAAGTGCAAGCACCAAGCAAAGTGGGTCTAGATTGTAGCTCAGCCAACTCAACCCTAAGCACATCTAGTTCCTCACACTTGGAGGCATACCTCTCCCTAAGATCAGTCAAGTCAGCTAGGAAAGCAGAGCACTCAACACAATCATTCTCATCGAAACAACGAGGCTAGCCTTAAGAGAATCAATTTCAAGCTTGCTATCAAGAACTCCGTGTTTCTAGCTCGACCACTCTAGTCCTAGCATCCTCGAGCAAAGATCCGAGCTCCTTCCTAAGCTTCTTAGCCTCTCTAAGCCCGTGATCGCGATTATCAAGCAAGTCAACCAACTCCTCATTCTCCTTGCGCAAAGAAGAGAGCTCATCACATACCTCATCCTCGGAATCCAAGTCCGAGGCGTCCTTCTCCGGCTTCTCTTGCTCGCTCGAACCGCGAGCCATGCCGCAGAAGTCGTCCTTGAGGCTTAGGCCCGTCACACAAAGGCCGTTGAGATACTTGCCAAGGTTCTTCTTCTTCTTCCTCTTCTTCTCATCCTCTTCGTCTTAATCACTCGAGCTTGAAGACGTGTCCTCGGAATCAGACTCGATGTCGTTTGATCTCTTCATCTTCTCTCGAGACCGTGTCTTCTTCCCATGTCCATGATCCTTCTTCTTGGACTTCTTCCTCTTGTCCTTGAACTTGTGCTTGTCGTGGTTGTTCACCTTCGGACACTCGGCGAAATAGTGTCCAGTCTTGCCGCACTTGAAGCATGTCCTCGTGTTCCTCCTCATGTTCACGCGGTTCTCGTGCAGCCTCTCGAACCGCCTCGTCAACAGCGCCAGCTCGTCCTCTCCAAGGTCATCAAACTCCTCATCTAGCATCGACATCAAAGAGGAAAAAGAGAACATCCTGGTGGATGGGTTAGAGTTAGCCTTTCCTTTGGAACCACCAACGAGGGCAAGACTATGGGAATCAGTCGGTCCCTCGAGCTTGGCAGTCATGCCCCTATCCACCTCAGCCGACTTGAGCTTCGAGAACAGCTCGTTCACCGTCAGAGTGTCATACTTCTCCGACTCCACAATGGCCTCGAACTTTTTGCCCCAAATCGTACGATCCAAAGAGTGTAAGAGCTTGACCGCTCTATCATGATCATCGTACGGGAGCACGTCCACATTGGCCCTCATGTTGTTCACAACCACCGTGAACCTTTGAAACAAGGCATCGTGGACTCACCGGGGAGATGAGTAAAGTTCTCGTACTCTCTCCGGTAGGTCGCATACATCCGTGCCTGCACCTGGGCGTTCCCAACATGAGCCTCCTTCAACACCGCCCAAATCCTACAAGCCAAGTGCTCGGTGTGCACCCGATCGAACTCAGGTTGACACAAAGCACGAAACAAGTAGTCGACCGCCTTATTGTTGGCGTCGAAGCTGTCCCCTCGAACTCCGGAGCGAGGAAGTCCATCGGGCCGGACATAGCCCTGTGTCCACCGTGACATCCCAAAGGATCCGACCCTTTCCGCGGAGAAAAGCACCCATCCGCTTGCTCCACATCCGGTAGTTCTTGCCATCGAAGTGTGGAGGACCCGAACCCCCGTTCTCGGTACGCCATCCTTGGATCTTAGACTGGTTAGAGTCAATAAAGACCCGAACCGGCTCTGATACCACTTGAAGGACCGATACGGCGAACCAGAGAGGGGGGGAGTGAATGGGAGCCGATAAAAGTTCTTCTCGAAGGAGATGAAGACTCCAACAAGACGAACGCGGCTTCCAACACACGTCTCCGACTCACTACCAAGGTTGGTCAAGCCCACGCAGCCCACCGGAGTGCCACCGGACCTAGGAACCAACACGCAACCTTCCGACCCGAGAAACGCAGCGGAAAAACCAAACCTCGAGTCTACGGACCCACACGGTCGGACCGGTGAGCACCACCGGTCGACCGGCCCCCGCCGGTGAAACCGAGCAACTTTCACTAAGTGGCTCTACACCGGTCGGCCAGGTGAGACACACCGGTCGGACCGATGGCGACCGAAAGCCCCCAAGGCACCAAACAGCCAACCGACCACCAAACAGACCCAAACTCGAAACGGCGGCAACACGGGACAACAACGAACACACCAAGATGTTCACCGAGCAAAATCCCACAAGGGCTTGCACCGGTCGGACCGGTCAAGAGCACCGGTCGACCGGTGTAGCTCGGGCGCCTCGGGATGAACAAGACCCGCGGTCAACTCCCCCAAAACCAAATCTCGATCTCCCGAATCACTCCACGAACTTGAACAAGACTTTGGGGATATCAGGAACACCTCATGAGGAGTCCATAGCCAAGTTTAATCCCACCAAATCTCGTCCAAAAAGGAGGAATCGAAGAAATCCCGCCGAAAGCACTTTCAACCCAAGAACTCAAGAAACCCCAAAATCGAGCACTTTTACTCACGGATTTGGGAGGGGAATCACAGCCCAAAGAACCACGAAGGGTTCCCACAAATTTCCCCCATCAAATCCCCAAGAGAAATGCCCCGAAAACAACCCAAAGAAATCACCGAGAGAGGGCTCCGAAAATCACCACCAAGAACAACTGGGGAAAACACATCCAAACCTTGAGGAACCACGCCGAATCATCTATACATGAAACAAAGGTTCGTACAAGGTCTAGCAAGCCGCCCGATCATCCAACCCTCTCTACAAGATCTCTCCGTGAAGCTCTCTTGCTAGTTCTAAGGTAAACCTAAGGAAAATAGGTGGAAAATAGGAAAACAAATGAGCTAGGGTTCCAAGAGTTGGCTGCCATCCTCTCACCTCTTGGGTTATATGGAGGCAACCGAATGTCTAAAATGCCCTTCTCTAACAACTAGGGATACAAGCCCCTAAAGGGCGGATTTGGAATTCTTGATGTCTTCACCATCGGACGGATGCCCGGCGACCGCACCCTGCGTAGCCTCGACGCAAGCCATGCGATCCCGACGCGTGTCCTCCGCTTCGAAGATTCCGGACTGCGTCGTCGCACACCGGTCAGACCGGTCGGACCCACCGGTCGGAGCCGGTGCGGTGCCGCTTTGCACCTCCATCTTCGGTTCTCCGGTCTTGGCTTTGTGGATCAACCAAGGAACCCAGTGGTTTTCTGGTGAACCACCGGAAACCCCGCGAACTCGGTGTAGCCTCCGCCAATCTCCACTCATGACTTGGCTCCCACGTAGTCCCGGCTCGACCTTGGTTTTGAGGCTCAACCAAGAAACCGTCCACGACTTCATCTTGCTGTTCATGCCACCATGCGGCCCGCACTTGACCCCGCTGGCCACCGGTCCCTCGAACGAAGCCTACTTGTCTTCTCCACACCCCGGAGGCCTCACCGCGACGACCTTTCGCGCTTGTTCTTCACCTGCACCAACACCAGTCAAGCCGCAACCTGCACCTGCAATACTTAGCCAAGAATCAGTCCACACAACGTTGTCAATCACTCATCACACAAGGAAGCGACCATCCACCGGTCCTCGAACCACACATGGTCCTCATCCTCTAGCAAAGGTTATGAGAAGTCTGAGAGATGTTCTTGCTGTTGGCTGATGGCTGGTCTTGTGTGTGATGGCTAATCTTATTTTGTGAACTAATGGCATGTGAACTGCCCTATGTAAAGGAATGACATTGTGTGTGATGGCACATGAACATGAACCTGTATGCGTGTGCTTTGTGAACTTATGGCAGGCGGTAATGTAGTGCTTGTGTTTGTGAACAAATGACAACCAGTTATGTATGCTTGTCAAGTTGTGAACTTCAACTTCATGACAGAATTATGTGTCAGTTGCTTATGATTTTCCCTTTGTGAATTAAATTGCATCTCAACTTGTGAATTGAAATAAAATGTTGCTCAAATGAACTGTTGTTGAAACAAAATGCTACTCAAATGCACTGAACTAAACTTCCATTGACAGAAACACTTGTACAAAGCACACATTCATTGCCAAATTTTGCCCACAGCAGAACCAATACCTACACCAACACAAACTGCTATTGTAACACAACAAACAGCTACACCAACACAAAATGTTGTCTGTTGACGGATAAAACTCGTATCCACCTACGATCCGCAAGCATACGGACCTACACCTTTTTCACCACGGGATTCCCAAGGTTCTTGTCAATCCGCGGAGCAAGGGGATTACTAGCGCTTAACCAAGTACTAATCTAGTTGACTAAGGAAACCTTTAAAGAGAGTATTAATCTAGAAGTAAAGACAATCTAACCTAAGTTAATCTAAGTTAAGTTGATCAAACAAATCTAGGGTTAAACTAGATGGTAAAGGGGTGAACACAAGAGAGCGAGCAAGAAAGATAAGCGTTCCCTCCCTAGGATCTAGGATAACATGGTATGCATCTACTACACGAAAGCGGTAAACCAATCTACCGGGGGTTGTGACCACGGTTTCGCCCTTTCCCTCCTCTCGTACTGTCACTACGCGAAGGTATTCGTGACTAGACCTATGATGGACACGGTATGTTGATGGAATCTATGGGAGTAGCGGATATCATACGCCCGAAAAACACGGTAGCTAACCTTAATCATCAAAGCATCATCAACATGAAAACAATAGATTGAAACCACGAATCAAGTAGCGGTCACATAGCATGTATCCATCTAATCCTAGGGATGAACGGAGACATTACCCCATCATCTTACATGGATTGAAGCACATAGGGGTGATGGAGACTCCGAGAATGTCGTCGATGAAGATGGCGGTGATGGAGCTTGGGAACACCCCTAAGCCGGCGGCTTGGAGTCCTCCTCTTGCTTCCTTCTCTCCGCCGGTGTTGATCCTTGCGACGAGCTCATCTAACTCTCTCCCTCATCTTGCGGCGGCGGTTTTCTCGGTGATTGGCGTCGGTAGGATGATTTGTTCGATGGGTCGGTCGACGGCGGCGGAGGGAATAAATAGACGAACACCTAGGGCAAAGGGGGGACCGAACCGACCCCGGAGTGGGCCGGGCCGGTCGGCCCGGGCCGGCCGGCCCGAGCCCACTTCGGCCCGGTTCGGCCCCGGTTTTCTCCCCGGTTGCTTCTCACGTGATCCCTTATTCGTGTGCACTTGCATGTGGGCCTTTGACGTCGTTTCCTTCACGGTTAAGGCTTGAATCCTTGCTATGCAAGCTTCGCTGTTTTCTGGTTGAGTCCCTGAAGACTTGCACGTTGACGCTCCGGTCCTCGGGTCATTTGGAGTCATGTTCATCGCGTGTCTTGACTCTTATCGGGCTTCATGATCTTCTTCCAAAGTGCTTGGTGAACTTATCCCGAAAGTCTCCTCTTTAGCGTAGATTTCCTGCGTAAACAACAAACTCCAAAATCGACATGCAAGTGTGAAATTGTCATATCATTAGTATGCCTAGTGGCCGGTTAGTTACAAATCATAATCGAAACCAATGTATAACAAGTACTCTAGGTTGACGGAAATTCACCGTCAACATCTCTCCCATGCTTAAACCTTGCTCGTCCTCGAGTAAGTGGTCCTCGCTTAAAAGGGAAATCAGCATTGCCTTCCAATGTTATCCCTGCACTTAGTCATTCATGACGAGACAAATTGCTCTCTCTTAAAAATTTATTTTTAAGGTTCAAGTTGTGACCGGCTTCTTTTTCATTATGGAAGATAGACTAACAATAAAGAACAAGCCACATTTAACACGATGCTCTCAAACTTAAGTGAACTTCAAACCATTACCTTGTCACATGGAAGATTTTCAAAAAGATGCATATCCAACATAAGTGAAAATCTCTTGCAAGAGCTCATGGAACACTCATCTCATCAAGTCACTCAAGCCTATACTAGATTATTTTCAACCTACTCTACTCATATGTGATAGTGGAAGGCTTATGTGGAGCTTGGAAGGTTAAAAACAATCCTAGCAAAACATACATCCGAAATATTGTCAAATTAAGAGAGAGGTCTATTGGAATTATCGAGACTCGTCAAAAAGGCCATGGAAAATATATGTTGGAAAGAGAGAGGGACGAAACACACACATTTAGATAAGTGGACATGTGCAAGTGGCAAATGGATGATCCCGAGGCACGAGTGAAGTCCTCGTTATCGGATTGCACATGGTTGGAAGATTTGAGTATGGATTTATCATCAAGGCACTTGAGAACTTATGAAGCAAAAAGAACCGAGGAGCATCTTTATTTTTTCCTTCTCATTTTCTCTCTTTCTTTTTTTTCTTTATTCTTCCTATTTTTCTTACTTTTCTTTTCTTCTTATCATATTTTTTTTTCATTTTTCATTTTTTTTCTTTTTTTCTTTTGCTCCTCAAAACTTTTTGCAACATAATACTTACATAGCATTTGTGTCAGAGAATGACTCCTCCCCCATGCTTGAACGATGCTCGTCCTCAAGCATAAAAGAGAGGGGAAATGACTGCTAAAGTAAGTATAAATTCCATAATCTTGCGGAATATTTGAATCTCCATCGAGAATTTTACTCCATACTCAAATTGGGTTGTGGACAAGGAGGTGATCACAAAAAGATGTTTTTGGTTTAGGGTGGATGCCCAACGAAGTTTGTGGAATTTTCGATGTGAAAACCCACAATGCATGGACAAAAAGGCTAGCATAAAAAAGTTACACAAAGGAATGACCAGCTTCTTAGTCTCGAACCATAGAAATCAATCATAATCCAACTCATCAAAACATATGTTTGCAATCTACGGGTTTTGTTATCATAAAACATATATGTATATGGCTTTGGTAGGTAGAACTTTGCAAGAGCATCACAAATATGTAGATAGCATAAAAGTTAAGTTTTCATAAAAACAACAAGTTATCCGGATATCCATAAACTTAAATCAAAGAGCAAAGATATGTATGTGGATCTAGAGCATAGTCATTTCACCTCCACAAATAAAAGAGCCAGTATTTAAATTAATTTCAGACCATATTATAGAGAGCAATTAGCCAAGACATGTATAACTTCATGTAGGTAAAACAAAGCGGCAACTTTCATCATCTTTCCGTAAGCATAGGCAATATAGAACATCGAGGTGAACACATGGTCATGCTTATCTATTGAAAGTAAAAAGAAACCTAGGTTGTCCTCCTAGTAGCCATGTTATTGTTTGAAGAGAAAAACAAAAGGTTGCACCTAGTTGAGGTTGAAGGCATACTTACAAGAATTTGTGTTTGGAAAAGAGAAGGTCCATGAAGATGTTACCATCCTTTGTAATTCTTCGTTGCCTTCTTCCAACATCTCCATGTATCGATGTGGCTTTTGCTTTTGTCTTGATTTATTAATGCTCCTAAACTTCTGAATTTGATCTTGTATGCTTAATGGAGTCATTGGTCACCCTTCTCTTCAATGTTGTCATCACCATCTCCTCTTTCTTGTTCTCATCATCTCCTTGCTGTCTCTTTTTCATGGATTTCCCCCTCTGTCCAGAACAGAAAATATATCGAAATATAGCTCTATTGAAAAGTTTATGAAATTACCTTTCCAACATGTGGTCATTCATCAAAAACGGAGTTCAAACAAGGGAGCTATGTCCGTTTTACTTCAGCGCTGCGTGCTGTCCAAAACTGATTTCAGGACGTGTTGCACTCGGTGATTCGGACATAACCGCTTGTAGGAACCTCCGATTGTCTTGATTCTTGATTTGTTGGAATCGTAACTTCATAGGGCTTCTAAATATCCAAAAATATCCAGTGTATTCCCTTTGAGACCATGCAGAATTTTGATGAGATTGGTGGCTTCTTGCGCACTGATCCGGAGATGTTAATGATCTTTATCATTCTATCTTCTAGAGTGTCATGTTGCACTTCCGTGTTGAAGATTCAGGGTCTCCCCCATGCTTAGCATTTTGCTAGTCATGGAAGAAGAAGACAAAGCACTTCTTAGCCATCCTTCGATTTCCTTGTAGTGAGAGTCTTTATCTTGCCCCGTAAGACGTTTTAAACGCACATTCTACCCCCAAGGTGACGGTTGGGAGTAGATAGAATTGCCAACAATCCAACAATGTCTCCTAAGATTCTTAACTTGTGGCATAATTAGTTTAATGAGGAATAAAAACCTAATGAGTGTACGTGGTGCAAGGTGTGTATGCACATGATAGGAAAGCATATAAACAAAGACAATGTTTTCACCTAGTTCTAAACACCATGTTTACAACTAGGTTGCCGAATTTTTCCATAGCCATAAAGGTTTATTTATCAAGGGTTAAAACACCATGTCTATCCCTAAATCAATAACCCTTATAGCACAAGGAAAATTAAGCGCATTGCGAGCTTATAAACTAACCAATGCAACATGAAAACATATGAAAAGCCAGCTAGGTTTATCGAACTTAACGATGATGGTCCGCAATCATGTTTAAACACCACGTTTACACAAGATCACAAAAGGAAAATACTCATAATGCCTTATGAAGTATTAACATTGAAAATGAAGCATACATCATTAAGTATATAAAACAACCAAGCCAACTATGTGCAAAACATGTATACACAAAGAAACATCACGAGGACAACAAAATGCAATGCATGCAAATAAATAAATATGATCATGAACATGATGGTGGTTCTAAAAAGGAAAACTGAACTTAGATTAATAATCACAAGTTGATCATCATAAGATAGTGCCATTCTTTATTTTCTCTAAGAAAGTAGTAAAAATATAAAGAAACGGGTTGCCTCCCGAAAAGCGCTTCATTTAAAGTCATAGAGCTCGACTTTCTCACATACCTTCTTTTCGTTGCATAGCCATGGCCCTTCATGCAAGAAGAAAAGGTACCAATGCAGCTTTAATTTACTTCCCATGTTGTGCTTGATCACTTATAGAAGACTTGCCCAAAGCATCCTTTTATTTCATCGTTATCTCCTTCTCTATCATCCTTCGGTGCTGCCTTCACTCTATTATTTTTTTAATGTCCAGAACAGAAAGTATACTCAAGCTCTACTCCATTGCACAGTGCACAAAATTTCCTTTCCAACGAGTCTTTATTTTCTCAAATCGGACTCCGGACAAGAGAGTTACGTCCGTTTTACTTCGGCGATGAAATCTGTCCTGAAATTTCAGAACGCGCAACGCTCAATGTTTCCTCCATAACTCCTTGCACGGGTCTTCAAACTTGTTGGTTCTTGATGCGTTGGAATGGTAATTTGATGGAGCTTCTGAATATCTCATTTTCTTCATTTGTACACCTCTGAACAAGCTCTCAAATTGATGAAGACAGCAGCATCGATCGCGGGATTCGGAGAGGTTGATGATTTATCTTGCAACTCTTTTAGGCATGACTTCTTTTTTTCATTATTCAAGCTTTGTCTACATGGTTAGTGAAAATCGGGCCTTTCCCGACATATGGTTCTTTAAGGTCATTAGATTGACCAAGCGCAAAGCATGATCGAGATTTACAAAACTTATTGTAAACATACGCGTCCATAATTAACACCACATGTGAATTGTAGCAACAAGTCAAGGTGTAAATAGAAGAAGCATATGTTTCATGCATAGCGCTTAGCTCATCATTAGGCAAAGGTTCTTTAGGTGTGAGATTAATTGGATCAAACATAAATGTTTTCTCTTTTTCATTCTCAAGAAAATCTAGCCTATCAACATGATCACTATTGGAACAAGGCATAGACATTAAACTATCATTTATACTATTGGTTGAGCATGAGTATTTGAATTTATCAACATCAATACCAATAATATCTTGAGATTTCAGTGCGTACCTTGGCCTTAGAGATTTTTCAACAAGAGTGATATTTGGTTCATCAAGCGGTGTTGAAGGCGAATCGATCTCAACAAGTGTAGTTGCCTCTTCATCACCATCTTGGAATTTATTCAACTCATCATGTGGAACATGTAATCCTTCAACTATGTATGCATTCATTTCTTCTTTGAAGTCTTCTTTATCAACCAGATCTTCATCTTCAAAGACTTGTATGTTGCTTTCTTTATCTTCCATGTACCACATGTCGTCAAGATCGCTCATTGTTGATTCACTCTTTCCTTCATCCTTGAGTACTTCCATGTCTTGATTTGCTAGTGTGTAGGCTTCAATAGCACACAAGCTATCATCTAGCTTGAGTCCTATCTCCTCCCATTTATCCTTTGAGTCACTAGGCTCATCACGGTTGTACTCTTCTCTTCCTTCATCATAAATCTTTGAGTTGTCAAACCGGTCGATCCATCCTTCATCTCCTTCTTCTCTTTCTTCTTCAAACATCTTTTGGATCGACTCTCCACTCATCTCTTGATCAAATATATCTTCAATTACTTTGGCAACGTGTCGGCGTTCCTCCTTCCTTCGGTAGTTAATTAGTGGGGCGAAATCAACTTGAACCCAACCGGATTGCTTGAATTCCGCCAATGGTCTAGCATTCCACATACTTCAGCCTACATTCATGTTAGTTTCAACATTTTTAACATCCGAAATGACTTCTCTTACCTTGGGAAGTGTATCTTCACTTTCTTGTATGGTCGGTTCATCTTCCTTGACCTTCGGTTCATCTTTTTCAGAAATTTCAGCAAGCACCTTGGGCTTGCTTTTGTCGTTTTGCTCCTCTCGACAACATCTTTGCCAATCTCGTATTGTTCTTTGTCCATTGCTTATCCTTTGTAAGATTTGTGCGGCTTCACTAATTGTTTTATCCATTATATCACCGCCTGCACACATGCTTACAAAACGAGACGAGTTAGGGGTTAGTGAAAAATAAAAGGTATGCAACATTAAGTCACCGGAAAATCCCAAGTTCGGGCCTCGCTCAAGTAGTTCATTAAATCGGTCCCATGCTTCATCAATTCCTTCATCCTCTCCTTGCTTGAAAGTGAGCACTTGCCTCCTTAAGTCTTGGACCTTGCTTATGGGAAAGAACTTCAAAAGAAACTTCTTCACTAGCTCATCCCAATTTCCTTTTGCTTCAACGGACGCAAGTGTGTACCATCTTCGCGCTTCATCTTCGAGAGAGAACGGAAAAAAGATTCCACTTGAACCAAGCGGCCGAACTCCATTTTGTTGCACCGTGTTGCATAACATCGTGAATTCCTTAATGTGTCTATATGGGTTGTCATCCTCCAATCCTCTAAATGGTTTTATCGCCACTAACTTGATGATTCCGTGCTTCACTTTGTAGTGGGTTGTAGCAAACGTCAAATCTGAATTTTGCATCTCAATGTCTTCCATTGACGGCATTGCTAGCTCCCTTAGCGACATCTCTTCGTCTTCCAATGGTGAGGTGAACAAATCCATCTAGGCACAAGAAAAGTAGAAAGAAAAACAAAAAAGATTTTTTTTTTTTTAGAAAATAAGGGTTAGGTGTTAGTAATCAACAAAATTAATACTAGATTAAACGTAGCAAACTGGCTTGCTTCCCGGCAACGGCGCCAGAAAAAGGGGCTTGTTGACCGATAAAACTCGTATCCACCTACGATCCGCAAGCGTGCGGACCTACACCTTTTTCACCACGGGATTCCCAAGGTTCTTGTCAATCCGCGGAGCAAGGGGATTACTAGCGCTTAACCAAGTACTAATCTAGTTGACTAAGGAAACCTTTAAAGAGAGTATTAATCTAAAAGTAAAGACAATCTAACCTAAGTTAATCTAAGTTAACTTGATCAAACAAATCTAGGGTTAAACTATATGGTAAAGGGGTGAACACAAGAGAGCGAGCAAGAAAGATAAGCGTTCCCTCCCTAGGATCTAGGATAACATGGTATGCATCTACTACACGAAAGCGGTAAACCAATCTACCGGGGGTTGTGACCACGGTTTCGCCCTTTCCCTCCTCTCGTATCGTCACTACGCGAAGGTATTCGTGACTAGACCTATGATGGACACGGTATGTTGATGGAATCTATGGGAGTAGCGGATATCATACGCCCGAAAAACACGGTAGCTAACCTTAATCATCAAAGCATCATCAACATGAAAACAATAGATTGAAACCACGAATCAAGTAGCGATCACATAGCAAGTATCCATCTAATCCTAGGGATGAACGGAGACATTACCCCATCATCTTACATGGATTGAAGCACATAGGGGTGATGGAGACTCCGGAGAACGTCGTCGATGAAGATGGCGGTGATGGAGCTTGGGAACACCCCTAAGCCAGCGGCTTGGAGTCCTCCTCTTGCTTCCTTCTCTCCGCCGGTGTTGATCCTTGCGACGAGCTCATCTAACTCTCTCCCTCATCTTGCGGCGGCGGTTTTCTGGTGATTGGCGTCGGTAGGATGATTTGTTCGATGGGTCGGTCGACGGCGGCGGAGGGAATAAATAGACGAACACCTAGGGCAAAGGGGGGACCGAACCGACCCGGGAGTGGGCTGGGCCGGTCGGCCCGGCCGGCCGGCCCAGCCCACTTCGGCCCGGTTCGGCCCCGGTTTTCTCCCCCGGTTGCTTCTCGCGTGATCCCTTATTCGTGTGCACTTGCATGTGGGCCTTTGACGTCGTTTCCTTCACGGTTAAGGCTTGAATCCTTGCTATGCAAGCTTCGCTGTTTTCTGGTTGAGTCCCTGAAGACTTGCACGTTGACGCTCCGGTCCTCGGGTCATTTGGAGTCATGTTCATCGCGTGTCTTGACTCTTATCGGGCTTCATGATCTTCTTTCAAAGTGCTTGGTGAACTTATCCCGAAAGTCTCCTCTTTAGCGTAGATTTCCTGCGTAAACAACAAACTCCAAAATCGACATGCAAGTGTGAAATTGTCATATCATTAGTATGCCTAGTGGCCGGTTAGTTACAAATCATAATCGAAACCAATGTATAACAAGTACTCTAGGTTGACGGAAATTCACCGTCAACATTGTCATCTTCAGCTTATACACTTGCACCCTCAGTTCACACAGCTCAGTCGCAATGCTGTCGACCCTATGCTTCATTTCATCCAGTTCTTCCTTCATGTCAACATCCTGGTCGACAGCTCCATCACCACCATCAGCATAGCCACATTCAGGCATTGTGACCTCCGTCTTCGATTGAGGGTATGCTCCTTCATACCGCGCCTCTGACATGATGAAGTGACATGTTCTTAGGTCGCCCTTCACCAAACCCTAGTTGCATCACAACCGAACAGAAATCGAACAAAAATCAATCGGGCACTCAAAATTGAACAGAAATCGACTTACTTTGACGGAGTACGGGCACTTCATGAACACCTCGCCATAAGTCTTTGTTGTTTGCTTTTGATTCGTACCAACTGCACACGACAAAATGGACAGAGCTAATCCTTCGGCTACCTTGAACAGCCTCCCGTCAGGCTGCTTGATGAGGCTGCCGCAGCTGCTCGCCTGAACTGCATCGATGACATGGTGCAGATGATCGATCCGGAGCCGCCGGCAATGAAGGACGACAGTTGGCGACGGAAGGATGGATGGGGATGAGAGAAGAGAGACAAGAGAGAGGCGATGGGGACGGAATGGTTGGGCGTCGACTTATCCACCTGAAGGGGAGGGGCATTTCGGGGCTATATGGATGTACGCCGCCTGACGGGTGGGCCCGCGTACGCGCCAGCCGTAGAATAGGGAACATAAGCGCGCATCTTAGAGTTGGAGTGGCATATCTCTAACAAGGTGAATTGTAATGGCGTTTTTCCAACTCCAGAAAATTGTAATGGCGTGTAACCAAAAATCCCTAGATTTTTCATGCAGGCTCCCTTTCATGTATGATGTTGTGGAAATGGATCTTGATGTTGCATATGTTGCAAGCGTGTTTTTAGATGTTCCAGCCAACATGAAGTAGATATTGTGGCATGTTTTTCCCCATTTTTGAAAATTCATTATCAACAATTTTTGATGCTGCAAACATTAATTTTTGATGAAGACGTTGGGGTTGTGTTGAGGAGGGAGTAGGGCTCTTGATGTTAGATGTTGTACGCAACACGAGTCGCAACATGTCTCGCTTGGGTATTGTGTCGGGGGAGGGAGAAGGACCCCCTGACGTTGGATGTTGCACGCAACATGGCTCACAACATTTGTTATATTGTAAAAGTTTATTTCGAATGTTGCAAACACTAATTTCTATGTTGTGAATATATTTTTGGATGTTGCGAAGCGTCCAAAAGTAAATGTTCCCATCAGACGTCCGGGTGCTAGCACGTCCGATGGAACAGTGTTGCCAATTCACTAGTCACTAGACCATGGATCCATTGCTTTTCCTTTTCACACTCGTTCCACGCAAGTACACAGGTCGTTGTCTTGGGCCCTTTTGCCACTCAAACCATTTCCACCAGAGGCGCGTGGACTTGTGTGCTTGTGGGCTGACCACTCTCGCCAACAAAGCACACTCCTTTCCCTTCCAATTACCACCACCCATCCATTCCTCGCCATGGACGCGGCGGGGGGGCTGAGCCTGGCCGCGGTGCGGGACGCGTTGATCCGGCTGGAGGACTCGGTGGTGTTTGCGATCCTCGAGCGCGCTAGGCACCCGCGTAACGCGCCGGCGTACGCGACCGCCGACGGCGGAGGGCGCTCCCTCGTCGAGTTCTTCGTCCGGGAAGCGGAGGCTCTCAACGCCAAGGCAAGCTTCTGTCTTTCCGTTCCTTCATCTTGCGCCGGCCGCAGGGGCGACGGCGAACTCTGGTCTCTGGGTCGCCTTCATCGGCGGCACCTGCAAGTAAGGAAGCGACGCCGCCGCGTCGTCCGCCCCGTTCCTGTCTCTGTTTGGGAGGGAGCGAGGCATCTCGCCGCCGCCGTTTACCGGCCGAAGCCTCGTCTCTGCCTCAGTACTCCGCCGGCAAGCGTCACTGCGTCAGGACCCGACGAGGGGGGTATTTGCAAATATTTGGACCGCGATTAATAACCGCGATCCACATATTTGCATATAACCCCCTAATTTGGATCGTGATGATTGATCGCGATCCAATTTAGGGTGCTAAATGTAAAAACTAGGGGTTGCTTCGTAAATATCCGGATCGCGATTATCGGTCGCGATCCATTTAGGGGGCTATGTGCAAAACACTTCTGCTACGACGGCGATGGCTTCCGCCGCCGGAGACGCCATCCTCCCCCCTCCACGGCTGCTTCGTGCACTCTCTCGCTCGGGCCGGCCCGGCCGTCAGTTTGCTCCATTCAGAGTTGCGTTAACTTTCCTCAAAAAGATTTGCGTTAACCGGATGAGGAACCATGCGGAACAGTGTACGGGTGGGGTGGGTGGACGGGGCCGCGGGGGATGCAGTATTACTGTTCGCTCAAATTCTTGAATCTTGATAAGGCTCTGTACGCTTGTACCTGCCCGTTTGTTTTAATGTGGTCGACTTACGTGCATTATGATTCAAGATGTGAGGAATTTCAATCCCTACCATGATGTGTTTTTAGAATTTTAGCTGAAATGTAGAGGCTGCAGTTGTTATCATTTGGCAGATTACCTAATTTTGTCCTGCGTAATGCAATTAGGTTCTATCAAATTATTAAGGCAACTGGTTTATAGAACTTGAGTACACCAGGACTGAAACAAGTGAACTGGTTTGAAACCATATTACCAGGGTAGAGATGGATCTCGTCTCTTTAATCTCAGTTGGCACTTCTCTACTTGGTTTTCCACTGTTTGTTGATTCAAACGACTTAATACTTAATCCGGTCTCCATGAATTGTTTAAAGTCCAGAATGCAAGAAAAGTAATATGTACTTCCTATTACTTACTGTTAGTTATCTAACTAATACATGTTTGGAGAAAGGTATTATGATCAATCGTTGCTTACTGATACATTGCTGGACATGGAAAAGGTCAAAATGTTTATTTTCACATTTGTAGATTGTACTGTATCCAAGCCCGGGTAGCTTAATAACATGTTCTTAGTTAAGGCATATAGCACAGATGCTACTGGAAGTATGACTGCACATATACTGCGCTGTATACAGTTGCTTTGTCATCTCTTACAAATTTGCAAATCTATCTTTGGATTTTCATGTAGTGCAAAGCAATCTCATACACAATCTTACTATATTTTTAAATTCTCATAGGCTGGACATTATCAACAGCCAGAAGATACTCCATTCTTCCCTCAAGATCTTCCCTCGCCACTGTTTCCTACCAAGAGTTCCCCAAAGGTGCTCATCAGGCATTACCTTAAAATATCATGAAGTGATAGTGATAATTGCTGAAATTTGAGCTTATTTCTATATTATTAGGTTTTGCACCCTTTAGCTTCGTTGGTCACTGTGAATGATGCAATATGGAAAATGTATTTCGATGAATTGCTCCCTTTATTCACTGTTGATGGCGATGATGGTAGCTATGCAGAAACAGTTGCGTTGGATTTTGCATGTCTGCAGGTATGAGTTCTATGTTAGAAATTCTTGTACTGCAGGAGTAATTACAAATTGCTGGATTTTTTTTTTACTTTGAAACTGATGTATGACCGTAAATAAAAGATTTTTTGTTGTAGGTTCTATCAAGAAGAATCCATATTGGTAAATATGTTGCAGAGGTGAAGTTCAAAGACGCTCCTCAGGATTATAGTCCTTTAATACAAGCAAAGGTTAATCTACTGAACATCACAATTTGCTGCCTCCCTGACTTACCTAATACACACAGCATTGTCAGAGGTGGGCCCAAGGATTAGAGATTGGGTATTCAAAAATTCAAAAGATAAAATAAATTAGTGTCTCAACCCTTGTTTTGTGTCATGCATCATTGGCAAATACTATTGATTAGCAAAATAATGGGTATTCCGAATACCCTTGAATACCCCTGGGCCCGCCCCTGAGCATTGTTATATTTGCTGATATTTATGTATAACGATATAAAAGATGCCTAGTGCTCCTACGGGCTATGTATATTGGCTAGCTTTGTTGTTCTAGGTTATATTCTACTGTCACATTCTCAACTCTTCAGAGTGCTTCACACATTTCACGAGTCCAATTCTACAACATTTCACTCATCTGTCTGCTCTGGATTATTTAGATGTCGACCTCCAGAAAATGAACTCCTTTTGCTTTATCACACTGTCGATGCAGGACAACAATTCTCTGATGGATTTGCTTACATTCAAGGGTGTCGAAGAGAAGGTGAAGAAGAGAGTAGAGAAGAAAGCCAGGACCTTCGGACAGAGCGTCACTTTGGAGGACAATGCCGGCAAGCAAGAAGGCACTGCCGGTGACAGCGAATGCAAGATCGATCCTAAAGTGCTATCCAAGCTGTATGATCAATGGGTGATGCCATTGACGAAGGACGTTGAAGTCGAGTATCTCCTCCGCCGCCTCGATTGATCACAAAAAAATAGCTGCAAATGTTATGTGTGATTTTCAGTTGTGTTATCAGAGTGTTTTGCACACGCCTTTACCAGCTATATTCAAACTCAATTATGACAGAATGCTACACACATATGTGTGCTGGGATTTGGAGTTGTCTCAGTTTGCCTGATGTGATCATCAACTGTATGAGAGTAACATCAAGGCAGTGAACAACTATGAAACTTAATTCTCTTGAAATTCAGAAATGATGCAGCTGCAAGTATATATTGTACATTGATGGCAAACACGTATGAAGCATCTCAGTGATTAAACCTATTGTGGGTGCGCATGGTCGAGCTGCGCTGCAGCTGCAGCCTGTATACATTGGCATCCATGGTGTGACAACTGGTGACCGTGCTCTGGATCTGGCGATCGCGACACAGTGACAGCCGGAGTTCACGCAGAGGAGAGGCGCATGGTGGAGGCGATCGCGACACAGTCACAGCTGGAGTTCACGCAGAGGAGAGGCGCATGGTGGATGCCAATCCGAGCGCCGGTGGGAAATTGTCCGTCGAGTTCAACAGTGAAGTTGAGCAACAGCCTTCACAGTACTGTTGAGCATTGTTGCTCTACTTCAGAAATGTATCATGTCTCTTGCTTACCTGACAAATACTCCTGCTGGGCGTGTGTGCAATCTATGCTTTATCTACATGGCCTGATTCCTGAAGATGCTTTAAAGAGCATATATCTGCATGTATTGGTAGTTCAGTTGTAATTTATAAACTAACTCATTAAAACTCGTGGAAATAGTTAACATCTATAACAAATCCAGGGATATTTTTCATGGACTGTGACCTGGATGTTATCTCTTAAGATCAGGGTTTTTTTAACCGCTTCCCGGTCGGTAACCGACGGGAAAAATACCGCCGCGGTAAACCGCAAAAACCATGCGGTATACCGCAATCACCGGTTTTGCTGTGTCGGTTTTAGCGGTTTACCGGGCGGTTTTTATTACCGGTCCACAACGGTAAGAATGGTAACCGCGGTATAAATTGCGGTTACTGTTGGTAAAAAAATCCTGCTTAAGATAAATGAAAAGAAGCTTTGTGGCACCAGGCAGCACTGCCATCTCTCTTGTCAGAGAAAAGTTTTTGAAAATGCTCTGCAAAAACTAAAAATTGTCCAATTTTCAAGATTCTTTTCTGCGGTTTCTTTTCTATGTCTGTTGTCTGAACTTGCAACTTGCAACTTCAGTTTGGATCAGTCAGATTATGTAGATATTCTTTTGACTGATATTTTTGGAGTTTATTGAAGAGGACAAGCTAAGCAAATCCAAATTTTTGAGCTCTGAACCAAGTACCCATGAAGAGTTTGTTCCTAAATCCTAATATTATTTGTTCTGTGTGAAGTGTCTTAAGTTTTAATAGTGACAAATTTAGTTAACAGACATTGTGTCATGTGCATGGTTACCCACAGCACAAGAAGCAATAGACACCCTTTGGTCTAACTGAGGCAACGAATTGGCAGCATATATGCTTATCCTCGTGTCTAGCATTGATGTCCGGTCACAGTGATTTGAAATGCATCTTATGTCCATTGTTGGTGATTGGTCTTCGCCTGTAAATTACTAGCACTTCGGAGATTAGCATGTAAGCTACTTGTAGTGTGGAAATAAAGTTCTGCGTTTAGTCTTTACCAGTAATAAATTACAATTTTGGATATTAGTATCTATGCCAATTGGTGAGTGTGATATAAAGTTTACAATTGCAGAATACTGTTCAGTAACTGATATTTGTTTGGCTTTAGCTTTTCTTTGTTCTTTTGTCCTTTCTAGCCTTTGGTACTATTATTACTAGCCATTTGCTTTCTCTTTTATTTGGGTGCCATTCCTCGTTTATGCAAGGTGACCTAAAGCAGACTGTTGTCATGTCTACATTATTTATTTGTTCCTTTTATGAGAAGTTCTATTCTGTTTTGCTTAAGTGGTTCACTAACTGATTGGAGTGGTATTTTGCTTATCCCTGTCCAATTGCAGTTATTGTTAGATATAGTTGCATAGTGTCATGTAAGCAGATTGGACCGATTATGCATATTCTTGTCCACATTACAATGTTGATTAGATCTAGGTGTGCCGCATCAGGACCAATTCATATGTTTATTCCCAGTCTGCATACGATAGCCAGCAACAGATATGCTTGTCTTTAATTTGTGGCCTCCTATCTATTGAAGCTCTTTAGACCAAGGCAAATGCAAAGAATGTTCTGTGAATAGTTTGAAAAAACATACAGCAGATTTGACATAAACAATCACGCTTTCTCTTGGTGCACATAGAATATTTTCTGTTGTGCTTGGAACATGAACTGCCTATACCTGTAAGTTAGCACTGATATGCTGCATGCCATTCTAATTATCCTAGTGAGGCATTGACATGTGGCTGCATTTACTCTAGGACAGTGCATTTCAGAATCACATTCCTGACTGCTATATTGTTTTCTGGTGTCACTTGCAAGTTGCAAGTTGCATTGAAGTTTTATTTGTCTTTGCTCTCATTGCACAGATTAAGTCCTTTCTACCAAACTAATAGCTTGTTTGTCTCTTTTGCTTTGCAGTTCTTATGTATGGTCTCTGTGAGTGGTGTTAGAGAAGTAATCATTAGATGGTAATATGGTAATGACCAATTAGCCATGTTTCTTTTTCCAGGTTGTGCAAAACCAAAGGATATAGAGCCTTAGTTTAAATTTCAAGTAGGGTCTAGCCAGTGGCTTCTGGAAGATATGCACTGCCTGGAATTGGGTATAAAGGAATTGAGTATTGGAGTCCCTTTATATGCTATCTGGGGTTGGTTACGACATTATCTCGAAATTAGCACTTTCCCTTTGTGAGCTGCACTGAACTGGACCCATCAAGTTGCTGCGTGGAAGCCCTTTTGTTTCAACGTTCGGAGATTTGATCAAGGGTAGGTTGCAGATGTGATCTTGCTGAAACAAGAGATTTTACCAGAATATTCAGCGAGTAGAAGACATTCTGCGGTTTACGCTAGTTCGATCGGTCAATGATGTGGACCGTATCAATTCTTCATGACAGCATCTGATTGTATCATGTTTGTTGTCTTCAAATCACGGACCCCAGGTGGTCAGAGTAGGTTGCTGATGACCTGCTTCTGTAATCCTTATCAATGAATGCAAGTAACAGGTTGCAGCCGTCGACAGTCGCTGCTGCTGCTGCGTAGTTCATTGTAAATTTAAACAAATAAATTTTCTTCATGTTGAATTTCTATTTAATACTGAGCTAAAATAATCGCCTATGTTTTACGACTATACAAGAGACCCAATTGGAGCATATTCTGCTCTGAATTTTCTACGCATCTTTGAGAGATGGATGGCCATTTTCACTCGAAAATGGCAATTCAGCGCTCTTCAGAAGTGGAGACTTCCAGAACCAAAAGCTAATGAGGCCTGTTGCTACCCTAATTGTACTTGGGGGTACACATAATCTGCAAAACGCCCTGTAATTTTTGCATCGACTTGCAGCATCATGTACACGAATGTATGATGTATCTACACACAATCGCAAAAAAGGAAAAAATCAAAATTTGTTTACATTGCGCGTTGTTCAGAACTCCCGTGGGTCCACGAACAGGACTCCGCCGGACGGCGACGTCGTCCAGTCATCCACGTCCTCGTCGCCGGTGGCATTGCCGTCGGCAGCGGCGCCGAGCTTCTTGATGCACCAGACGTCCTCGTCGCAGGAGAACTTGGTCCAGTGCGGCACGACGGCAGCGGCCGGGTCCTCGGGTCCGAGGTCGGCGGCCAGGACGGCGCACGCCGGGTTCTTGCGGGCGACGTTGTGCGCGTGGTGGCAGAGCGAGCGGAGGAGCGCCGGACCCTCCGGCCCGGACATGCGGAGGCCGTAGAGGAGGTAGGTGCCGAACGGCCGGAAGATGTCGGGCACGGAGGGCACCCGCAGCCACGGCGCGTGGCTGTCGAGGGCGCGCGCTGCCGCCAGCGACGCGCGGAGGAGCGCCGGCGCGCCGCCGACGCGGAGGCGGAGGGAGCGCGTGGCGTCCCAGACGCTGAGCAGCGCGAACGACGGCGGGCCGCTGCGCTCGCGCTCGATGGCGAGGTAGGTGCCGAGTGTGAGCTTGTGGGCGAGGAGCGCCGGGAGGTCGGCAGGGAGGAACTCGGCGGCGTGGGGCGGGAGCAGCGAGGCGTAGGCGGCGGCGGCGAGCGGAGGGGGCAGGCGGAGGACGCGGTGCGCGCGTGGGACGCGCGCCCGGTGCCGGTGCACGGGGTGGCCGAGGAACACCGGCCGCCGGAACGGCGCGTACGCGAAGCGGCCGGCGAAGAGCGCGAGCGACGCCGCGTTGGACTCTGTGGTGGCCATGGTGGCGTACGCCGCGCCGCGCGCCGCGCACCACGACTCGGCGCGGCGGACCAGCTCCGTGGCGATCCCGAGACGCCTGCGCAAGGAGAGACGAAGAAGAAAGAACAAGAACCTGTCAGTCCAGTGTCCCCACACGGTGGTTGCTCGCATCGCATTGCTCTCTCGCTCTAGCTCGCGCAATGCGTCAGCATCACCTGATGATTTCTTGCACACTAATACCAGTAATGAAGTCAGATTGGTTGGTTGATTAATCACCTGTGAGAGGGGGACACCCTAAGCCCAAGAAGGCATGCCACCTTGACGAACTGCTTCGACGACCTGCTCGAGCTCTGCGTCGTCTTCTTCCCTCGGCTGACCATCCTGGTGCACGCTTTGATCACTCCGACGACCTCTTCTTGCTCCCCGTACTCGGCAACCTGCACGCAAGCACGCACTCGATGAGCATCTCTATCATGGACGCATAAGGTCGAAACTGAGGCGTCAATGGCGGATGCTGGGGTATAGTAAAATAAATTACCAGCATGACATGGTCCGGCGCATGGCGCACTCGGGCAAACGGATCGCCTATCTGCTCGACGTAGAGCGACATGCCTCTCTTCTTCTTCTTGCTGCTCCTGCTCTTCTTCTTCTTCTTCGCTGCGCCGCCGTCATGGTCGGCGGTAGGGTCGTCGTCAGAGCCTTGGTCGCCGGAGAGGCCGACCTGGCACCGGCGCTCGAGCTCCTCCACGGCCCGGAGGTCCCTCGCCACGTCGAACTCCCTCACTCTTATCATTGTCTTCTTCATTGGCTCTGCTGCCTCGTCCATCATCATCCCCATGCCTCTCACTCTCTACCACTTCAATTTCTTGCTAGCTCTATGTGTGAATCTTCTATATATGCTTCTATCTCTGTGTGTGTAAGACTGTGACCTTGCTACAAGCTTCTTGAAAGCTCTTGCTGCTGGGTGCTTCTCCTTCTCACTTGGGAGAGAAGGAACGGGGCATTTATACACGTAGGCAGAGAGAGGTTTGTGGTTGTGGGGCCAGGGAGAAAACAATAGTGATCAACGGATGATACGCGAGGGGACACAGAAAAACAATGGCGCCATTTTATAATAGGATTTGTGAGCTTGATTTGATCATTAGCAGGGATTAACAAGTGCAGTTGAGTATGATGGCAAACCCAACATAAGCATGGCTTAGAATATGTCTCCTGTGCTTATCTAATAATGTAGGACCATGTCTCACATCTCTCTGCAGTTCCATGTCTGCCTCCGTCTCTTTCTTCTTCTCTCCTCTATAGCTCTCTCCTTAACTACTCCTTAATTACAATTGTTAAGCAGTGAGGCATAGTAATTAGGGTCATGACCAATTAGCTACATAGATATGTATAGATGCAATGTTATTTTTTTTACCAAAGGCATGCAAAGAGATATAAGTAGTATAAGATTATGATGCCTAGCTGCTATACTGTGTTAAAAATAAGATAGTAGGAAACACTACTGCCTTTAAACTAGTGAGATTCTACTGGGTGTGTACCTTTTGTTTTCTAAGTATGCTTACTACCTAAGCTTACTTATAGCTTCATGAATATTGATGAAGTGGTACAGATTAATTAGACATAGGTGGGATATAGGCCAAAAACCTAGCAATTCCAGCTAGGGCATCAAGTTTATATTATATTCTAGGCAAAAGCATTTATACGGAATTCTGGATAGGTACTCAATCAGGATATAATCTTATGGAATATAAGCATATACACTACAAGAGTTTTCATCATATTTTCCTACAGTTTTTTACAAGTGACCTACAATATAAGTACCAAATAGTATTTAATTTCTTTTATGTGTCCACCAATAGTTTTTTAATACAATTTCTAGCTTTCCCTATAGTTCTGCAGGCAAATTGCCAACAACATAATCACCCATGAACCCATTACCTACAATTAATTTTGTAATTAGTTAGCCAAACATACAAGAAACCACTGACCACTTACAATAAAAGGCTGTTAGGAAAAAAAACTAGTCTTGTAGTGATATTATTGTACCATAGATATAAAACCATAATGTGTCAAGAATGAACCCTAGCTTAGTTGACTAGAGATGTGAGTGCAGAGTCTTGCACTTCATGTTTGATCATCGCCTTTTGGTTGGATTTATGTACCTTCCTTTTACTATTAAAAAAAACTCTGAGTAGTTCCATGATTGTAATTGCTGCTGTTGGGAGCAAGTAATTTTATTCTGCTTCGTGGGCAACATGTGTAAAATTGAATGAACAAGTAAGAAACTAGACATATTGTTTTTCATGAAAGAAAAGGGCACTTTTTTTTGAGAATGAAAAGGGCACGGTTAACTTCCTTCTGTTTCATATATTCATATAGCTGGACGCTGGTGAGCATGCATGTCTGGGCTACTTCCTATTGGTTTCTCAGCTCCAACTCTGGTTTTTTGAATTGTATCAATCTTGATCAGGATCAACCAGGGTTTTTAATCCCGACCGGTCGGACCGAACCGGCGGGGTCTGGTACCGGTTTACCGGTCCGGTTCAGCCGGAAACCGGTGGAAACCAGACAAATTCGAATCTCAAACCAAATTCCTTAGTGCAAGCGGTTCGAACCGGTATACCGGACCGGTTTGACCGGTTCCCGGTCGTTTAAAAAAACGAATTAGTGGAGAATTTGACGTGTTTTCAAATTTGAATTAAAAATTGAAAAATAAAAGAAAATTTTCTAAAAATATTGCAAGGTGCATAGAATCTAATAGTGTCAAACCATTTCAAATATTGGTGCATTTAGTATTTTTTGCGGGGTATTAGAAGTTCAACCGGCTAATTTATTCTCCTTTTCTTTTTTAGTTGAACTTCTAATGCACGCAAATTATACTAAACGAACGAATATTTGAAAGTTTTTGACACCAGTAGATTCTACACACCTTGAAGTATTTTTGAGAATTTTGTAAGATTTTTTCATTTATGAATTAAAATTCAAAATTGAATTTGAACCGGTTGAGAACCGGCCGGAACCGGAACCAATCCGGACCGGTTCCCACGGTTTCCGGACCGATTCCCACCTGTTCGTTGAACCTTGGGATCAACCTGGCAAACTTCACTTGTAAATTTGCTGTCGTCCTGCGTGTGCTTTAACATATTGTGTGATGATTCCGTGATCCCATTCTAAATTGCACATGTCATAGTCTGCACTCTACAACAATTGTACTCTTCGGAATTGAAAATTATTTACCATAGACTAGTTCACGACTTGCTAAGTGCTTTCTTGCCTCTGCACTATATACACACGTTTGTGATGGTAATTGGTACTCACTCCGTTCAATCATAGCTCGTATGGCCACTCGTCTCATTCAAAAAATTGTGAAAAATATCATATTACTTTATTAATAAAAATTCTTTATGACTGACTTAAATTTGACTATATTCTATAATTTTTTAATAAGACAAGTGGTCAAACTTAGGGTTGAAAACGTGAAATGACTTATAATTCGGAACGAGGGAGCCAATGTCATCGATGATCACAAAGGACTCTGAGGGAAATTGGAGTTAGAAAAAAAAAGTCAAACAGCAGCACCTAGTATTTAACTTTTTTGAATACAAAAATTCAAAAGTTCAAAAGTTAAATTCGCTTGGAAATACCCGTCCCATGCACACATTATAGCTCCCCCTAGTGCCCCCCCTCCCCTACTAGCTATGTTCGTGAGACCTCGGCCACATACAGAGAGAATTAACATATACAGAGAGAATTATTCCCAATGAGTTCTTCAAATCTTTTTGATGATTAATTCTTCTTTTTTTTCAAAAGTAATCTAAATAAAGGTGCGTTTGGTAGAGTTGTGGATGTGACTGTGGCAGCTCCGGCTGTGCCTGTGCTGGTAGAGCGGATTTTTCTGATGAAACTGAAACCGTTTTGAAGAAACATTTGGCAAAACAGCTTCTCCTGGCTGTGTCACATGGACAAGATGGTGAAATACCCATAATGCCCCACTTCTTTTTTTCTTCTTTTTTCCTCTTTTTTTTCCTTCTTATATTTGTCTTCTTTCCTTTTTAATCCTTTCACACCTTTCACAATTTCATCACACCTCCTCCACCTTATCCATTCACCACGCCTCCACCAACCCCCACCTCCCAGGCTCCCAGCGCCGGCTGCCAGCTCTCCGCCGATGGGCTCCCCCGGCGCGCGGCGGCCTCCATCTCCTCGCGACCATGCGCCCCGGCACCCACCGCGCTCCGGCCGCCCGGCCTTCTCTCGTGCCGCTAGTTTCATCCGCCGCGGGCGGACGCGGCCTTGCGGAAGGCGCTCACTGCCGGCGCCCTGGCCCGCCGGCCCAGCTCCCCTCGTCGGCGTCCTCCTGCACCTCCCATCTCACCGGTGTCCTCCTGCACCTCCCATCTCGACCTCCTCTGATGCAACGGCCCAGCACCTTCACCACCTCGACGGCGCTATGGTGGTCCGCGCCGGTGCTTCACCCTCCTGCCGCGCCTTCTTCGCTCGCCTTGGGGGTAAATCGGTGACTCGAGGCCGCATGCGTCAGACGGAGCGGGGGAAGTGGGGTTTTTCCGCTCCGTCTCCGCGGAAGCGCTCCAGAGAGCGGGACTTCCGCTAGCTCCTGCGCGGGAGCTGTTTTGGAAGGGCGTTTGGTAGCGCTCCTCGCTCCTCGCGTGGAGCGGAGCTGCTGGAAGCGCTACCAAATGCACCCTAAGTATTAGCTTGGTCCAGTCGTTATGCATGTACCGGTACTAGTGCACTATTAATTACGGCTAAGTTTGATGTCTTGGACCACTTTGACTGATTAATTATTACCCCCTCAATTTCAAATTATAGATCATTTTAGCATTTCTAGATACACAGTTTTTACTATGTATTTGGACGTACTATATATCTAGATGCATAACAAAAACTACGAACATATAAAAGAAAAACGACCTACAGTTTGGATTTTGGAATGAAGGGGTACGTAATCGATCTGTGTCCAACATTATTGTGACAAAGCTTTATTTTCAAGTTAGTTCGAAGTAGCGTGACAAGAGTAGTGATCCAATATAATGTTAGGCCCTGTTTGGTACAGCTCAGCTTCACCAGTAGAGCTGTTTTTTAGAAAACAACTCCATGAGAAACTTCACGAGCGGGGGAGAGAGTCATGTTTTTGCAGCTTCACCGTGTGCTTAACTCTGTGAGATCGAGTTTTCAGAGAAGCTGACCAGAGAGCTGGGCAGAGAGCTGGGCAGAGAGCTGGCCGTTTGGCTATTAAAGTTGTGAAGCTGCTCGTGAAGCCGCTAATGAAGCTATACCAAACGGGGCCTTAGATAGCATGTTTCGACCATATGCATCCTAATCTTACCTTTAATATAGAACAGTTCAATGCAAATAGTGGTGGTGTCAGTATCATCTAGACCTGGGAGGCTCCTCTTTCCTTCCTTACTTCTTCTTCCCTCCCCTCCTTCCCTTCTTTCTCCTCAAATATTTGTAGAAGGGACTCCATGGGAATTCCGACCGTAAGAGGACAGGAGTGATGAATTTGACGACCCATTTATATTATGCATTCTGATTTTATTTAGGGTGATTGTTTGTTTCTGATGCTAAGCAATTTTTTATAATAAAACTGAGCAAACTTGCCCCCGTTGAATTTAGATATATCTCTGGTTCCAGCTGCAACGACACATAATGCAATGCATTACTTTGGTTTAACTTGCTCTTAACAAGTATATCATGCGTGTGGCCTAACTTGGTACACATAGTTGCCTGCATTATTGTTATAAATTTGTCATACTGATCGAGATGTGAGAGAATATTCGTGCTAGATGCATCTTAAGAGAAAAATCAACAAATATTACTGGATAGTATATACGTTTCTTAAGCAAGTAAGAACATTCAAGCTTATTAGGTTGGTTATAAACTGTCATGTACTTAAACTAATGTTTTATTATGTGTCTACCAACTCAGGTGGCATCTAATTGACTTCACTATAAATTAATTAAGTCTAGCTATTACAAGAGTTAATCTAAATCAGAAACATTTCAGTGCACGCAACATACAATCACTATCTATAAAAAAAATCGCTAATGAACTCCATGGGCATATTGAAGTCCCATTGGAACATGGAAATTTTCTTGAACATTTGTAAAATTCCTGCGGATTTTCTATAAAAGCCAAGCATTCAACCATGCATGCCAGCCTGACACCTTTTCTCACAACTTTCCTGTAGTACGATTTGTAGCAACTAATGTCGATTCTGTTTCATATGTTAAGAGTACAGGAATCAACAAAACGAAGTACCTACTACAGATCTGTCAGCGAAAAGTAGCGCACATTTCGACACCGCATCATGAGAAAATATACATTTGGTACACATATAGATTGAGCAACTGCCGGGATGCGTATCTAGCTAAGCAAATTGATTAAATATTTTTCTAGAATCAAGCTTGGACCATTAGCTTGGTTGCATGTGAGGTCTCTCCTGGAAGGTACGCTCATCCGTGTGTGTTGGCCTGTACATCTCCATCACCATAAAAATTAACTATAGTGTTCTAGATGATCAAAGAAATCCAATTAACAACGCCTTTGCAGTAGGGACCATGCGTGCTTACAATCTTTTGCATCAACCATCAACTAGATTCATATTACTTTTGGGCCTGATCCGGTCAGCTATTCATAGAGATTCTCAAAGCGTGTCACTATCAAATTTTCGTGCAAATCACAAAATTGTTTCATTCACAGTTTCAAAATTGCTATGCCTTTTTTTTGTCATGATCTTAAACAGATCTGAGTTATTGAGTTGGAAACTGAAAGGCGGGTGAAGCTTCAAGATTATATAGAAATTAAGCTTGAATCCATGAGCTATTTTTTAGCCTACCCTTTTTAGCCTAAATAGTTCAAATAACAACCAAACAGATGGGCTATTTTAGGGCTATTTGCAACTAGCTTACCCAAAAAAATTATCCCCAAAATACATGCTAATTGGGCTATTTTTTCGGATAATTTTTTAATATTAACCTTTTTTAAAAAATATTTTTATAAATAACCCCAGGCGAATTTTATTTGCACTCGGTGACCCCTTTGGCCGCGCCGCGCGTGGCGCGGCAAGCGCCCGCCGCCGCGCCACATGCGCGCGCGCGGCGCCCCGCCACGCCGGCCGGCCGCGCGCGCGCGCGCCGGGCGTGGGCCCGGTCTCCGCCGCGCCACATGCACCGGCGTGGCGGGGGCCGCCGCGCCACCCCGCCCGGCGCGCGCGCCGCCGGTCAAGAGGGCCCGCGCGGCTCCTTTCTTCTTCCTCCTCCCTCTCTTCTCTCCCGGCCCCGAGCTCGCGTCCGTGCGCGCGCCGCCGCCGGCCACCGCCCCCCTTGTATCCGGCGATTTGTGGTGGGGATAGTGTGGGAAATCGATCCCTGTATCCTTGGAAGGTATTGCCCTTATTTAATCTCAGTTTTAGCACTTAATTTTGCCGTATTTTGCATGTATAGGTGAGCTAGGGTTTGACAATAATTTGAAATTGTGATGTGTTAGATGTTGGGTGTGTTGAAAGTTATGCTTTGGGAAGTTTCATTAGACAATGTACCATCTATTGATATGTTGAAAATACGTTTCTTTACTACATGCTTTAGTGTAGGTTTGCTTTACTACATGCTTAATACAATGTTGCAAATATGTTGAAAGTGATTGTTCATTTTGATATCATTGGTTGCAGGATTAGTAGACATGAGCCACCAAAACCCACGTTACTGTGCCATTGTTAGGGGTAAAGGAAGTTTTCCCGAAGAGTGGGATGAAAACGGTCCTGTCCCTCGAGCTCTCCCTGTACCCAATTGTTTATGTGGTGTGCCGGCTTATGTGAAACAGTCTAGGTGTGCCAGGACTGCGGGTAGAGCATTCTAAAAATTGTTGGATTAGGGAAGCACCACCCCCGGCAGCTCCTTGTTATTTTTTGCAGTGGATAGACGGGCCCGACAAGTTTGATCCTAGGATACGTCTCTTCCCGTATGCGAGTCATGTCTTGAAGCCATATCATGAGTTTCAATGATGGGTTCCTCCTCCACCTAATCCTCCACCGATGACTTATGAGGAGAAGCAGTTGGCCGCCATTGAGCGAGTTAACAACCCTCCAGTGTGTGATTGTGGAGTGCGTGCGTATCTTCAACGACCAAACATTGAGGCTCCAAATAAGTTTACACCATTCTTTCGTTGCTCCCTAAAGAATGTTGTAAGTAAAAAGCATATCCTTGTTATCATTTAAGTTTTATAAATGTCCATGACTCATTGCTATTAATGGTTGTTCTGCATTTCAGAGTGGGTGGCCTAGGTGTGGCTTCAATGAATACATACATGGACCAAGATCGGAGTGGCCAACTGAATCTGAAGTGAAAGAGTTCGAGTCCGAGACGAAGGCTTGGCCTTGCCTTAGCTATCCACCTTCACAGTGCAATTGTGGCATAGTAGCCACGGAAGGTGTTGTGCCATCTGAGCTCGGTTTTGGAATGTTTTGTGGCAATGCATATGGAGACTTTTGGGTGAGCATGATGTGAACTTCTTTGATTTAGGTAGCACTACCGTTGTGGTTGTCTTCATTTTGATTTAACTTTGTATGATACGGTCTTATATTTTGCAGGAGGGGCGGACTTGTGATTGGGAGCAATTTCTTGGTCGTCGTGAGTTAATGTTAGAGTTGGGACGAACTTCGAACTCGGGAGGAGGTTTAAAACTGAATCTATTAAAAACAAGATAAGAGCAAAATATGGTGTGCCCTTACCGAAGAGGAGGATCTAAGTGGTCCAATTTGTGATGAGATGGTTCGTGAAACCGGAGTGGAGCTAGAATTTGTAGTTGGTTACGCCAACTACGAGAAAGTTGTGGCATATTGGCGTTGTAACAGGGAGAAGTTCTTAGAACGGGGGATACGTCTATTGACTGCAGAGGAGAAGAGTGAGAAGAAGAGGAAAAAGGAAGAGGAGTGGAAGGCATTGATGGAGAGGTCCAGGGATAGGTCGAGGGATGAAGCGGCTAGAAAGGCAGAGGCCGACAGAAAAGGTAAGAGGATTGTGGGAGGATGATGAATGGTGGTCAAGTGCCAGTTGCATGTGTTGCAGTGTAATATTTTTTTCAATGAACTAGTGTGTTTGGTAGTTTTGTGTTAAGTGAACACTTTGTTATGTGATGTAGTTGATGATGAATGGTCCTTAAGAATCAGTTGTATGTGTTGTAGTGAACTATTTTTTCAATGAAAAAATGTGTTTGGTTGTGTTGCATGCATATTTATTAATGGAGCAAGAGATTAGAAAAATTAAAAATTTAGGAATAATAGTTCGATTATTACAACACATTCAGGATGTAGTTTTCTTAGAACAATATTACACTACCATGATGTAAACGAAATAGTAGCTCAAATATTACAACACCGCATGGTCAAAGATAACGACCTCATACAAAGTTCCAATATTTAGCCATCCTTGTGATGTGATGACGAAGGTTTATCCTTCTTGGTACCTTTTTTAGTTGGTGGATTAGGAACAGACGGGTTTCTTTGCGGGACCGTAAAGACCACCGGAGCATAAAGACCATTCCAAGGGGGGTCCTCTCCTCTTGCAATGGCATCTGCAGCTTTTTCCTTGCGGATAACGAAGCATGGCTCTTTTAAAAGTGGTCATTTTCTTTGGATCAGGTGTTGTATTTGTGTTTTTTCCCTTCGGATCACCACCACCATTACCATCCTCACCCCCTCCTCACAGCGGCGGCCGTAGACATCTCTAGTTATTGTTAAAAAATGAACATTATTTTGAAGTAGTTAAACTGATTACATTAAATTAACAAAGAGAGGAACCGTACCTAAGATAGAAGATGAGCCCGTGAGGAGAGGGAGGAGCCTGCAAGGTGTGGCAGTGGTAGTACTGCGGTCGCCGTCGCTCTTTATATAGCCGTGGCAGGGTGTAGGGTGTGTTTTCTTGTACTCACATCACATGTAGTAGGGTAGGGGGTAGGGTGTGTTTTCTCCCACGGATTGGATGGCCCACCACTTCTTTTCTTTCCCTATATATGTCACCCTTCAGGTAAGTTGTTCACAATAACCAGCAATGGATGTCTTGTCGGTAAGGATAATTCTCTCGGTCCCGACTTGTGGACGAACGGGATCCCGAATGTAAGGAGTACTTCCCACCAAGAGAGAAGAGTTATTTCCGATCTTTGCGGGATGTTAGACCGTACGATTCGAAGAAACCGAGAAAGTGGCCAAGATGCATGCACAATGAGTTGTGTGTAATGCAAGTTTATGAGGGAGTTAGACTTTACTACTCCGGTCGTCGCTTTTGGCACCGTCCACGTGCACAGGTAAGGAACACTACCACGAGTATTTCCATCGGTTTATTTAGGTAACTAACATACTATTGTTGCTTGCGGTACTCGTATGACCCTAACAACCGTGGTTTCTCGCAATGGGTCGATCCGCCGGCTATTCATCCATATGAAGAGTACATCACGTACCTAGAAGGACGCATCGAGAAGGCCGAAGCATGAGCTCGCGGAGGCACTTACTCCTCCGGATCCACCATCTAGCGATGACGCGCTATGCACCCGCAGATGTCACATGAGGAACGGTCCACCGTCAAGTCCATCCCCGCCACCTCCACCCCCGTTTGGGAACTACTACATGCCTTCCCAGGAATCGAGTGGTTTTGGCTCTATGTTATCCGGACAGTTCTCGTACAAGTAGATTATTAGTGTTGTAATTGTTGTGTAAACTACCTTATGCCATTTGCAGCTTTCAATTCAGAACCCCATCGTGATGAACATGATATGTCATGTATGTGTGCTTTAAAATTTGAATTGGTTGTCGAGTTGGGTGGAATGTAGTGGTCCCGGGGGGAGTTTGATGACCTTTGTCAGCACTCAGGAGGCTTGTTGAGACTTTGTGATGTCGGTTCTTGTTTTGCCTTCTGTACAAATATATAGTTGACAAAAGTGTTTACTTGTTAAACATGACTTTTCATATGTGCAAATATGTTGCTCTGTGCGAAGAAGTTGGTCTGAGTCCTGAATCACAGCTGCTTTGTTAGAAGCCATCCTAAACAAAAGAATCCTTGTGTGTTCAACACTCCAAGCAATTATGTGCCTGAACCTAGAACACGAGTCGATAATGTTAATCTCCAAGGTGTTGTTGCTACTGCTGCAACTACAAAGAATGTCAGCCCCCAGGCTACTCTTATGTCATGTACGTGTGCTTTAAAATTTGAATTGACAACACTATGAAAAAGCCTTTGCAGTCATGAAACAGTAGCCTACTTGGATTCCCTAGCCTTTTCAGTGAGCCATGTTGTCCTGTACAACAATTGATTTCACAACACCCTGAAAAAATCTATGCACTCCTGAAACCCTAGGGTCCTTGGAATCCCTAGCCTTTTCAGTGAGCCATGTTGTCCAAGACAACATTTGATTTGACAACACCCCGAAAAAAATCTATGCACCCCGAAACCCTAGGGTCCTTGGAATCTCTAGCCTTTTCGGTGAGGCATCATTTCAACCGCAAAAAGCGAAAAGTCTAAAGAACTACAAATTGTTTTGTCAACACCGTGGCCATTGCTATTTCATTAGACATTTCTCTTACATAACAAGTTTGCGGTGGCATGCATGGCACATGTGCCACAACTAATCCTACCATGCCTTAGGGAATTTAAGTCACACAAGTTTGCGGTGGCATGCATGGCACATGTGCCAATACTAATCCTAGCACGCCTTAGGTAATTTAAATCACACGAGTTTCCAATGACATGCATGGCACATGTGCCAATACTAATCCTAGCACGCCTTAGGAAATTTAAATCACACAAGCAATGGCACGTGTTACACATAACAACAATCATGCACCACTGATGAAGTCATCGCTCCACTTCTTGAAGTCCTCAAGTTCCTTCTTCACAAGAGCTTCGATCTTGGGGTCTCCATCGATTTTCTTCCCCCTCGCCGGAAACGCGGCATCCGGACCACTAATGAAGTCGTCGATCCACGCTCGAAGTGGCACGCCCTCGTCACCTTTGGAGCAACGGATCTCTTGCTTCCCTTCAATATATGCCACGTAGATACAAAGTCAGAAATGAACACCACGAAGTAGGTACAATGCTACTTAACAGTATCACTTACGCCAATGCCGCAAGCTCCTTTTTGGCTTGATCGATGTTTTGACAACACCAAAACCGCCTGCCAAACGTTTCATCTTCACGTGAGACCTTGCATCCCGCATTCATGCCACAATGGCACTGCGGGGGATCTCGCCTTTCGGCCTCTTGTTCAAACTGAGTATGGATCTATTGGGATCATTTGGGTATGCCCCCTCCATGGCTTCCATGGCCCTCCTCACAATCCATAAACCCAAACCCGAGCCCATCTCGGACAACCAACACTCTCAAACGACTGGAGGAATGGAGGTGAGGTACAAGTGGAGGTTGCCTGTGAGGATTGGAGGTGAGTGATGAGTGGGGAGGCGACCCCCCTTTATATAGAGAAGGTGGGTGTGGTGGACCCCATTTCTCTAAATCGGTGTGGGATTGGATTCTCGGACCCCGGCATTCGATTAGGCAACTAGGACGGAAGAGACGGGCATTTGCAGTTGCAAGAAAGTCATGGAATCGTATTAACAAGGTCCTCGTGAAAGTTCTACGAAAACCAGTACGCTCCCTCGGCCAAGATTCAAGTTGACCTGGTGGCGCGGCAACACGAACCTGTCGCGCCATGCGCGACGGCGCGGCAACGCCGCCCCCCCGCCGCGCCATGCGGTGTGGCGCGGCAGAGCAGGTCACGCGTAGATCCACAGGTGACGTCGGCGGAGGAGCTCGCCGCGCCACACCGCATGGCGTGGCGGGGCGGCTTTACCGCGCCGTCTCCCATGGCGCGGCGAGCTCATGTTGCCGCGCCACCGGCTCAACTTGAACCTTGGCCGAGGGAGCGTACGGTTTTCGTAAAATTTAAGCGCGGCAAGGCAGTCTTGCCGCGCCATGCGCGTCGGCGCGGCAACATGTGCCTGCCGCGCCAAGCCCTATGGCGCGGGGCGCCCGCCGGGTAGAGGTCGCCATCCGTGGCACCCAAGTTGCCAGGACTGCCGCGCCGTAGGGGATGGCGCGGCAGGCACATGTTGCCGCGCCGGCGCGCATGGCGCGGCAAACCTGTTGCCAGCCAGAAACAGAAGTTTCTTCTGGTTTCTGCTGCCCTCTCAACTCGACGCACCTGCAGGAAATCAACAGAACTCATCCACTCATCCAGAAGCCACTATGGGGACACTTCCCATGCAGCAAACATAGTTTCATACAAAGTGCGTACATTCAAACATAGTTCGACACACAAACATCACACAAAGTGCTTAAGTTCAACATCCTAAGGCCAACACATGCTCCGACAAAGTCCGGCACACACAGTTCAACATCCTAAGGCGTAGACATGCCTCCGACATAGTCCGGCACACACAAACATCACATATCGTCCATACGATCAACGACGGCGGCGGATTTGGTCCTCGGGGCTGAAAATTTGTTTAGGTCGGCGTTCCCTCCCCGGTTCTGTGTCCAAGACGTTGGCACTCCCAACTTCAGCGGGCCCACGTGGACGACGGCCGCGGGCTTTCTTCGCAGGAGGTGGGCGAGGCTGCAAAAATTGGACAAAACACTATAGAAGAGCAAGGTATTATCAAATGCTGACTTGGAAGGAAATTTTTAGATTCATTACCTGACTCGTCGACTCTCCTTGTGTTTGAGTTGCGGGTGGGGCATCAAACAGTACGTCCATCGGAATCTCTGAGACGTACGTGGGGTCTCCACGCTCACTACCAGCTGCCGGTGAGGAGGAGGAGGAGTCTCCATCGTCCTCATCACTGGGCTCAGGGGTGGCGATTTCCTTACCACGACCACGGCTGCCACTAGCAACAACACGACCTGCTGATGCCGACGCGGTGCGAGCGGTGCTTCGAGATGGGGTCCTTGTCGAGCTTCTAGCCCCGTGGTGAACTGGAGTACGGCGGGATCCTGAAGAAGTGGCCTGAACATTGCCGCCGTGGACAACATCTGGAGCCGCTATGCAGTTCAACTTCATTGCCATACGCCTGCAGCTCCTCCGGACCCTCTGCAACATGCAATTGGTACAAATTGAAGACATATTCAAAATATGGATAAACTTAAGCATTCAGTTTTTGAAAAGTAATACTACCTCTGCAAAGTTGCGTAGGGCTCCACCTTCGGAAGCACTTGCATGTTCCATGGCCACTCCGACTCATTTGCAAGCCTTGCAAGTTGTTGTCCCTACAAAAAAAATCTTATTATAGATACAAATTCTTAGAAACCGAAGTGATCAAACAACATTGGCTTGGGATAAATTTACCAAGTAATCGTGCAAAGGTGCTCGCTCTGGCTGTGTGCCCACACGTGTCAGGGTGTCGTACTCATCCGCTATGTCGTCGTCGGAGTCTGAGGGGGCATCTTCAATGTGCTCATCCGTCAAAGCCGGCTTGATCTTGGTTCTTGTAGAGGTATGGTACCACCTCATGTACTCTCCTTGTATCTTTTTTGCCTGTTCACCCTGAAATACCAAAATTGCTTGTCACATTATTTACAAAGCAACTTATGCCATATGAGAGTCATGGAAAATGTATCGAGTTGGTTTCTTACTTGTGCAAGGCTGGAACGGTGGACACACGCTCCGGAGGCGAAGGCTGAAGCCTCCCAAACTGGCGTAGCACCCTGTTTGGCAAATGCCACTCGACAACATAGTAGATGATGAGTGGCACCTGTCGACCTCCACAGAAGCCTGTCTCTGTAACACATGGGTGAGAACTGGACGTGTTGAGGAAAGTCGCGGTCGTACGGTAGCCACTCAACCTACAAACATACAACATGTTTAGAGAAAATGTGATGAACCAAAATTTACAAATTGAACACGAACTAGTGGACATGGGTTTGTACCTGTGCCTGAGTAAGACAATCCAACTCGTTTGTGTAGAACTTGTACCTCCTTCCCGGAGGACCACGTACCGCTATCGCTGTCTTCCACACAAACCCAAAAGTGGGTCGAGAATCCTGCCGATTCCAAGCCTGCAAAATATAACCAAAATTTGAAAGATTAATAATTCATGAATATAAGTCTGCATGAATAAAGAACAAAAGATTTGTATGTACCTCAACTGGCCCGCGGTGTGGTCGGCCCCTGCGGAAGACGCTCCCAAATCCAAATCTGCGGGGAGGTAAGCGCATCCACCAAGGTTCGCGTCCCGTCCACTCCGCCTACAGGCATCACATAGCTGCCTATACAGCCATGCCAAAACCGCCGAACCCCAACTGTAGCCACGGATATTGTCCCAATCCTGACCCAAAAGTGGCAGAACCATCCAAGAAACGGTGTTACCCGCAGCATCTGGTAGCAGGAACGTGGCAACAAAGTGCCAAAGCCATACACGTGCGTGCCTCTCTACAACAGCCTGAGGAGCTCCCTGGGGGCATACGGTGAAGTGCTGCCTCAACCAAACTGTGTTCACTCCGGAGGTCTTCTTCGACGCATCCCCCTCATCAGCATCTGGTGGTCTCACCCCAATGTGCAACTCAACCATGTCTCGCCAACCAGCACTCTGAATGATCCCACTCACTGCCAGCCCCTCAAGTGGAAGACCAAGGATCATGGCGGTATCCTGCAAGGTCACTGTCATCTCTCCGCACGGTAGGTGGAAAGAGTGGGTCTCCGGACGCCATCGATCCACCAAGGCCGACAACAACGGCCCGTCCATCACAGGCAACCCACGAACCACGACCAAAGCAATGTCCAAGAACCCCGCTCTAGCCAAGTACGGGGCGTATCTCTCGTCCCAAGGAAGTGGAAAGTGCTCTCGCACCCTCAACGGGTTCAAGTCCTGAAAAACAATAAAATTCAATAATTACAACATTAGCAATGTCTAGTCCTCAAAATGCAAGAAATATGCTTAGCTCACATATTAACACTATTACATATTAAACACAACTAGGAGGTACAATAACTAATAAATTTGGATCTTAAGTTCAGGCTTTTGTAAATACCTCGTGAAGGTCGGCCAAAAGGTGTGCACGATGGGCGCCATCATATGCGGCCTCGAGGAGCGGGTACACCGGGTGCGCCATCCCGAAAAAAATTTACTTGTAGTTAGTAACAATAATTAAAAATTGAAGGTAAGTATATAGAAATATAAAATTATTTAACTTGCATACAAAATTTCATAATTTTTCACCTACTAACGTACTACCATGACACCTACCCTAGAGTTGGAACCACCCATCCTTCTATTTGTCCCCGTTGCTTTTTTCTTGCCCTTCGATTTTCTTTTCCGACATTTGCAGTTTTTAATTTCTTTGTGACATTTTGAGCAAAGATACGTCATCTTGTCTGCATCAGCTTCAAAATCACCCATATCATAATCAGCGGCAAACCTTCCTTGACACGCGTCCATGTCCCCTTTCAAACGCTTCTTTTGCCTCCTACCCTTTTTCAATTTCTTCAAAGACGGCAGTGGCACGTACTCGGGCCATCATATTCCGGCCATTGTGACGGATCAAGGTACGGCTCAAAGCCGGATTCCCAAATCTTAATGGTGTGTTCTCTAAAGAACAAAGGAGACATGTACATGGCATTTTCATAGTCTAGACCTCTAGCAAGCAAGCCGTCATCAAGTGAGAACAAGGAAGATGCAACAATTGAGGATCGTTACGGGTGCAAGTACGGCCGGGAGGTCCACCCTATAGTGTCGACCGCCATGACTCTCCCCTCCAACATTAGTAGTAGAGGAACCTCGAATAGAATAAATCATTCTGTCTGGACCGTATGCTTCTGCATGTTGGTTCACAGATCTTAAAGCAGCATCATACATTATCTCATCTGCAAAGGATCCAATTCTACCCCCATTATCCAACAAATCACGTGCTTTCTACCATCTTTTCACAAAGTATTCATTGCATTTTTCAAATGAGTATTCAATGGTCCCCGCGACGGGTCTACTTCTTATTCCTCTAAATATGTTGTTGTAACTTTCAGAATAGTTTGTTGTCATGATACCCCAACGCATACCCCCGGCATCATATGCTTGAGCCCATTTGTCCTTATCCTCCATTTCATACTCCAACCAATCTTTAGCTTCCTCGTTCAAGTTCTTAACTAAGTCCTTGTGCGGTTCCTTAAATTTGTCCTCTCGTATGTACCGATGCCAAAGCAACTTCAACCGTCCTATTACCTCCTTATTCTTTTGACGACGCCACAAATTGGCGGCAAAATGCCTAATGCATCACCGATGAACAAGTGGTGGATACCCATCCAGGTGGTCGCTCGCACATTTGATGAGACCATGGTGCCGATTCGAGATCATACATACCGTCGCGTTGGACCAAGTATGTTAATGCGAAGGAGCCTCATGAACCATGACCAACTCGTCGTCATTCTCACTCTCCGCCAAGGCATAACCTAAAGGCACAAGTTGTTGTTCGGGATCTACAAGAATCGCCATCATGAGTGTACCTCCGTACTTGCCGGTCAAGAAGGTTCCGTCTACAAGTATCACCGGACGACGGTGTTGGAAAGCCACTTTACATTGTGGAAAGCACCAAAAAACACGTAGAAGGACGAGGCTTCAAAACACAACCGTCGAGAACACGAGAACCGGTCATGTAAGGGAACCATTTAACCCCGGGATTGAAGTGGTTCATGGCTCTCAAGACCCTTGGAATTTTGCATATGACTCTTTCCAATCGCCCCATAGCAAGGCAATTGCATGTTGTTTAGCCCGCCATGCCTTAGAATACTTCACACGATATCCAGCAAACATTAATATCTGCTCTATCAAATTGCTAGCCGTCACCTCACTATTCTCACGAACAACGCCTAAGATACACCTTCCAATGTAACTTGCAGTCAATTGTGCGTGAACTCCCTTCACCTGACTCGACCGACATGTGTGAGGTCCCACAACCTTTGTAATCTTCCATTTCCCTCGTCCCTCTCTGCGCAGCCGTGCCCATACACGCCACATGCACCCTTGTTTGCACATTACTTCATACCTAAGATTCCTCGTCCGAATGGACCACGGTGAAAGGCCTATAATGCTTCACCGCATAGTCGGACAAGAAAAACTTAAGTTCATCCGGGGAGTCAAATATCATTTTCTCATGTATCTCGGGCTCACCGGTAAAAATTATTCCTTCGTGAACAACCTAGTAGAATCACAAATGGCTCTATCGATCCTACTCAAGTCTCTGTCATTGCGAACGAAGGGATTCCAAATTGGTACCGAGCTTGGGTGTTGTGTTCGGCACTCTCACCAATTCTAGTGTTGTCCGGGAACCTAGGTACATGTTCTTCACTTTCACCATTTCTAGTGTTCACTGGCGGCCTACTTATGTGCACTTCCCTTTCAAAGGTTCTATGGTTCACCGAGGGTCTTGCAACATAATCATGTTGAACACCATCCAAGTTAACCTCACTTAAACCAAGGAGTGCTTCAGCCGCATGTGCATTGGCATCATTTTGCTTTTCCGCATGCTCCTCATCAGACTCATCTTCAGAATCACCTTCTTCAGAGTTGTCAGATATATCATCATCGTCCATGGTTTCTTCCTCCCGCTCAAAACAATCATTAGGAAAATCATCATTCACCATCCCAACATCCCACTAGGTTCCCTACAACCAAAGTCCTCCTCTAAAATTGTAGACTCTTGTGTACCTTTTAGAACCTCAAACGGCACTTCCTCATTCATGTAAACATTACCACTAGGCCCACGAGTAATATCTACCACAACCTCCAGACATGACACATTAGCTTGACCAACTACCTTCTTATACCGATTCCAATTTTCTTCACTTGACAAGCTCATCAACACATAATGAGCTCTAGCCTTCCCACAATCAAAACGACCTCTAAATGACAACTCATGCATTCCAACTCAATAGTTGACCATTGCACAATCAACTACATCCTTAAAGCTTGGCGGACCATCAAATGTTTCTACCAACTCTGTCATATTCTCAAACTCTCCATTTTCTTTAACTACGCCCCCATGAAACATGCGAACTAAACAGTCCATCTACAAAATTTATAACTTGTTTAATAACTATATAGTACTACAATAGATATTTATTATAAATATACATGAAAAATTAGAATTGTGTTCAACAAAAATTATATCCATCTCGATTAGTTATATATATAAATGCATATTCTGTTATTCAACAAAATTTTTAGGTGTTACCCCTAATAAATGTGCATCCATATAATAGCTACACCCATTATCAACTACCCTAAACATTTGACATCAATAATATCATTAAATCGATTCATGCAACAAGTTCTACACGTCAATAACACGGGCAGAGAAACTACTGCGTATGAACTAATCATCATTTCCATTAAAACTAATTGCATTTCGTCTAAATTTCAAATTTCTATACCTAACCCTAGGTCACAAACATCTACTCCGATCTACACAATGCAACGGTAACAGAGGGAGAGAAGTAGGTCAATACCTTCACAAGGACGCGGGGAACAAATTCCCCCACTTTTCCCACCCCAAATCCACCGATTTGGAGCCGGAATGGGGGGGCCGGCGGCCGGCGGCAGCACTGTGGGCGTGGCGCGGCTCGGGCTGGAGAAGAAAGGGGAGAGGAGGAGGAGGAAGAAGGGGGGCCGCGCGGGCCCCTATTGACCCGCGCCGCCGCGCCGGGCGGGGGTGGCGGGGTGGCGTGGCGGCCTCGCCGCGCCGGTGCATGTGGCGCGGCAAGGCCGGGCCCACGCCCGGCGCGCGCGCGCGGGCCGGCCGGCGTGGCGGGCGCGCGCGCGCGCCGCATGTGGCGCGGCGGCGGCCGGGTTGCCGCGCCACGCTGCCAGGCGCGGCCAAAGGGGTTACCGGGTGCAAATAAAGTTCCCCAGGGGTTATTTATAAAAATAATTTTTAAAAATGGTTAATATTAAAAAATTATCTTATTTTTTCTAAGGGTAAGGGAGAGAGGGGTAAGAGAGAGGGGGGAGGTCAAATAGCTCAAATAGCCCCCGGATCCAAACAACTCAAGGGCTATTTTATTAGAGAGCTATTTTCTTAGGCTAAACTTTATCCCTCAAAATAGCTCTAGGCTATTTCTCCAAACACGCCCATTATCAGGTTCTCCAAAGCAAGAAAAAATAATTTTCAATGTTTGGTTGTGATGAAGAATGCCATCTTATATGATCATATGCATAAATGCACAATTAATTTTGTGACAAATAGTGCTTCTGTAGAATGGTAGTTATGTTATGCATAACTCTAGAACTAGCAACCAATATTATGGAAAAAATGATGGTCGCGCCTTTTATAAGGAAAAAACTGCTGCTCAAGGAATATAAATACAAGATGATGGTGATCGGAGTTGCCGATCTTTCTTTAGGATTGAAATCGTGTGAGAGATGATAAAAAGTTAAAGCTATCTGTTGCCTGTGTGATTTGGAGCAATTCCTCACACGAATTTTTTCTTCCCCAGTTTCACCTTCTTCTCCAACTCCGGCGAGCTACTCCGGCGAGTTTAGGGTTCGGGTTAGGGTTCCGAGGTTAGGGTTCGGGGTTTCCGCGAGTGGGCTGCTGTCCCCGCCGGACCTAGAGGGAGGGCCGGCGGCGGCGGCCGGCCGGCGGAGGCCGGCGGTGGGTGGGGCGGCGAGGCCGGGCGGCGAGGGCGCCGCCGACCGGCGGAGGAGGCCGGCGGTTGGGGCCGGGGTTGGGCGGGGGGAGCACGGCGGCGGCGCCCGTGGTGGGAGGAGGCGGCGGTGGTGGTTGGAGGCGGGGGCGGGCGGCGCCGGCGGACCCTAGTCTCGCCGGCGCCGGCCGGGGGTGGCGGCGGGGCCGGGCGGCGGGGGGAGGCGGAGGGGGGGCTGCGGCGCAAGGAAGAAGACGGGTCGAGGTGGCGCCTGGCGCGTGAGAGAGGATAGGGAGGAGAGAGAAAGAAAGATAGATGGGAAAGGGGTAAATTTGAGGGAGCTTAGAAGTAAAAATAATAGATCCGGGGTGTAAAAAATTGCAAAAATTCGTGTGAGAGGCCCAGGATTGCGTGGGTGATCTGAGCTATAGACACTCTAAAAAAAAGATAAATTTTCTGTGGTGATACACAATCCCATATGTGTGGTATCAATATTCTCTCGACCATTGTGGTTGTAGCCAATCAAAATAAATTCTTAATTCTTGCTAACAAAGATCTTGCTGCCGCCGGTTGTAGTGATATGTGATTGTTGGTATACTGTTGTCCAGTCAGCATCTTCTTAATTATAGTTTTGGACAATGAGATAACATTAACAGCATATCACTGTGCGTGTGCGAATAGTCTCAATGCAATTACGAATATTTTTTATGTACCCCTTTTTAAGTGCACAAGTGGGACACGAATGCAGCAATGATGATGAGTGACATATAATTAAATACCAAACCCTCATGCACAATACTGCTGGCTAATTCTTATGATCCATGCTTATACGTGGAAACCATGTATACAGCTAGTGTAATGATTCCAAACGATTTGGATGCATGGATATGCAAGAAACCATGCATATATCATTGGAAAGACCTGTCCTAACGACCAAATATTGCGTTAGATCTTGTGTCTACCATCGGATTCCGATCTTCACTTCTCATTGTATTTTTCAATAATACATGAGCTTATATTACGTATAACAAATAATGTATGATGGTGAACTCAAAAGTTACCTGTACTTTATTTGTACCATAGCTTGTACTAAAAGTAAGCATTAAAATTTCAAATCAAGAAGCTTGGTTCAATACTGGCCACGTATGCTCATGACTCATGAGGCATCCTTAGCTTCATCATCTTAAGATTTGTTGGCGTAAAAGAAGCTTTGTCGTCTCAAGAGATTAGTACAGCTAGCTAACCAGGTAAAGACAATACTTAACTACTCCATAAGCAATCATATGCACAGCTTAATCAATTTGGCAGTCCCCGTGGCTTAGCAGTATACTCAGATATCAGTAGTCATCTTACATCTCCTCTCGATCTTATTTCTTCTTCACCTATATGTATCATGCTATTAGCCTGACACTCTGACCTAATACTCCCTCTGTTCTCATTTATAAGGCACGCACCTAAAATGAGATTCAAATTTTATCATCTTTGACCAATAAATTACCCATCAATTTTTCGTTTTGTCATGTAAATTGGACATGGTTAGTTTTGTAATCAAATGTACTTTCCAATGAGTATAAATTCATAATCATAACTAATATAATATAAAAGAAATGAATAGTCAAAGTATAATTTAGAAGTTCGTACCATGTTAGCTCACGCCTTATAAACAAGAACGGAGGGAGTAAAAGCAAGTCAGCACTGTTAGAGTGTACCACTCTAACAAGCACTATTATTACCTGCCTCGTGCAAAGATCCAAATTAAAGGAGAAAGAAATGGTCTACTAGATCGCTAGTAGTTAGCCTATCGCTAGTTGTGTTTGCTCAAAAAAAGATCCAGTTTGGCAGTAGTTGGTTAAATTAAGTATAAAATTAGAAGTTAATATGATTGAAAACTACACACAGCGTAGCTTAATCAAGGATATAATCTTGAGATTCCTGCACATTGCATGCATTTATGCTTTATATTGTTGTACCAGATTGCTATAGTAGTAGTACTTCGTTGTAGCCTGTTGCTCCTGTGCAATGTGAGGTCCAGCCATGCGCATCCTGATCTGATCTCTTTTAGCCTACTTTAATTTTTTATGGATTCCAAGGAACACTTTGCTGTTGTGCAGATACACCCTATAGTTTACTAAATGATTTCTTTCAAGTTTGATTACTACATGTGTATTGGACGAACAGAACTACTCGATCTTGATGGCTATCTGTACCTCGATCGTCTGGATTCCTCCTAGTTGCTGCTGGTTGTATATATACATATGCTAGGCCTCTTCAATTCTTTTGTTTATTATTATCGAAAAAAAGGGTTCGTGCTTTGATGGATGGAAGACCTCACGTTGCCCCGCGTCTTTCTGCCAAACTCCTATACGTGGAAGAGAGAACTGAAAGCCCTTGAGAAAGATAGATCATGCAAAAGGATCATTCTGGATATGGTATTTTACACGGCACACAAAGTGTTCGGCATGTGTTCGATAGGTGTGAGTCCAGTGAGTGGTAGCCTTATTAGGAATTCATTTCACCTAGCTGATGTATAGATTATAGTTAAGACACTCAATTTTCATAGAAATGGCATTACACTGATCGGTACAACTCCTGTTTTCTTTTCAGATGCCATAAAACATGGCGTCAACATTTTACTTTCTCCTTTTTAGAATCTAGTATTATATTTTATACTATACTCCTATACTTTTCCTGTTTGGTAAGTATTGGAGGGAAACAAATTACACTTTTGTAACTTTACATACCAAATAAATACAATGAGAAACGAGGAGCCTAATTCATAGTCCAAAATAGTGACCCGTACTGAAACAAATACTCTTGGTTCCAGTACTCCTCTAAAACTTGTCAAACTTAAATTCCCACATTTAGTTCCCTAAATTTTGGTCTGTTGCACCCACTTGCTGCCTCAAACTTGTTTTTTCTTTCAGATGCTAGCATTGTTGTCAACAGAAAGCAACAAGCTTGGAAGTTGGAAGATGACTTCATCAGGTATATACATATGAAAAAAAACTAAAATTAAATGACCAGTGGGACACCAATAGGTAGCTAGCGATCGATGCTGACATGCACCATCTTGTTCTAGGACAAGGGTATCACAAACAATACTGTATAATGGCACCAATATGGGATAAGGCAATTCAATGTCAGGATCACACTCTTGTAATTAGAACTTGGGAAAATGACACAATTGAAATCTCTACAATGCATTAGTGGTGATTGTTAGCAAATAATGCGAAAACAAGATCGAACACGAGACATGATTTTTACGTGGAAAACCCTTGCGGGAAAACCACGGCCGCCAACCGGCAATCTTCACTATGATGAGAGAGTTACAACGCAGGGAATACAATGATCCCTCTCGCTCTTCCCGTGCGGCTTACAAGATGTATATATATGGTGGACTAAACCGATCGCAACAAATATGGAAACAAATCCGCTAAACACATAACCCGAACCGTGGGCCCTCCAGGCGTCCCCACAAGACTCACGTTAAGAATTCGGATCATATCCAACAAACTCCACCTTGAGACGAATTCCATCTTGCAGCGAATGAAGTATCATCAATGAACTCACTTCAATAATAAATAATCACCGATGCCAAAAGTCACCAGAACTTAAACTTTAATGCCAACCAAGCTTGAGCATAGCTCAAACTTAGCTGTAGGAATAGGCCTAGTCATCATATCAGCGGGATTGTCACGAGTATGAATCTTGCGTACTTTAATAACACCACCTCGAGCAATAACATCTCGAATAAAATGATACCTGATGTCAATGTGCTTTGTTCTCTCATGAAACATCTGATCTTTAGTAAGGCAAATAGCACTTTGACTATCACAATGTATAGTAGCGCAAGAAGAAATCCCACAAAGTTTAGAGTATAAGCCTCTCAACCAAATAGCTTCTTTAGCAACTTTTCGAAAACGAGCCATATATTCAGCCTCGGTAGTGGACAAAGCAACGGTAGCTCCGTAAACGTGCTTTCCAACTCACAACACAACCACCAATGGTGAAAACATAACCCGTGAGAGACCTCCTAGTATCCAAATCACCAAAGCATAATCGTAATCAACATAACCACCAAGTCCATGTGTAGATTTCCCAAACCGCAAACAAGCATTAGAAGTACCACGCAGATATCTGAAAATCCACTGAACTGCATTCCAATGTTCTTTGCCAGGATTAGCCATGTATCTACTGACAACACTCATTGCATGAGCTAAATCAGCACAAGAACAGACCATGGCATACATAAGTGAACCAACAGCACTTGAATATAGAACTCTAGACATGTACTTAATATCTTCATCTGAAGCTGGACATAAATCTAAGGACAATTTAAAATGTGGAGCTAATGGATTACTCACTTGGTTTTGCATCTTGCATATTAAAATGATGAAGAACCTTCTCAATATAACCTCTCGACGAGGTATAACATACCGATTTTCTATCTCCGATAATTTCCACACCAAGAATTTTCTTGGCCGCACCAAGATCCTTCATATCAAATTCTAAATTCAATTGTGCTTTCAGCTTAGCTATTTCTGATTTATCTTTTGCAGCAATCAGCATATCATCAACATAAAGAAGCAAATAAATAGTTGAACAATTAACTGTCTTCAAATAGACACAGCTATCATAATCAGACCGCTTAAAACCATTAGAGATCATAAAGGAGTCAAATCTCCTATACCATTGCCTGGGAGATTGTTTCAAGCCATAAAGAGATTTCTTCAATCCACGGACAAAGTTTCTTTTCCAGGAACAACAAAACCTTCAGGTTGGTCCATATAAATGACTTCTTCTAACTCCCCATGCAAGAACACAGTTTTGGCATCTAATTGCTCCAACTCATAATCATGCATAGCAACAATACTCAACAAAGTACGAATGGAACTATGTTTAACAACTGGGGAAAAGACATCATTAAAATAAATACCTGGAATCTGGCTATAGCCTTTAGCAACCATCCTTGCTTTATACCTTTCTTCCTTTCTCTTGAAAATCCATTTGCAACGAACGGTCTTTTTACCCTTGGGCAATTGCACTAAATCCCAAGTGTCACTCTTTTCAAGAGACTCCATCTCATCATGCATAGCAGTCATCCAATTGTTTCCATCGGCGAAATAATAGCCTCGGAATAATTAGAAGGTTCAGCACCTTCAATCTCTTCTCGCAACAATTAAAGCATAAGCAGCATTGCATTCTTTAATCAACCTTTTTCTAGGCTTAGGTCCCCTTCTGGGCCTATCATTAGCAATTGAATGTTGTGGAGGCTGCACAACTGGAGAAGAATGCTCAACAATAGATGGATCATCAACAATTGGAGAATCATCAACATTAGGTGCATCTTGGATAGCAACATTATCATTATCTGGTGTACTATCAACATCAATAAAATGCTCCACCTGCACACTTGAAGTTTGCCGAACAAGAGCACTACTAGAAGGGTTGTCGGGCAACATAGCGATTCATTAAAAATAACATTGCTGCTAATCACAACCTTTTGAGTTTGTGGATTCCACAATTTATAGCCTTTAACACCGCATTGATAACCAAGAAAGATGCACTTAACGGCTCTAGGCTCTAATTTACCATTATCAACGTGAGCATAAGCAAGATACAACCAAAAAACTCTCAATTGCGAATAATCGGTGGAGAACCGGACCATACCTCAATTGGAGTTTTCTTATCAATAGCAATACCGGGTGAACGATTAATCAAATAGCAAGCGATGGAAGCGACTTCACCCAAAAACGCATATTCAAATCGAATTAGACAACATGCAACGGGCCTTAGAGATGATAGTCCCGTTCATACGCTCGCCTACACCATTCTGTTGGGGTGTATAAGGAACAGTGTAGTGCCTAACAATGCCTTCAGATTTGCAAAATGACTTAAATTCGTGAGAACAGAATTCCATCCCATTATCAGTACGAAGCTTTTTAACCTTCTTTTCAATTTGATTTTCAACCATAGTCTTCCACTCTTTAAATGCTGAAAATACTTCTGATTTATCTTTCAAGAAATATGGCCATACCTTTCTTGAATAACCATCAATTATGGTCAACATATAACGAGCACCACCAAGAGAAGGCTTGCGAGATGGTCCCCATAAATCGAATGCACATAATCAAGAATACCTTTACTTGAATGAGTAGCGGTATGAAACTTCACCCTCTTGTATTTACCAAACACACAATGCTCACGAAATCCAACTTGCCGATGCTATGCCCATCGAGAAGTCCTCTCTTATTCAAAGACCGCCAAGCCAAGCTCACTCATATGCCTAAGACGCATATGCCAAAGGTTAGTAGCATCGAAGTAGATAATGAATTAGAAATTGCAGCAAAGCATCACCCGTAATTGTAGTACCTCGAAGACGATACAAATTGGCAGATTTTAAATCACCCCTCATAATAATAAGAGAACCTTTTGACACTTTCAAAACTCCATCTCCACCGGAGTACTTGTACCCTTCGCCATCAAGAGTACTCAAAGAGATAAGATTCTTACTCATATCCGGAATATGCCTCACATCTCGTCAAAGTTCGATAATACCATCATGCATCTTAATGAAAATGGATTTTTTACCCCCTGAACATTCTAAAACAGGACAAATCACCCCCTAAAGCAGTTTTGAAAAATCATAGTAAATCACAAAAAATCGTAAAATGAAAAATCCAATTGTGTTGGATTCTAAATGAGTACATTTACACAATGAACATATAATATGGTATATTTAGTATATTTTTTACAGTTATGAAGAAAAGCATAGATCTAAAGTTATAATAAAAAAATATATACTGAAGTATTTCATATTCTATGTTCAGTGCGTAGAACTACTAATTTGAAGTCTACCACTTTGATTTTTCATTTTATGATTTTTTTGTGATTTATTATGTTTTTTCAAAACTGCTTCAGGGGGTGATTTGTCCCGTTTTAGAAAGTTCAAGGTAAAAATCCATTTTCATAGGTTGGGGGGCGATGTTTTCCAACCCCCATAGGTTGGGGTGAAATAGACTTTTTCCTATATTTCTGTGGTAAACTGGTGATTCACCTAGAATAGTCAGCTGATCGAACTTGGTATGTCGGCTCACTATATGGCTATGATCTTCCTGCAGCAAAATTACATTGATTAGCCGAAATATTGTTTGGTGCATGAATCAAAAAGGTCCATCACAATAATTGAACATAGTTTGAGTTCGAGCTTTGTTGAGACTTGATATCTGCTCACAACATTGTCAAGTCAATGTCGCCAAGTTTGACTAGTGTGGTACAGACAGTTCGTTGGATGGTGGGGCTCAACGAGCACTGCATCAACAGTTCAGGCTATTGTGTTTTACACAAAAAGATTCGATAATGTAAGTTTTTTTGAAAACTCACACTTCCTCCGCCCTATGAAAAGTATAATCCTAACATTTGAAAAAAATCCCACAAAGGTGTGCGATTTTAGAAAATATCTCTTACTACCTACCTAATTAAGTGATCAGATCTGATTTGCAAGTCAAAACTTACTGCATGTGGCCAACAAATGAAAGTATTAGAGTTTTTTCATGCCACGGCTGATCTATCCTAAAATAACTAGAATTGCACTCTTCACGAGCCGGATGGAGTACAGGTAAAAGTATTCACGTACTTATCACTAGTGCAAATTGTGACATCAGGGTTATTTAAATTCTACCGAGTGGAATTGTAACCGGACCTCTCCACCATTCCAATAAGAGTGGATTCTTCGTCAAGGGATACGGGGAGGCTACGCTAGCGTAAAACAAAATTTGTCTACCCCATAAATCGAGATTACCACTAGACGTGCAGTTGCAGCGGAACCGTCTGTGTAGATTAACGTGTCGAGGTACTGTTCACCCGTGGCTGCTGTAGCTCACGGGTACTGTAGCGTCGACACACTGAATATAGAGGCCACTAATGGGCCTTTCAACATTTGTGACCCATTACGACACTATTACTCTAATGGATCAAATCCATCAAGCCTATTAGTGGATCCAATCCAATTGACTCTATGGCATATATATATTCAATACTTCCCACATCAGTCATGGCTTCTCTGCCCTTCAAATAAAAAACTTGTGTCATTTGGTCCCAACAAGATTAACTTAACTATATACAGGACTAAGAATTTGTGCATTAGGACTCTAATTGGATATAGCTGGTGTCAGAATCCATGTCTCTTTGTTAGCTACCATAGTCCACTACTATTCCGCTAGTAGTATCCTGCCTAAACTAAACCAACTGCAAGGCGTACAGCTGGTTTTCGCTTAACGAGATGACTAGTCACACTCACACATGTACATTGCACAGGGACGGATCTAACACCATGGAGATGCATGAGAGGCTGGAGGTAGAAGATGAGTATGAGTAGTAATATAATCCTTAGATTCATCTTCTGTGTCAACCTCAAGTTTTTCTCTAATGATAATCGAATGCGTTAATTTCCAAGTCGACATCAGTCCAAATACTTTTTGAGAATGTGTTGGGGATGAACCAGTGTCCTCTAATAACTTCCCATACACCATACTCTACTGTCAACTACAAGTCATCAAAATATCTTTTTATTCCATTTGGTCATGCATCAAAGCCCATCCAGTCCTCTCCTTATTGTTAGTTAAAGTACACACACGCAAACACCTGAAGTGACATGCATATATGTGTTGTTTTACAGGGATGCATATTATATGCAGTGCCACTAGTGATGGATTAGCTGACTCATCGGATCCAAATCATGGCCATTAATCAATGGAGTAGCCCATCGAACACTCCTGGAATCTACTTGAAGCAATAGCTTAATCAGACGAAGCTCATAACAAACTCCTCATAAACTAAAGATTCATATATGTTATATGTGCACTGGTAGTTCACAAAGGCTGCTCAGCTGGGAAAGCTTGGGGCCAATCAGGATAAGCGAGACATCAACTTCAGATGGCACTGTCGAGCTGAACAAGGCACGAAATTTCAGCACCAAATCCCGCAATAACCACACTTGAGTATGAGTAGTAGCAGTACCTGTTAAAGCCATGTTATCCTGTCTCCCTAATGTCAAGGATAAATACACCATTGCCTTCTTTATATCCTTCATTATGTTGTATGATTAACTTCACAATGATAACAATGGTAGAACGAAGCTGGCTTATTTCTACATGGAAACTTGTTTCTAGTGATCTTTACATACTAAAGGTAAATGACACACACGTGGATGTTCAAGAGTGATATAGCTCAAGGTGCACTACCTTCAAATCACAGATCAGGGTGGCATTATCCTGTTAAGATACTTCACTATTTGGTAGGATTGTTGGTGGAGAGGTTGTTTAACCTCATCTTGCGTTTGTGTTCACTTTCAAGCACCGAACCTCAACTGACAAAAACAGTAATCAGGTTTGTACTACACAAAGAAGAAAAAAAACAGTGTGCATAAATATAAGAATATATGGACTTTAATAAAATTGACACATCTTTCAAATTTGTATGCACAGCTCTAAGCCTAGCATAGCTCATAGGCTTGCATAAAAGAATAAATCATAGGCCATTAATAAAATGGAGTTATTTGGGGAAGTTTGTGATCTGCCAAGACTTTTTAGATTCATCAAGTCTCAATCTGTCTCTATCTTTTAACATTGCTGACATTTATTTTTATACATAGATCTTTTGTTAGGTTAACTTCCAAGTAAAGGTTCACACCTTTGCTCTTCAAAAATAAATAAATAAAGATAAAACAAAAGGTGCCTAAAGTTGCGCCATGTGTCCACCTTGTTTATGTCACTGATTTGTCCTTGTCCTCTTAATTCTTGAAACGTGTCCAGTTCAAGACATACGACTTTGTGCACGCCCCAACATTCCCGTTTCACATCACTAGCACAAACCCTAATTAAGCATACAGGAATACATATAAATGTACGGTTATCTCAAAAGGAGCCAAAAGGGAATCATCCATTCCATTGGATGACAGGGGTATCTCCCTACTTGGGTATCTTGAGGGTTTTAAAGGCTATGAAAGGGAGCTTGGATTTGGAATAATATTGGGTCCTGGCCTAGAAGTAAAAGGGGGTTAGCAAATGAGATGTAGGTGGCAAAGAATTTCGTTTTATAACAAAGTAGATTTGAGGAAAAGGTGGGTACCAGATTTTCGTCTATTTTTTCTTACCGTTTGACGGCGGTTTATAGCGAGATATTAGAGAACTATTACTACATAAGAGTGGTTTTTATTTCTACCTTTTACTTTTATAGATTTGATGAAAAGGTGGATGCTTAATCTTTGTTTTCTATCAACATTTGGCAGTGAGGGTTGTGTAGGATATTATATACTTCTTTCTTTGGGCTAGTATAGTCGCTGCAAAGTTCCAGTAGAAGACAACAGTTCACATGGCGGGCTCAAATATTTAGAATTTGACACTGAACCGGAGAAGACAAAAATTGCTGAAGTGTCATTATGTCCTGTTCAAGCATAGATCAAGACCTGCATGCCTCATCTGAAAAATGAACTTGGGAGAAGTCTCGAGCTAGTCCTATTGTTATTTGGCAATGATCAAGCATAGATCAAGACCTGCATGCCTCATCTGAAAAATGAACTTGGGAAAAGTCTCGACCTAGTCCTATTGTTATTTGGCAATGTTCTGTGACCGAACATTTTATTTTAATTTACAGAATCCTTCAAGCAACACTTCAAAGAGCGAGTCCGGGGGGAAATCTTGTGGATTCGAATTCAACAATTTAATAAGATTGAGAAGGATTGCAAGTGTGATGATTTCCATGAAAAACACGATGATGCATGAACCTGTCCAACCAATAAGGTTCTGGTTCGATGTACCTTTGCTATGCCCAGGCTTGGAAAAAGCAGATCAGTATATCACCTGCAGAGAGAATTGTACCAAGACCAGACGACAGTACTTGCACTGATGTCATATAAGCAAAACATGCCAACCCAAGCCACATGCAACGGCTAGGGTTTTGTCCTCTACAACAATGGCATGATTTTGTCCTTTGCTCACACAAGAAAACGGGCTTTGTCGTGCGATCTTGGCGGGCTGCAATTTATACCAACCCGACAAGTTGTTGGGTTCATGCTCAACAAAGCCTTGCCCGTATCTTGCACCTTACCAGCCCACAGAAGATATAACCATGTGATGTTCAGTGTGACAATATCCAGGATGCATTTCCTCAAAGAAAGCTAACAAGGTGCACAGTATAATTATAGCTAATTCCGAACCAAACAGTGCTCACAAGTACAACTCTTGCACAGCTAAGAGAGGTCGAAGAGGGGTTAATTAAACTTGTGTCTCGCACGGCTAGTATACAAAATTGAGAGAAAATTATTCAAAAGCGATTCGGCTTTCACGGATTACAGCGTCACTTGAGGCCATCGCCGAGGCCTGCGGGCATCCCTAAGCTCTGTGCCAAGTCAGCCATCCTTTCTTTCATGGCCTGCAGGAGTTAATTCAGCGCCATTTTAGCATAAATATATAGACTTTACATTCTCTATATACTAGCAGCTGGGTACTCCTTTTCATCTTATGTAATATAAAGCATCATCAAGATGCGAACCTGGACACTCCTTGAATGTGCGTCCTTGTAGGCATCATTTACCAGCTCAGAAAGTTTCTGAAAGGAAACATAAAAATTATTGGAAGAAAATCACAACTAAATGGGACTAACCTCATCCCTAAATATGATATAGGAAAAGGCTTGACAACAAAATAAGATATTAAAGGTGGGACTCAAAGGCAATAATCCAACTGTCTAGAATGTACACCAAAACCTACTGGTCCACAATACGATATGCACGTAACTGAGTGTGACATAAGCTGCATCTTTCTAATATAAAAGCGCACCTGTATCCTGCAAGTGGTGGAGTGCATGCTTTCTCTTTTACCCAGGTTAATAATAAATTTAACTAGGTAGATAGACGTGCTACGCAGTGTCGTCCATATTTATCTTGTTCATGAATTATGGCAAAGAGATACTGAATTTAAATCTCTTTTGGTAGTGTATGAAATAAAAATATAAAATAGATAAATATGAGCTAGACTAGTCCCATGTATGACACATTTAAACTGACGATAATGCAGCTCTTAAAAAAATGACGACAATGCAAGTACACAAAAAAAAATATATCAACATCCATATATTTTTTGCACAAACACACAAAAATGGTTCTTGTGCCACGAAATGGTAGAAATGCACATAAAATGATGATGCATATACATTTGTACACACAGAATGATATGTATAGTACTTTTGTACACACAGAATTTGGTATGGCTAAAAGAATATTTAATATCACAAGTACATAATATACTTTCATGAAAAAAAATCAAATTCAAAGGTATGCATAACTGATGTTACAGGTGCATATATACGGACAAAAGTTGAATTGTGTGCTGCATCGTACGAGGAAAATATGTATGAGTGAGGTAAAAATAAAAGCCGCATACTCTATTACCGAACACCAACCAGATGGCCCCCAGCCAGTGCTCGGCATAGCTTTTTTTAATCCCCTCCTTTTAGCAAGAGGAGCACTCAGTCACTGTCAATCTTCCCCAGAGTTCCAGACAACTCCGTTCAAGCGGCACCCTTGCTAGGATTTATGGTGCAGGTCCCACCCTCAGTGAGGAGCTGCAGTACCAAACAGTTTTACCGAGGAAACCATGGGACCCACAAACAGTACCCAAACGCCCCTGAAATCACGCCGATTCCAGGCACTGTAGTATATCTAATAGATTCCTTAACATAAACTATCAATGCTTCTTATGCAGACAAGTTGTATGTATCATTAATATAAAATGTTACCCTACATTCTGACTATTTTTATGATGTGCAGTGTTCATAGGTCAAATTGGTTAAGCACACAGGCAGTAGCCACAAGCACACAAGAAATTGATTTCTCTGGTGCACGAATGCGCACAAACATAATTTATTCAGCCAATTGATATACAGATATTGAAAAATTGGTTGTTCTTATCTGATATTATATCACTAGTTTCTAAACACCTATTTTCCTCAGCATGCAAACAATCATATGGAAAAAAATCACTACATCAGTCATGCAAACAATCAAGACAACAGGAACTTATGCAAAACCTTCTAATAGATAACCAAACTAGCAAAGGCATGATACATACTTCAGCACCAAACTCCATTGCAGCTTCTGTGATTTCAACTCTAATAGGTTGTTGGTTTCCAGAAAGAGTAACCTGTTGAGTGAATTACAATAAGCTATGAATATAGATAAGCATGGGAAGTAGAGAAACACAAAAGAACATAAATTGCTAATAGTTAATATTCTGTAATCCTGATACATACGTAAGAATGGCACATAAAACTCCAAAAGTAAAATTTAAGGGTACATCATAGAGCTTAAAAAAGTACTCCCTCCATTCTTTTATACGAGGTATCTTAGCATCCTAAGTCATTTTCGATTGACATGGCACCTTAACATGCAATGATCTGTACATCTCTTTTCACCCTTGGCCATTGGCAGGCCAGGCGAGAGAGTGGATTGGAAGTGGAAAAGACTGTTAAGTAGTGGTAATAATAATAATAATTGTGGATCGCCCACTCAGCCAGAATGAGCTTATTATATATGATTCTGTGCATGCATGCCACACATTCACCAAAGCAATCCAGTATTCTTTTTAAATGCTATTTTCTCAAAGCTAATGCTCCTTAGTCTACATGTAAGGGTAAAATATCTTGTATTTTGAAAGGGAGGGAGCACAAACTTATTAAGATGCCCCTTTCAAAGTGATCACATATATTCAATCCACCTTACAAAAAACCCATGATACACCAACTATTTCCTCGAAGCCTACATCTCTGACGGTGTTTGTAACTTTGAATGTCAAAGCAATACATAAGAGTAACCTAAAATTCATGCTCCTCCTTTTCAAAATATAAAGAAGAATTTGACCTAGCATGATATCCAATGCCATACTTTGACCGTTATTTTCTTTTATGCTTCATTGCCCATGACAATAAAATTGACATCATACAGAAGTACTTTCAAATAGGAATCCAATGGTGCCAGATTTATATCCTATAATCTAGAAATATATAGGTTCATTGTTGTTGGTCAAAGATTAACAAATATTAATCTTGATACACATGTGTCCTTACATAAAGACAAGGATAGTATAACATAATGAGAAAGAATGTTCTGCAACTATAGTGTTATATAGGTCCAGAGCTAATAAATATAAGGTGATTTTGTGTGGTTCATATAACAAACGAAAACCTTATATGTGGTGGCTCTGATACATCGAACATGGGTAGTTTTGAATAAGACAGAAAATGATGGGCTGCTAACGATGCTAAATTTTTACAGGCCCAACCAATAGAGTATATTAATAATGTGATAATTGAATTGTTTGACAGGGATACACAAATCTAAATATAAATAATTGCATTAACTACTCCCAAGCATACCTTGATTAATTCACCTTCACAATAGCCATCAATCTCAGTCCTAAAACAGGAGAAAAATGAAGTCATGGAGCTAGGCTATTTTGCATCTGAAGATAACTCGATGGTATAAATGCATACGCTGCAAGCTCCTTCTGCACCCGGACAGCCTCAACTTGTACAACCATTTGGGCCTTCTTAACAGTTTCGTAGAGATTTTGCATGTTTCCAAAAATTCCTGCCTAAAGTTAATTGCAATATTAGAGTGCTTCAAGATTGTGATAAGCAAAATGCTAACTATGAAATGAGTGGATATATATAAAAATGAAATGGCCCGAATGAATTCGGCAACCTTCAAAGTTGGTAACAGTAATACAAAGAGAATATGTATGGGCAGAGTCAGTTTTCACGTGAACAATGTTACTCGATTATCCAAACAAAGAAAAAGCTTAAGTTTTGGGCCACATAATTGGCTGCAAAAGGAGTAGGACTACCCATGAAAGCTCATCTACCTAATATTATTTGCATGTTTTCTCTATTTGCCTCATCAATACATGCCTAAAGAGTTATCCACAAACAAAAATCACATCAGAAGAGTTTTTAGGTTTTAGCTATCAGAAGTGGAGCCTCAACAATACTGGAAACGAAACAAGATAATCATAAGCTTTCTTACTTTTGATGGTGCCTCGTCGCCGTTGTCATCTTTATCTTTCTTCCCTCCAAATAAACTGTACACCCGGAAAGGCCTATAACTAGCTCTCTTCCTTGTGGAGCATGGCGAACAGAAACCACCTTCTATGTTTATTCTATTACCTGAACACATCAACAGCAGGCACAAAGTGTTCAGATGTTTCCCAATCCATTAAAATGATCAACAAGTATGCACTGGTGAGTGGTGACTTAATGCAGTCTGCTACTGTGCACAAGTGGAAGTTTATTTATAAGGATACGACTACTCGAGAGGGCTCTAGGTATAGCAATCCACCGAGTGGTCCCTACCCCGTGGCACCCCGCCCCCAGCAACCTTGTCCACTCGAATGCTCAGCTAACCCCATCATGAAAAAAATATCGCTCGACTGCTCCGCCCCAACGCGCCGTAGATCCGCCTGAGCCTCCCCCGCCTCCGGCACCCTCCACCTTGCCGGCATCACGACGAGGACGCACCCCACTTCTCTCCCTCCCGTCCCCTTCCTTCTCCTGCTTCTTCTCCATCCAAATCAGTGAAGCCCCGACGGCGACGTCTTCGGTAAGATTTCTCACTGTCATCTTCCTCCTCTCCGGCGTGTGCCCCCAGCCCCCCACCACTGCCGGCCTCCACCTCCGCCCACGGCCGGCGGCGACCCGCCGCTGTGCCGTCCGCCCACCTCCCACAGCGACCCCCTTCCTTGCCATTCCTAACCCCTCCCACTGCTTGACCCGCCACCATTCACGAGCTCCCCGCCACTGGATCTGCCGCCACCAACCTCCTCGTCGCTCGTCACTCGCCTCGCCACCAACCCTTCCCAACCGCCATCCACCACCACCCGTGGCCACTGCCCGCACACCTACCCCACCACCGGTCTGGCTGCCTCCCCGGCTATCCCTCTAGGTCTGATGGTAACGCTGCCCGCCATTCTGCCCACACACCCACCCCACCACCGGTTGGTGGTCATGGAAACTCCCGAACCCCAAACCCTAACCCTAACCCGAACCCTAAGGCCACCACCCTCCGCCCCGCCATCGACTGCTCCGCCCACCAACCGCCGGAGATGAAGAACATTGCCAGAAGTGAGGAAAGTTACTTCTTCAGTTGATTTGTTACATTTCACGTTTTCCCTTCTCTGGCATTCCTTATATCTTCTTTCCTCGGATTATCAAATCGAGAGGGCTTAGCTTTTGTGTATTTATATAGGGTTTAGTTCAACAAAGGGATAAGAATTCGCAACTTCGTGTGATGGTAAATCTAAAACCCAGAGTAATTTTCTCGAAATAAAGACAAACAGAGACAAAAAAAAAGGAAATGGAGAAGCTCGTAGGCCCGGCCGCCAGCCAAGCCAGCCGCCGGTTACCATCAAGTCAGACGCTGCCCCCGACGCTGCAGCGCTTGACGCCGCGGCACGCGAAGTGAACCCATACCCCACCCGATGCCGCACCTCCACCTCAAACTGAGCTCTCGAACCAAATCAGGTCGGCACCGGACCGCATGGGTTGTAATGCGCTGAGCTACCGATGGGAAGAAACTAATTCCTGATTCCATACTAATACCCCCTAAAAAGAAACATATTTTTGTCCTCTAAATCTTATCCGGAGCTGAGTCAACCGAAATGGAGCGTAAAGATTGGAGCTTTGGGACTTACGAGTAGGGTTCGACGAGAGCGGCGCCGAGAAGGACGACCGGAAGGACACCGGCGCGAGAGCTGCGGACGGAACCATCGGGCCGACGGGGGCGCAAGGGAGGTGAGGCCACCGCCCGCCGGAGTCGAGAGGCAGGGGAGGGGAGAGAAGGGGAAACAGGCTTGATTTTAGGATAGAAGATATTGTTGAAGGCGAAAAAGGGGAGGAGAGAAGATTTGGGGAAAGGGACAAATTGAAAAATTGGACTTGATAGATATTTGTGTAGTGGTATTTCTTTTTTGTTTTTGTTTGGGACATCCGCTACAGTCTACAGTGTCATTAGTTTCGAGGGTGTCTTCTTCTCCGAAATTTCGAGGTTTTTCCCCCTAAACATAGTACAGGTGTAATTTATCGGATGCACTAATGCTGTTGAAAATTCAAGACATTTTGGATTTGAGTGCCGATTCTACACTATAACAGAACAACTTTTTTTTCGAGAAAAATAAAACAGAACAACTAAATTGAGTTGCGAGAACCATATTTTGCTTCTCTGTGTGGTAGGAATACATGGGCCGATAAGCTAGGTGATGCCTTAACGGATTAATTTGGGCCAATTTGATGCGTTTAGAAATGACGCCATCGTCAGTCCATGGGCCGCCGCTACTCTTGTCTGCCACCAGCCCAGCAATCCGACATCCTTTTTTTCTTTCCTCCTTTCTGAAAAAATATATGGTCCGAATTTTTTTTTCAAAGCTATACATCTAGCGGACCTGCCGCCGCCCCCACGGCGGTAGGAACGCGCACGGTACTGTAGCGACTACTACCGCTGTGGGTCACGACGGTAGGGGTCCAGTCTGTTTTCAAATATTTGTATTTTTTTGTTTGAACTCGGATGAAGGTAAACTTTATATGAAAATTGTAGCTTTCGACGAGATCTACAACTTTGTAGTTCAAAGTTTTTCCATTTGAAGTCATCTTCATAGTCACATAATCGATAAACTATTCAGATCTCAGTTTGCAATCTTCAGATTTGAATAGTGTATCGATTATTTGAGTATGAAGATGACTTCAAATGAAAAAACTTTGAACTACAAAATTGTAGATCTCGTCGAAAAATAAAATTTTCATGTAAAGTTTACCTCAATCCGAATTCATGCAAACAAGTTACAATTTTTTTTGAACATAAACTGAAAACTGAGATGTCAATATGAAAACTGAGATCTGGATAGTATATCGATTATTTGACTATGAAGATGACTTTAAATGGAAAAACTCTGAACTACAAAGTTGTAGATCTCGACGAAAGCTACAATTTTCATATAAAGTTTATCTCCATCTGAGTTAAACAAAAAAATCACATTTTTTTTAAAACAGACTGGACTCCTACTGTCGTGGCCCACGGCGGTAGCGGGCGCTACAGTACCGCGCGCATTCGTACCGCCGTGGGGCGCGGCGGTAGGTCCCTGCCACCATCCCAACGGCGCTAGATGTCTAGTTTTACAATTTTTTTGCGGACCATATATTTTTACAAAATTGAGGAAGGAAATGTTAAAAAAAAATCGTCATCCTTGCGAGTCCTCTCGCTGTTCGACACCTGACCGGCTGTGGCTGGTGCCTGTTGGTGCCCTGCCTGCCTCCCGCTCCCGTCGACACGTCGTCGTACGCCATCCTCTCTTCCTCGCTGAGCACGGCAGTGAAATCTCGGAAACTTTAGCATCCAAGGGACCTCGCCACGGCTGGCTCTCGCTCTCGCCGACGTCGCCGTGAATCGGCGCGCGCGTCGTCGTAGAGCACTGTACATTCAGAAGCTATAACAACGCCTAGGTCCCCGGCGCGCGACGGCCTACTATATACCTTGCTTCCACATGAAGTGGCGCGCTGTGATCTAGATAGTCTTCCATGCAAGCCGGTTCACAGTTCACACGTCTACTAGCTAAGCTTACCTTTGCAGCTGGAGTACGCGCGAAACAGTACGCGATGCCCGCTACACTTGAAGGCTGCGAGGCTACAAGAACGAGCCCGCGTGGCCGCGTCACGGCATCGGGTTCCGTGCACCCACTTCTCCCTCCTGAGAAGCAGAGCAGAGCAGAGTTAGCACAAGCAAGCGCGCTCCGATCCGGCGGCGCACACGCCATGGCGCCCCGCCGCGTCATCCTCCTGCTCCTGGCCGTCGTCGCCGCGGCGTGCGCCCTCCCCGCGTTCCCGTCGTCGTCCTCCTCCCACGCCGTCGTCCACGCCGCGCGTGTCCCGCAGTTCCGCGACCACGTCATCCCGGTCCCCGCCGCCGCCGAGACCTCCGGCGCCCAGGCACAGCCGCCCACCGTCGACGGCGGCGGCGGCGGCGTCGTCCTCAACTCCGCCATCCAGCGCACTGTCTACGACGACGACGTCGTCACCGCATCATCTTCCGCGCCACTGTACTACGACGTCGACACCGCCGACGACGCCCAGGCCGAGCCGCCCACCGTCGACGACGACGGAAGCGCCCTCAACCCCATCATCCAGCGCACTGTCTACTACGACGACGACGCTGTCACGGCAACATCTTCCGCGCCACCACCGTCCCGCTCCCGCCTCCAGTACGATGCCGTCGTTCCCGCCGACGCCCCGACCTCCGGCGCCGCCGACGACAGCGGCGAGCTCGACGGCGTGGACGGCCTGTTCTTGTTCTTCTGATTCTGCCTCGGCTTTCTCTTCGGCTCTCTCGTCAGCGCAGTCTTCCACCTTGACCTCGGCCTCATCCTCGTCGTCCAGCGGACACGGCGCCTCATCAGGCGACAGCACCTTCCTGAAGATCAAGAACCCCGAGGCCTCCCGCGCTCTGCTGGATGGCGGCAATAACTGAGAGGGGCCGGCCGCCGGCCCCGAGCACGTCGTACGACCGACGGCGCTGCGTTCTGCTGATTACAAGTGTCCACTACTAGTTGCTAAGCTCTTCGTCTTTTCGCTACCGCATGCACCCGCTTCTCGTTGGTTTGCTTGATGACTACTCGATCGCTCACACGCTTGGCATCCTACCTACCTGATGTTTCGTGGGTGGTGCAAATAAGATGACGACCTGCCTGATTTCTTCTTATGATCAGAGAGACGTCCTGAATTCCCAATAATGGCATTACTGATCATCATATCGTTAGTTCAGTCAGCTAGCTCTCGTTGTTCACTTCATTCTTCTGCAGCTCGATCTTGTCGTCCATGCTCAAAAAGCTGCGACCTTGCCCGTCACTACAGCAGGGATTACGTTGCACGGCGTTTTAGAATGCCTTCAAAGGTCCTAAAAACGCCTTCTAAACTTTTCCAAGGCAATTATAAAAACGCTAAGAACGTCGATGAAGGGAAAAGTGACTGTTGGCGTTTTCTAAAAACGCCTCAAAAGAGACATCCGGAGGCCTTTTTCAGAACGCCTTTAGATTAGTGAAGGCAATTAAAAAAACGCCTTAAACCAGATTGCCAATATTTCTGTCAATGCCGCTCAATAGCTTTATGGCACATTAAACACCATAACATTTACAGAAAAAAACCCTCAAACATCGTCTGGATATATCCTATATATCATCAGAAAGTACAATTTCAACAAATAAATGAGCAAGAAATATCACCACAAGTATATAGGCATTACTATACAACAGTACAGAGAATTGATTTGGAACCAACTGGCATGCTATTCTTGACCCTTCAACAATCCTCATTGAGTGAGTCTAGCAACAGACCATTGCAATAGTGAAGAGCTGGCTGGTGGCCTTTGGCTGTTCACTACTGCATTTATGCATTTGAAATACAGATTTTGTCAGCAATAAAGAAAATAAATTGATGTACAGAAAAAGATAATACATGTACAGATAAAAAACAAAGTTAATTAAGATACTCACATTTAAGTTCAAAATTTTCTCATACATCTGATAAAAAGCTGAAACCTGCACAATAGGGAATCAACATTCAGATAATAGTCCCCATACACTATTCAGCAGAATAGAACCACCACAACCATGCAGCATAGCACATTCAATTCCTTCAGTCACATACCTTCTGGAGTCTCTGCTGAAATAGTCTGCATTTCTTCAGACCTTCATCCTGAGTGCCTTCTCTTCATCAAGTAAGCAAATCATAAAAATGATAGTAGTCCACACTGCAACAAAAAACAGGTGAACTCAACGAATATTCATACTGAAGAAACTGCTTTAGACTGTAAGTCATCTTATCTTCTCATAATTGCAAAGAAATACATGTCTAATGCAGAAACAATACAACATAGTTGCTGCCTTATATTGCTGTTGCCTTACAACATCATGACTGCAAGTCATTTTACAATCAAGATTTACTTATGATTGAATAAGGCAAACGGAAGAACTGCCGTTTAGCAGCAGTTGTATCTCAAATAGCTTTCACATCTACCAAGCACATTTTAGCATATGCAGAAATAGGTGCATAGGGGCAATACAAAAATGCTAGTGCGTGTAGAGAAGTGCTGGGCAATCTTGTCCAGTACCATTCAGATAATCAAATTAGCTTACTGATCATTCCATAAAAGCAGATATATATTCAGAAAGAGATGAAATTAACAATCACTAAGTCAAACTGATTATTGTGGTTACTAACAATCACCTATTCTTTCACCTATCCTGTTTCAGAACAGATCCATCTGCAAATAAATAATACATTTAGTGAACACCTGCAATGCCTCACCCAGGCAATAACACAAACACTTTCTGCGCATAACACAAGTGGAGGTGGGGATTGAGGGTCTCATGCTGTGTTCTGCAGGAATCAATGTCAATTGTAGCTTCCTAAATCATTTTCATACTAAAATTTGACAAAGCTCATCAGGAATTTGACACACAATCACACCGTCACTTGCCCCAAATCCAATCACACGCTGAATCGAGAACGCACGAGCAGTGGATGGATTTATAGGGGATGCAGGGTGGCTAGAGTTGGACGGAAGGTCGGTACAAGTTGGGCAAGGAGAGAGGATGTGATTAGCCGGGTGAGGAAGCGCATGAAGTGGATTACCTTGCGTGAAGTGACTGCTCATAGTCCATCCTCAGCACTACACTCCGCGCTAGTGTTCTTGTGCCACTGCCACACCATAGGAACAGGTCCAGCTCCCGTCCTAGCATTGTTGCCTCCGCATCCCCTGCGGGGACTGCACGGAACACCTTCACGGTGAGAAACTAGTAGGCAGGGCACTGCAACGAGGAGTGGAGAAAAGCTCACATCTGGGCTGCAGATCCAAATGTAGTGGGAGCACGTACAAGGGTGGAACTCAGCGGTCATGGACGAGCTTGTTCGAGAGAAGGACCTCTGCAGAGTGGAGGAAGAGGACATCAGTGGCGACGACGAGCAGGACGCCGGCGGCGGCGAGATCGAGGCGTCGTCTTCCCGGCGGCGGCGGCAGCATTGCTGATGGGGAATTTTTCATTTTCGACGGGAGTGGGGATGGGATGACTTTTGGACGACGTCTTTAATGTAAACTAGAACACTTCGGCGCGGATGGGATGACTTTTGGACGACGTCTTTAATGTAAACCAGAACACTTCGGCGCGCGATGCGCGCCCTATCATGCCAACAATCAATTATGAGCGAATAAAAGGTTACTATATCCATTCCAACAACTGAACGACAAATGTGTGCCATACAACAAAGACCACCATGGCTCATTGCCTATTATAACATGGAGTTAAATCAATCACAAACTGAAGGGGTGACCTGAGCAAAGTGGAGGATCCAAGTCATGGAAGAGTTGAATTGAGTAAATGGACACATTCCTGAACCTTATGAAACTAACATACTCCAGCTTGGAGTTCAGAGATGCAATTTTATGCTATAGTAACACCAGGAGCTAGCAAAGGTATCTTCATCACCTCATCCTCCCGTCATTTGAATAGTTAAATGAATGCTGATAATCACACATTCATGATGATGTCTTCCACCGTGCCTATAAAATAGTTTGACATTTACAAGATAAAATGGCAGTATATTCATGTAATCATACACTTGTAAAAGAATATACATTTACAAAGCTATCATCCCAAGGCCTTTATCTAACAATTTTACTACACCAAGTGAAAATTATTTATTTTAAAGATCCAGCAGCAACCAGAGCAATAGTGATATATAGTTTAAAGATCCATCGAGTCGGTTTTAAAATTCTGAAACTTCTCGTAGCTATTATGCAATCTATTTCCATATGTTGAGTTTTTGTGGAACCCAACTTAGTTACCCGCTAATCATCAGCCAAAACTACCCATACAAACCTCATCTGCAAATGCGGAAAGATGAAGTCATATAGATATACTGGCAAAATCTATGTACAGACGAGCAATAGCAATATTACCCTGGACTAACTATAAGTCAGTTGACTACAATGAGATGTATTTGCACAGCGAAATATCAACTAAGTAGACTTGATAGATCCAATTATTCAGGGCAAACAGAGAGTATTCTGACATCTAAACCACGTCATGCATCTTCTTTCAAATTCACCTTTTTTATTCATAGCAAGAACTTCTTCATCTCAAGAAAAATGGCACCTACTTTAATATATTTAACTGAAAGTTACCAATTAAGAACACAAGTTAAGAAACCTATAAAAGATATTCAGAAGGGTAATACATCTGAAGTTAACAAAAACCACCTGAATACTGGACCAAACGTCCAAACAATGCCACACAAGTTAAGCTGGTTTTTGAGAGTATCGTACAACTATTAAGCATTGTTATGCACTCTTACAGGAGTTGACTCACTTCATGATAGATGCATACTTGCTTGTTATGTGCTCTTACAGGAGTCGACTCACTTCATCATGGATGCATACTTGGTCATGGGAGTCCAGCACTGTCATACACGGCATGTGAAATTTTGCATGTCAAATTGATTACAAATGGTCTGCATCTGAGATCAGTCGTTCTACAACTAAACCAACTGAAGACATTTATAGGTTTGAGCTCTATGTAAATTCATTTGTCAGTTGCAAAGGTAGCAGAAATGAAATCTATATTAAAAATGAATTAGTTTTTTCATGGCACCTAGATGTCAATGCAAATAGATTCAAACAAACACACTTGGATGCTAGTACAGAAAGAGAGCGCATCACATACATGTGACTTCGTTACAAAATCAGGAAGCGCATCACATACCTGTGACTTCGTTACAAAATCAGGATGCATTGTACAACTGATGTCAATCTCTGCACCAAACTTTTTTACCTGAATATGCCAAGCGAAACTAATACTTTTAACCTGAATATGCCAAGCAAAATTAACGGTATCAGGAGTGACGATTTTAGCAAGCAATAACTGAAGGAAAAAGGAAATATATATCCTACGCACATTCAATCGAACATGTTGAGTGTGTCATCCATGGAAGTGTCAGGTGGTAGCAAACAACAACAGGAGCATATGGGAAAGTGCTAGAGGATTGGAGGCGTGCTGGATGAGGTGCAGAGGTGCTTGCGATATAACAATAAAGGTCGATGATGCTGACATGAGGAGCGGTAGCCTTGATCTTGCTGTTGTTGCTCCTGCACAATGGAGAAGTGTGCAATGTTGCATCTTTAAGGCCGAATGTGGCCAACAACAGCAGGCTAGACTAAATAATTGGATGAATCTCTACGAAAATCCGACCGATCAGCCATGACCCATTAGAAATAGCATTAGGCAACGCAATTGTAATTGTACAAAGATGATAGGTTACTCCATCTGCTTACCTCGATCTGTATCCACAGAGGATGAGGATGGGCTTGCGCTCCTCTACCACGCTGCCACCTGTGATTGTCGTGTCGTCGCTGCAAACATGCGCCCTGCCGACGCTCACCGGATCTGCACACCATGGTTCACACCTACGAGAAACATGAGGAAGGTAGATGGGGAATCAGAAGGTAGGGTTCATACACGGGGTGAGAGAAAGAAGAAAGGGGGAAAAGGATACGAGGTGACGGGGGAACTTTATCTGCGATGCCGCCGGGCCGTCCGCGCTTCCCAACTGCTCCCATGGCCGTGTCGCTCCTGCTCACCACTCCGGGGCCACCTCGGCCGGATCCACACCACCACGTGGCTTTGTGGCCGGTAGGGACCTCTGACTGGGAGCAGCGCGGGCCGTGGCCGACTGGGAGCGCTCGGGCGCACCGCCCCCGCCGCCGCCGTGGGGCCTCCTCGGCCGGATTTGCACCTTTGCGTGGCGCCGTGGCCGGCCGGGAGCTCGGCCCACGCGGCGCTCCCCGCGTGGTGCCGTGGACCGGCCGAGGAGCGGCCGCCGCTCCCACCCCCGCTCGCCGCTTTGGGGCCCTCTCGGCCGAATCCACACCTCGCTTGTCCATGGAGACAACCCGAGGGGGTGAGCCGCGGGAGTGGCGGTAGAGGAGGAGGGGAGCAGGTGAAGAGAGGATGGCGGCGAGGATACCAGCGCCGGGGAGGAGGAGAGTAGGGGGCGAGAGGGGTGGCGGGGGAAGGGAGTGGAGTGGAGTGAGGATAGGGTTCGGCGGGGGTGGGGGTGGGGGTGGTATTAGTCGGTGTGTGGGTGGTGGGAGGGGGTTCTTGCAAAAGCGTCAGGGGGTGCTTGTAAAAACGACACCAACATCAATTTTTTCCTTCCTAGCGTAGAAATAAAGTTTAGTTAAAGGGCTTCTGAGCGAATGCTTTAAACGCGGTTTCTGTGCGGTTTGACCTTTTTGGGCAGTTTCGTGATTCCTAACAAACCGGAGGGCTTTTCTGCAAAATGGCCAAATACGGGACTGGTCGACACGTAGGCCGTGAAATGCGGAGAGCTCGTGAATCAGGGGTAGCTTTTCATTTCTCCGAAGAGGTGGAGAACTGTAGGGATCTTTTTGCAAATCTTCAATATTTCGAGGCGTTTTCGCCAGGGCGCCGGTAAAGCTGCGGCGTGCTAACAGAAACAAAACGACACCGTGTTCGCTAGGCTTATCAGCCACAAGTCAGCAGTACTTTTCTCTCAGAACAAACCAGTCACCGGCAACCAGGCAGCAGTACTCTTCTCTCAGAACAAACCAGCACCAGCCATCAGCCAACCGAACAAGCTGCGAGGCGTTTTCTGTGATATGCCTTTAAAAGATGTTTATTTGGCGGTGTTTTACAGAAAATGCCTGCAAATAACAACTACAAAGGCGTTTTTTCAAAAATGCCTCTACGAGAACGTCTTTAAAGGCCTACTGTGCTGTAGTGCGTTTTTCCCAATCTCGTGGTGCTCTCGCAGACGATCGATCGATCGATGGCCCATTCCAAAATCCAAACCATATCGATCTCACTCCGGCCTATAGATGACCCAATGGGCCAGGCCCGATGGGCTGGCACGGGCATAGCCTGAAAAAGCGCGACACGAGCACAGTCGGTCTGCCACGGAGGGGATCGGGTCACAGGCCAGCACGACACGGTAGTCGGACGGGTCCTAGGCCGCACCCTCGGCCCGCGCGGCCCGGCACGAGCACAACACGGTTTGGGTCAACTCGACGTTAGCCCGCTAAAATTATCCCCATTCATAAAAAATAGAGCAAATCCTAGCTATTTCCCTCTCTCCTCCCACTGCGCAGCCGCCCCTTCATGGCTCCTCCCATTCCACGTCACCACCTCTCCCGTTCCACCGCTGGAGCATCCACTCCACCGCCGTCAGTGACCCCTCCCTCATGTTTGTGGTTGCTAAGCCCAAACAGCAAAGGGTGGGGCTCTTGAACCGTAGGGAAGACTCAGGCAAGGTACTAGGGGACTGAGTGACTAGTATATTAAATGTTTAATAATTGAACTCAAATACATGGGGATGACTCCCCTTTTATAGGCTTACATCCCCTTTTATAGGCTTCTCAGACCCATTTTAGTACAATGACGATGCTTCCCCATGTGCGTCTATGGTGCGGATGGCCCCTCTGACACGTGGCCTCGTGGTTCGCCTCATGACCTCTTCGATTCCCGGGTATCTTCCTTCCCTCGCCCCGTCGGGGGTCCTCCGCTTCGAGGGTGCT